>JACBWW010000009.1:23683510-24091237 GCA_020086605.1 Lanius collurio | reverse complement strand
CACTTAGTAAAAGCAAATTTTTCTTATGTTAGTTTGAAAAATCACCACAGAATTTAAGTGAGGACTCTGCCTCAGACAAAAAGTAGAGCCTGCATCAAAGTAAGAGTTAGATCTCCATTATATTATCTTCTAGATATTTCAAACAAGGTGGACCCAGACGAGACAAGTGTTCTATAATGAGGGGGGAAATTTATTCCTGTCCCTCATCTCCTGCTGAGTGCTTTAACTGCTTTATTACTTCATAAAAGTATATAAATCCAAATATAGGTTACTTCTGAGCCAAAAGTAAATTACAAGTTACATAAAAGACTGTTTCCCTATTTTGTGTGTTTGCATTTGACCGACTCGTTCTTATAATAACTGAAAAAATAAAAAGTAACTGATCTCGCTTTTATTTCATAAACTTCTATTTTCACAATTTATCTTTTCTCTAAAAAGTCTCTTAGCTTTTTCCTCATATAGAAGTCAGTCTATTTAAGCATCTTGTGAAGGTCTTTTTCAAAAACTGCCATTGAAGGGAAAATAAATCTAATGATTGTATTTTATTATTTGTTGACAAGCTCAAGCAATTATCTTTATACATAATTTTTTCTCTAGAAAAGCTATGCTGATGGATAGCTATTGTATCACAACACTCATCTATATGTCTCCTAATTTTATTTTTTATTACCATTTCAAGCAATTTATCAAGTAAGGAAAGAAAAGTCATTAGACTAATTCTCAGCATCAATTCTTCTGTTCAATTAAAGAGAAGCAGAAAAATGGCTTTCTCCAACCTTACAGGTTAGAAGCCAATATTAAAAGGAAAGAATACATATTAAGTTAGCAGCCCTATTTGAGCTCATCATCAATTTCCAGTTGCACATTTTGATATGTCCAACTTTACCCACTACTGTGTTGTTCTTCATTTGTTGAGCTTAGCATCTACTTTTCCTTCACTTTTTTCTTTGACAGTAGCCAATCCTTAATATTGCAAAAGAATGGCTACAGGTTAGGTTTCCCTCTTAAGCCTTGTACAATTGAAGATGACTAGGAAATAATTTCAGTTTTCAGCAAACCTGTTACACTTTTAACCTATTATTTGGTGTTACAATACCAAGGAAAAAAAATACCTTAACTAGTATTCTGTGTTACAGTACTGAGGGAAAAATTATTTACAAAGTTGACATGGAAAGCCTTTTAGAAAACATCTGAATTCACTCCATGTAACTTCAATACATCCCAAGACATTATGCTTGTTTTGGAAGAGGTTTTCCCACATTTCTAGCTGGAAATAATCCGGATCTCCTCCAGTGCTAAGCCACACCTATTGCAATGCCACACTTCCTCTCCTAATACCGTAAAATAAGCTGTGCAAATCAAGTTTTCCAACAACTTGGAGCCAAGTCCATACTCCAGACTTGGGGAGCCCTCAGGGGTTAATGAATTTTAACCATGCATTGACACCAAGGATATCTAGAAAATCAGAGCCTGTATTTGTCAGTGTGCTAAGAAATGGCATCAGCTCTCCAAGAACTGAGGAAACTATGGATTCCTGCAACCAGCAATTGGACCAGATATTGTACAAGATGTACATTTTGTACCATGTAAGAGTTTTGATAGTCTCTGCACATGGTTGGACTAGTCTGTATAAGGAAAAACACTGGGTTTCTTTAGAAATGATCCAATGACTTGTATTTACAAATCTGACTGCAGAGTTTTGTGTGGCTACTGTGCATGGCTTGAGTATTTTCATAAGCATGAGAGAAAGCATGTAAAACCAGGATGGTAGAATTTCAGTATTAATCAAAACCTTACAGGTTTTTTTAAATTTAAATAAAGACGTATTTCTTACAAACCTTACAGAATATCTCATTGCACTAAAACTTCACCTTCAAACACATTTTCATTATTGGTAAATATTCACAGTCTCTCTGCCACCCTCTGTGATGTCCATACAGGACCTGCAACCTATCCCTTGACACAGGACAGTCAATGAAAAATTCCTAGAACTGTGTTTTTAAAGGTTGTTACACACAAGATCTGTGTAATACAATGAATGCTCATATGTGAATATTCAGTTATTAATATAGCACAGTGAGTTTACTAAATGGGGAGGACTACAGTGAGCAAACCTCTGAGAAGCAGTTTGTTGGACTACTCAGATTTTCAGGTTCACAAATACCAAGAACAGCAGGAGGGAGGCTCATCCCCACCTACCCCACCTTGTGGGCAGCACAAAGGAGCAGACACATTACACACACTTAACTGGATCCCACATCACCTGCACAGTGGATGCTGTGTACCTTTGCTCATTAGCCTGACTACACATAGCCACTCTTTGCATAAACCAGGAGCACCTGTTCAGGATTTTCAGCTATTCAGCATCGGTTGCTGAAGTCAGGTGTTGCTAAGCTGTTTCTGGCTGTCCAAAAATCTCATAGATATCACTGCACAAAGCAACAAGGCGTAGATGATCTCTGAAAGCCATAGCATGTTGCTAATTCTTAACAGTTTGTGTGTCTAGAGAAGTTTCAGGCTTAGAACATTCCCTGAGTCGGCTCCCTGTGCAGGCCTCTCAGCATCATTCTAAACTTGAAGCTGAGACTGATAATTTCCATTCCCATACCAGTGAATAAAAGTTTCCTCACACTTAGACGACAGACACTTCTTACTTGTGGTGATGTATTTCACATAGTATTTGTGGTCATTTTCTGAAAAGTGTGACCATACTCTGACCATACTCTTTGTACTTAGGCCTTTATTCACACATAACCATGTAAGTATCCTTGCTTTCTCAGTAAAGGAAGTATTTACAGAATGAGTTCATTTTGGGTACCGAGATATATTTCAAACATCAAAAAAAAAAAAACCAAAACCAAAACCAAAAAAAAAAACCAACCCAACAAAAAAACAAACCCCAGAAACCAAACAACTTAAGCCTAACAAAAATCAGGAAAAGATTTTAGAAGTGCCTTTATGAATATAAAGGATCTATAAAGCTGTCACTAGGTGGGTCCATAGCAATGGATTAGACTTGGAGAGATGTTACATACAGAACACTGATGATTAAAACAGATGCAGTATAGACTAAGAGAAAAGGTGGAAATGGGAAAGTGAAATGGGAGGGATTCTTTCCTCCAGCTGCAGAGGCATCAGGCCTGGAAACCAAAGGGCTGAGGGGCTGTATTTTGCACTGGCTGCCTATCCTTTAGATAGCTTTTTTTTAAGAGTACAATTCAAATAACATCAGAAGTTACTCATGTTCTTGGGTAAGCAGGTCCACATGCTCACATGAAAGTTCCCCTTTCTGTAAGAGTAAGGTTAAAGATAAAGAAAGGTATTTTTTCAGATCCAAATCTCTGTACCTTCAAGCCAAAGGAGGAACATTCCTTACTCATGCTAGAAAATATTTATTTGGGGCAGTGAGTGGAAAGGAAAGTGGCATTTCTTAATTTACTTTCCTCTTGAACTGCCACAAGAGTAAAGTGTGGGTTCCAGGCAGAAAACCCTTTATTTTTGGTCTGGTCACATTTATTCAGGTTTAGTCAGACTTCAGCCAAGAGGAAACTGCCTCAATGTGGCCACCATGACAGCAAGGAAGGAATAACAGGTATTTTCTCGTTTCTGCTAAGCAGAAGCTCCTATCAGAATACAAAGATGATGAAAAATGTGGGTGGATTATTTGGTTCCAGCTGGCTCCACATCACACAGTAAGGAAATGCCATGATCTTTGACAGGTTCATATTAGCAAAAATCAAGCAAAAGATTATGGGAAAGCTTCCCATTCCATTATCAAATAATTTGGGGGAGGGAAAAGGATGAGAGACTACCAGTTTTTCTTTCTAAGCTCTCAGGAAATGTCTATTTTTATGACCCTTTTAGTGTTGAAAGCATTGTCTGAAATAAAGACTAATCTCAAAAGATGTGAAAGCAAACCTATCGTTAGACTGCTCAGAAAATGTAAAGCAGGAAGAAATGAACCATTTTCATCTGGTGGAGCTGCTGCCCAGCAGGTCTAACTCACTGACTGGAGACAGATGCCAGGGCCTGGAGCCCACCCCAGGACTCCTTCCACCCTACCCATGGCTCAGGACCCCATTTCAGCACCAGGGCCATCAGCCCTTGTCCCAGGGATGCTGCAGCATGGCCGGTCTCCAGCTCCCCACAGCCCTGCCATACCTGCCCAGCCATGGCCCCACATCCTGGCCCTGTGGATCTACCCCATGCCTGGAGCTGGAGCTGCCCTGCTCCTGCCCAGCCAGCCTGGGGGTAGCCCCATTGCCCCAGGCCCTGTTGGCACCCTGACAATAAGCCCTACTTCATCACTCACCCATAACACAACCTACCCAACATCCTCCAATACCTACAGCAAATAAAAAATCAACATCATGAGCATCTTCCTTAGGGAGATGAGAGTGGGAACATGGCACTCATACGTGAACTACCAGTCACACACATAAGCTGTCTGTACACTGTATTAAGTGTCTTAGATGTTACAGTCTGATCTGTGGAAGGAAGCCTATCAAAGAGCATGGGGAAAGTATTTAAATGCTATGCCCACTGGTGTTTGAATTCACTGCTGCCAAGAGACTGCTCCTTGTCTTTGGACCACACAGTTCAAGCTTATCCTGTTCCTTTGGACCTTACTAGGCTTTCAGAAGAAGAAAAGGGCTCACCTTGTTCCTCTGAATGCAGCCAGAGGAGGAAGGAGGTAGGTGCTTATGGCTCTCTGTGCCCCACACACCAAACAGTTCCATGACTGATATTCAGTGAGGACACCCAGGGAATGGAGAAGATGGGGCCAGTCCTCCTCTGCCTGAAGGCTACAAGCTCATGCCTTGCTGTTACCAAAGATTTGTTCCAACCAGGTACTAAAGCTGCAACTACTGACCAAAAGTCTGTTTAGAAACTGGTACAAAGTACAAAAAACTTGCTTTGATGGGAAGTTTAAGTAGCACAATGACAATCCATTAGCACTGGAAGTAAAATACACAACTGAGAAGATGGCCCTTCAGTTTCCACACCCTCTTCCCTGGCCTCTTCCTTCCTTTTACATGAAAATGGCCAGGGATGAAACAGTAAAATAGCTTCATTATCTAATTCATTAAGCTAGAAGAAAAATATCTTTCTGCAGACAAATTACTCTTTCATTCTTTCTGGCCAGTTTGAACAATTTCATTAAAAACATTACAGATCTCAGCCAGCCCCAGCCTGCCCTTCATTCTGCAAAAGTGGGAAACACAATCTTATCCCCTTGTGGCAAGAGGAGAGACTAGTCCCCCCAGAGCAGCACTTCATTTGTGGATCTGGAGAGATCACCGAGGAAGATAAGTGCTA
Source organism: Lanius collurio (assembly GCA_020086605.1). Taxonomy (NCBI): domain Eukaryota; kingdom Metazoa; phylum Chordata; class Aves; order Passeriformes; family Laniidae; genus Lanius; species Lanius collurio. The sequence goes on along the minus strand of JACBWW010000009.1, from coordinate 24,085,918 downwards.
CACTGTTCATTTCCACCAAGAAAGCAGAAACTGAGTGCACTTTATTTTAAGTTAAGTATCTCTCACAATTGGGAAGTTTCAGCACAATCAGGACAGACAGAAGCTAAGAGGAGGTTCTTGGGATCACAAGATTTCATTTAGGCACTTAGGCTCTGTCACTGTTCATGTTAAACACTTGCAGATCTGAGCCTAAGTGCAGCTCCAGTTAAAGGGAACAACATATTCCCTGTGTAAAGAAAATGGATATGGTTGGAACAAAACTCCCTGACAGGAAACAGGCTGAAAATACATGTAAACTCTAGGGTTTGAATCTGGTATTTAGCAATCTCTTGGAATTAGTAACCTTTGATTCTGAAAAATACATGTTTGCTACACCTTTAATATCTGCTCAAAGACACACAAATGTTCAAGGAGTGGTAAAAGTTAATTTTTTGTTAAGTTTTACTGACAAACTACACCAGGATATGTGCAGAACTCATCACAGGGCTCTTGCAGTACAGTTAAACAATGCACTCAGCCAATACAACATAAGACAGCAGCACTATGTGCATGAACTAAGTACTAGGGATTATCAGGGTTCTCTCTCCAACAACACTTCAAAGACACTTAGTCCTTTCTGAACAATTGTGACTACATAATGAACACTTTTTGATTTCAACATGCATCACCAAAAATACATACCGTGTCATCTCTAGATAGAAAATATCACTGAGGTAAAGATGAAGTGCCTAATCATTCAAACAGGGTAGGAATTCCCCACTTTACAATGCCACTGTTGGTCCAGCACCTTTCAGATCTTTAAGGTCTTGTCAACCCCAGCACTAAGCATCCCAATCCTAGAAAAAAGCCAGTAGTTTTTTTACGAGGTCTCCAAGACTAGTTAATTTTATTACAGCACTTTCAAAATACAGAGTAGTGCATAAGTGCACAGAATTGCAAAAAGAACTTACCAATGGATCTTTGGTGAAACTGTTGTATCAACAGCCACAATTTCTCTCACTGAGAGGCTGTTTTCCAGGAGTCACTGTTAGTATGTTATTGACTTCTCTAATACTTAACAAGGGATGCAGAAAACAAGATAAAAGTTCAGACTGGAGTGGGTTCCAGTGGGAAAATACTCTGCAGCTTCTTCTGATGTCCTCTCATCGATCATCTGTTACTAAAATGGCAGAGATGGTGTGAGGGATGGAATACTACTTATTGGATGACCTGGAAGTGTCGTGAACATTCATTTGAGAAAAAAACCCTTGAGGTTTGCTCATACTTAGTTTGCCTTCTTGGGGATTTATGGCTGGTTTGAAAAGATGAGGCTCACAGTGAAGGCCATTGTAGCTGATATGGTCTTTGGTGTGGTATTTGGATTTTGGTCAACAGAGAATTTTGCATTATAGGTATGCGACATATCCAAGATCTTGAGTAATGCTGATAAACCAGAAAGAACACTGCAAATCTGATAGATTTCATGTCAATAATATGGCAAAGAAGCCTCTCATTTTGTATTGTATACTATTTGCTTCTAATTAAGCCTGGAAAGATAAAAGCAAGGAAGAAAGCAAAAAGACCAACAAAACTCAGAACTTTTTAAGTTCTTCAAAATGGTTCTGTTCAAACAGGAGATCAAAGTATAGACTGGTTCTTATTTTATCCGGAGTTGGCTTATCCATCGACCATAAGGACTTCTTTAATTCCTGTAAAACAACTGTGTGTTCAGGAGAGTGTCTATTCTGAAAATGTTTCTATTCATAAAAATGGTATTGCTGAATTCTAGCTCTCCAGTATGTTTGCAACTCAATGTGAGATTTACTGGCTGACAGATAAAAGATGTCTTTTTCAAGCACCAGTCCTGAACACTCAGTGAGGGATCATAAAATCAATCTGGTTACCTAGTGGCTCATCCAGCAACAATAGGAAGAGACAATTTGTTCACTGTCAACACGTGGACAACTTCATTGCCTCGGCTGCCTTCAGAGGGGCCATGCAGCCTTGCAGAGGAGCCACGTTTGGATGCCCGCTCCTGATGCACAGAACAAAGGGAGTCTCATCCCACTGTTCTCTGAGTGTGGAGCAGGGGTCGGCAACCTTCCAGCAGGGATATGCCAGATTGTAATTTTCTTTCCCAAATTAGAGTTTAAGAATGCTGGCAGGAACTTTGCAGGAGCCAACAGACGCTGCCTCTCAAAGAGGCGACATGCTGCCAATCAGCTGATTGGCACTGTCTTGCCTCTGTGTGAGGCAGGGGCTCTGAGCTCCTGGGGAATCAGGATCTCAGTAGGAGCTGATGCTTCTCAGATATGCCTCCTGCACTGACCTTCCTATATCCCATTCTATAATCTGACCTATTGATGCCAAAAGTGGGCTTCTACCCTTAAAAATCTGTCCAGAATTCAAAGCCATATCCCAACTTGGGCACTGATTCTAGCATGAAGGTAAAGGACTAAAGGAAAATAGCATTCAACATTCCCTGAAACTTGCAAAGTCATAGGAAATACAAACTTCCTCAGCTGTGGAAGTTTATTTTTAACTCTTGAGTTTCTGTCTAGAGGTGCGTGGGCAATTCCAGTGCCTGAACACACACTTTAGAGAAAAGAAACACCTAAAATATCACATATGCCCTTGCACTTGCTTCAAATTCACATACCTCTTTCCCTTTCAGGAGTAGAAAAATATTTTCAATTAGTCAGAGAGTAAATACACATAAATACAACACAGTGGTAGGATAGAATAGATAATGGAAAGCAACTGCACTTTTCAAAATGAAAGATGCTTAAGAAAACAAACAGTAATTTTCTGAGGTTTTTGGCAAGGCAGTTTTCTGAGCTTAACTGAGACATAAAAACTACCATCCCTACTCTTTCATTCAAAAAACCGTAAAAGGGGAGAAGAATCATCCTACCTCTTTCAGATCTTTAGTGAGTAGCTGTCATGTTTTGAAGGCTTTCAAACTGTGCGCAGAACCAGCGGCACTGCTGTCAGCCAGCGAAGCGATACAAGCATGGAACCTCGCTCTCCTCAGTTTTACACTTTCTAGCCAAACTGAGTAGCAATGCAACTGATAGAGCTGCCACCAGCTCCTCTCCGAGGTATTTAAGAGCAGGGCTATCTACTTCCTATCTTCCTACTTCCTTTTCCATGCAGGCTGTAGTTCATATTCCTCTAAGAATAGCAGTGGCTCCAACTTCTATGCCACTGGCAGTACTTCCCTGGCTTTTGTTCAGTAAATAGTCTAATTCTGCTGAGCTGGTAGCAGCTGAGATTGTTAGTGATATATTGTCCCAGCATTAAACACAGTGTCACCTGGCAGGATGATTGACTGGAGCCTGGATCTTGGCACAATAGTGTTTTGCAGTTAGTTTGGCATTTCTTTATTAAGTTCAGGTTAGATTCACTTAAGGAATGCGCTTGCCAGCTATGCCATGTTTTCAACTTCATATCCATCATGATGATAAATGGTCTATTTACAAAGATATTCATAATTAAATTCTTACCTTCTTTTCCCAGCCCAACATAAAACACACCTATCATTGTACTCTGTTGAAGCTAGCCAAATTCTATTAGAAACATTTTCAGACATCAGCATAGGATCCTTCCCTACTCTGCTCAAGTCCTGAGCTTTCCAAAGATGAGTGCCTATTTTTAGGGATTGACATTGTTAAAAAAAAGACAAATTACACAAAAACACCCTTCACTTCCTTCCCTTTTTTTCACTCTTTTCTTTGCCTCTGTGTATTCTTGCAATTCAGTGAGCCATCTAGGAATATATGAAATTTTGAGTGTCTGCTTCTACACCTATGCAATTATCAGAACTGTTATAATGGCAGTGCCTAGGAACCTCAGCCACCAATGGATGGTAGCTGCTACATAAACACAGAGAAAAATCATAGTTCCTGCCCCAGGCATTTTGCAAGTTATGAAACAAGAGGCAGCAGTTAGACTGCGGCGGTATGGAAGCAATGAAATACATTTGCTCAAGATTATTATGCAGTGGTCTCACAGAGACCTATCAAGTTATTTTAGATGTTAAGACAAACTATCAGTCCAGACAGAGTTTCAAAAACTTCATACACCTCATTGTCAAGCTTTGCAGACAACCATTGTTTTGTGGTTTATGGCTTGGAATGGCTCAACTGTACCATTTCACCTCCTGCAGTAATGGACTTCTGTCCAGGGCTGTCACTGCTACTCTGAAGGCTGAGAGTGCAGACTGAGAGACACAGCTGTGCTATGAAGCAGTTATGCAGTAAAGAACTGTTTAATCCCTACAAGCATATAAATCACTGTGCCCAAATGCAGTACAGTTTCTCCAGTATATTTTACTCCCCCTCTGAAATATGAATTTCTCTTGCTCAACCTCCCTTATGATATCCATAGATTCTTTTTTCTGAAGTACCTGGGGACAGATTCTAAAAAATGCCTTAAAATGTAATTAGACGATCACTTTGTAGCATTCAAAATTGCTTACAGAAGTAGTGCTTAAGCACATTTAAAATTCCAGATGAACCTCTGTGCCTAAATAACTTAGGCACTGACCCATCATGCTAAAGTCTGCTCCGAAATTCCTCCTCTCCCTATACACAGCTCAGTGCTCTGTGACAATAAACCTTTTCTTCCTGGGTTAAATCTGGTAGCAGCCAAGTTTTCCCCTTAAGTATTTAATTAATCTTATTGCCAAAGTATTCTTCTTGAAACCTTGATAAAGAGCCACTTAGCACTCGGAATTAAAATTTATGGGAAGGGAAGCTCGGATGGGATCTGTCTCACCTAATATTACACATCTTCAGCATAGCTGTTAATATCAGAGCTAGACTCCATTCTTAGTTAGCAGAGAGAAGTGGGATCTCACAGAACAGAATTAATTTGACACCTCCTAAATAACTACTAAAGGATTTCGTGAGTTGCATCTCTGCTTTGAGCAGAAAGAAAGAACAGGTAACTCACTTTGCCACAGCTTCTGCTTTGAAGGCAGCTGAAGTTAGGTTAGATGGATTGCACCACTGTGTCTGCAGGTTAAACCAGGATATTGATAGTCCAGTTCTATGAATTCTTTCCTTCATATCATTGACTCTGAACATAACCACCAGCAAATCATTTAGCTTCTCAATGTTTCAGTTTATGTATCTATAAAAAAAGGTATATTATAGTGCTGTTACATTCTAGATACGCTGCAGAGTCATAGCAAGGAAAAAGTAGCTCTTGAAAGTGTGCTGAGAATCTCAGAGGGAATATATTAAGTATGTGCAAACCATGTTAAAGAGACTACTAAAGAATGGGGGAAAACAACTGACAAGACTTGGAGCAAGAAATAAAAGAGATTAAATTCCACTTGCTGCCATAAATGTTGTGAAGAGTCTATCTTACAAATGTTTAGCATGTTACACATGCTCAAGAGAGCTAATATTTCAAGGTGGATTTTCTCCACACCATGAGGAGCAATGAAGAACTTGGTTAAATTCTCATCTGACATTAAGGAGAATATTCCAGCCAGGAGAGTTGATTGTGCCATTAAGCCTGGCAACACCGTAAATGAAGCTCTTGTTGCATGGAGCTGATCTTCCCAGAATTCTTATTAAAAATGGATGAGTGCATATGCATCGTAACAGCCAGGACATCAGGTTTTTTTTTATTTATTAATCCCATGAGCATTGTTCCTGGTGCATTTTTGCAAGCTTTTCATAAAAATGAAAAGGGGGAAAAAATTGTGGGTTAGGATGGCCATTTGCATGGAATTTTTTTCCCAGTGAAAAAAGTCTAGAGGAGGCACGTGTTTAACTTGTTGGTCAGGAAAACACAGTAAATTTTGATTCTGGATCTGGTGCTCTCCTGGCCTGCGTCTGGAAGCAAATAGTTAATGTTCCACATGCAGCCAGAGGTGCTGTAAAGGAGGGAGAAATGGAGCACCCGAGGTGATTATAGCTGAAAACATGACTCTAATGTAGGGAAATAATTCATATTTAAATAATTGATTATTATCTACAAAGTTATCATTATAATCATGTTTATAATGAATGCATGTTTTACCAATTTGAAATAACTAAGTATTCTAATCTTAGTAAGCTTAAAGAAAGTCTGTTAATGAGATAAGAATATTTTCCTTTCTGCATATGCATTAACTGCTCTTTTTTCCAGTTCAGAAACGATGCTTGCAAATGGATTACTCTGGGATATGTTCTTGCCAATTTACCAGTGTGAGTGCAGGTAGTATCAGGTAGTATCCACTGCTGGGAAAAATCTAGGTTTTAAATTGTACCCGCTATTTCAAATTGATATGGCATTTCCCTTCAGTTCATTGGGCCTTTTCATTCAGTTCCATGGTATCTTCACTTCCATATTCCATCAGTGGCTGTGCCAAATAGCTCTCCTAAATATTTTGGAAGCACTTTCAACTCAAGGGTGTGGGACACAAAACATCCTCTTTTTTAGTGGGAAGAGATGATGCTCTTGTAGAAGCACATCCTTTGAGTTGCCTCAGTTGTTATTTTTCACTCTTCTCAGGCAGAGAACAACCTCTCATTTCAAATTAAACCTGTACTGTAAGAATCAACACCATAGTCACTTCGAAACCCATGCTAACACTGCTAATATGCTAACTTCCACCAAAATTGGTAGAATTCAGGAATTTAAATCATAGAATCATAGAACAGTTTGGGTTGGATGTGGCCTTGAACATCATGTAATTCTAAACACCTTGCCATGGACACCTTCCACTATCCTAGGTTGCTCAGAGCCCCATCCAGCCTGGCCTTGAATGTTTCCAGAGATGGGGCATCCACAGCTTCTCTGGGCAGCCTGTGCCAGGGCCTCAGCACACTCATAGTAAAGAATTTCTTCCTAATATCCAATCTAAACCTACTTTCTGCCTGCTAGAAGCCATTCCCCTTTGTCCTTTCACTACAGGTCCTTCCAAAAAGTCCCTCTCCAGATTTCTTGTAGCCCCTTTAGGGCATTCCTGGAGCCCTCCCTTGCCAGTCTGAACAACTCCAACTCCCTCAGCCTGTCCCCTTTGAGAGGTATCCTCAGTCCTATGAGCAGCTTAGTTGCTCTCCTCTGGACTTTCTCTAGCAGACCCACATCCTTATTTTGGGGGCCCCAAAGATGGATGTATGATGTAATACTAAACCTCCTTAAGGATTGGGCATTTAGACTAATACAATGAATTGCAAAGGTATTTTACTTTGAAACCAACTAGCAAATACAGTCACCAGAGAATATTCCTGCTTATTTTACAAACAAAGCCTCACATGTTCCACATTTTGCTGAGGGTTGGTGAATCACTGATGGCCCACTTAAGATGATCAGATTTGACACAAGGCAGGCACCTTCCCCATGTGCAATCCTCACAGCTGTAGTCAACAGAAGGATTAAAATTCAACATATCTGTTTTGGAAAGATGAAAAACTGGCAACAGGTATTCTGCTGGTTGTGTATTCAGGACCTCTTCACCTGCTTCCCTAATAGTGCATGGAATTGATCCTCTTTGGGTTATGATAGCAAAAGGCACTGGGTCTTCCCACTCCAGATCAAAAGGAGAGCATTGTGATACAAAGATCACCCTATAGGTTACTACCTGTCCAATTAGATGGACTGTGATGGATTTTCTGTTGTGTAATTTGAAGAATTCAATGATAGGAATGAACAGAATTTTGAAGTATTTAAAAACTAGCTGAAAATACTCTTTTGCCAAGTTTTGCAAGATATTCACAACTCTAAGTGCCATCTTTTTTTGACACATGGCATAACACTGATTACCAGTAATAGATTGATCCTTTAGGAAAAGAACAAGTCTTACAGTTACAGTACTGCCATTGTTGAGAGACAAGTTCCCCTGATAATCATAATCAGCAGTTGATACTCCAATTAATGCTACTGAACATCCTTTCTTCAGAAGTTTATGAACTGAAACAGTACTTCTACTTTCCTAGTCATATTGCAGCTCCTTAGTGTATTTTAGGTCAAAGCAGGAACCTGGACTAAATCTGTATTTGTCAAAATACCAGGACCTAAGCTCTGGCTGCAGGTTACACATAGCATGTGTAATTGCATGTTAACACGAGAGAAATCGAAGTAATTTCCAGTATCACAGTCATCCTGCTTCTCCTTGTGTCCTCCTTCCCTTATTTTATGAGCTCCTGCAAAGGGGAAGTGTGGGAACAAGTCTTCTCAAGAAGCAGAGATACTACAGAGTCCAGAAATACCAGAAACAAAACAAATGTAACAGCATCCAAAAGGGCAGTGCATATCCTGATATGAGCTCCAGTAGCAGGGATTATGCCTTTGCCTCCACAGCAAGCAGATGGAGAAGCAGTACCCTTCAGTGAGGTCTGTGGAGACAAAGAGAAGACATGCACTAGACCTGTCTCAGGCTCCCAGCCAATCCTTCTTCCAGTTTGGTAGGGAAGTCAGCTACCCTGAGCTTCCCTTCAGTTCAGTTATAAACTTCTCCAACCATTTAGTTCTTATAGAGCATAAAACAGCTGCTAACATGAAGAGCAGTATAACATCAGTGTCCTGCAGTCTCAGCCCAAATATCTCTGAGTGACTTTTAATTGGTAGGTCCCTTTTCCAAAAGAGTGATGCTCACCTTCAAATGCCCTTAAAATTGTCTTTGAAAATGAGTTCACGTTGCTGCCATTACTAGTTCAAAAGATTCATCCAATTTCAGGTTTTTCATGTTTATTAATCAAAAGGTGACTGAAAATGACATTATCAAATTCTGCATTAAATTGCTCTCTTTGTTTTATGATGGTTAAAGGTCCCTAAATAGAATTGAAAAGACCACATGTGTTACAATATTATTATTATTTTTTAAGCAGACACCACTTTGTCATCATAGACTAGATTCAAAGCTAGAAGCCACAGTCAAACACACAAAAGAATAGCTGGCTTTTGTCTCTTTCAAATTATTGATATGTAAGAGACAGAGCAGAGTAATTGTTTAATCACTGGCACATTGCTTTAAATCTCATTCTCAGCACACACAGAGAAAACAAAAATGGATGGAAAGGGCACTGAGGCATTTGAGTTGATTGATGGCAGGTCAGCAGCCAATGCACAACAGATATAAAACATAGCAGATCAAGAGCATCACATTCAAAAAGCATTATAAGAAGTTGATCTCAACCAGAGAGATGGTTAATACTATAAAAAGGTGGAAATACAAGCCAGTGTGCAATATCATGTCATGGATTGTATCAGGAAAGAAAAGGTAAGAAATTGAGGATGGCATATATTTTTGCTAGTTTTTAGAGCACTCACTTTGAAGCAATATTTACCTATTTTAATAAATGTTATGCTCCAGAAGTTGACCATTTCAATTAAAAAAACTGACAGTGTTGCTCAGGAGAAGCAGTCCCTGTGACCTCAGTGGGGGCACGCAAGAAAGACATCCTGATTTCCAGCTAAATTCCTGTACATCCTAACAGCACAGGCCAAGTTAATTGACACAGCAGATAACTCTTTACATAGCTAATACTTTGTACCTATTTTGCATGCACAGCACTCTGGTCTGGACTATCCAATGGTCCCAAAGAAAAGGCAGGAGGAGAGTCTGTGGTTATTACACTCTCCGAGGTTTCCCAACCACTTCACTCAATTCTCTCTGTGAGGATTTAACATGCCTCTCTTATTCCTGTGATATGCATTAGATTTTTAACGTAAATATTTAATGTTTGCAGATCACAGGAGACCATGCAGCTGAACAGATTATAAAACATTGTAAAGTTTAAAGTAACACATAGCTGAGTGGTAGCCAGCACTCCGGGAGGTTTATGAGGATAAGAAGCCCCTAATTTTCTGATTGCCCTCACTGGAGTTCTGTGTCAGAGCAGCATGAAAGAGCAATTAAAAAGTATTTAAAATGTACTATTAGGTTCTGGTTTGAATAGGTACTAGGGTAGAAAGTCACTGTCAACAGCTGAAGAGTTAGCAACTGACAGAAGGATCAACAGAATTCTGGAAAACCTCTGGAAGTGCAGTTGGAATTGGGAGCTGTTCAAGCTAACTGTGGGAATTTGGGGGATAAATCTTTTACATCCTTTTTTTTTATGATGCAAGGTATTACTGCTGAGGGCTACAGTCCCAGCTACTTTTTTATATCCACTTGAAGCTCTGTGGGCTGCCAGGACTCGAGCGCTTTTTCAATACCCAGATCTGAGAACTCACGTTAGAAGGGAGCCACAGGCTTTCATACATGTAGGAAATGTGAGCTAAGAAGTTTCTTCACATTAAAGTTTCTGTGAATCTGTTCATGTGGATGGAACCAATTTGGCTACTTACCAAAATGGTATCAGAATCTGCCCTTTGATTGCCAGGCAGAAAAGATCAGGCAGCTCACTGACTGATCAAGTGATTTTTTATGACCTAATTGTATATTTAGATGTAAATGTTGCCTTTGGATTTGCCTGCAAGGGCACAATTTGACCCTTTCATTTTTTTTTCCAGCTGAAATGAAATTATGCCTAAGTAACACATCAAAAGAGGTAGGAATTTGCAGTTGGCACCATTTAAGGATTCATATTATCTATTGATATTACATTAATTAGCTATTCCCCCGTTCAAATGATTCAAATCTTTTTCTTCAGGACTGAGAAAAAGAAACATGGCTTGTACTAGAAATTAATATGTGACACAGCATTCAGCAGCAGCTTTTGCACTTTTCTTGAAACTGTCTTGCACAAGTGACAGGACTGGGAGAAAGCTTGGCTAAGAACACTCCTATATCAGGGAAATGTACCAAAGCAATACATCACTCTTCTGAGCAGTGATTTCAATAGGATGGTTGCTTGTTTGCAACATTTAGCAAATTATATTCAGGATTGGGCCTGAGAAGACTGATCTTGTCCAAGGAACTAAATGGGCTGAGGAATGAATCATACTGAGAGCTACCTATGTAAGTATATCAGAAATCCATCATAAAATCAGGGCATTTCTGTAATACAGTGTGGCTGAACTTTGCTTCTGAGTGTGGTATAACAGCTCTGTGAGTGGACAGAGAATTTCAGTCCCTGGAACTCAATTCACTAGGCTGTACAAGCATTAATGTTATTTGTTTGAAGCAGAGGAAGACTACTTCACAAGTAGTATTTGCCCCATTTACAGTACGATAGAATATACCACATTTGTACATTTTAGTATGATATCTGGCTACTAATAGGGAACATTTGCAATTAAAAATACATTCTCCTTGCCTAAAAAGTTCTGATTTAACATATGAAGACTGTTTACAAGTTGCCTGGAAGTTTAAGAGCCTCAGAAAATTATCACAGATCACTAACGTTATCTCCTATGATGACTATGTTTTTATAAAATTATGGGGTTTTTAGGAGCACCAGGTCCAGGCTACAAGTTGCAGCTTTACTCCCCAGACACACTGGTTTTCTTTTCAACCGAAACTGCAGGGAAAATAAACACTGTCAAATCAGCCAGTGTTCTGAACAGCCATCATGACAACTTCATCTTAGTATGTCAACATACCAAGTGTTTCTCCTAGATACCTCCAAGGGCCAGATACAGTGACCCCAGAGCCAGAGCAACTTCCAGCGCTGGAAGCAGGTCTTTCTGCTGGCTCTGTAAGAATAGCAACAAAATGGATGTTCCTTAGAGAAAACAAGGGAGACAGAAAGAAAAAGTGAAAGAGGAAGAAGACTTGACATGCAGCGAGGGATGCTGGAAGAAGTCAAAATGGAAGTGCAGAAGGAAAGAGGTTAAAGGAAACCATGGGATGTGTTGATAGCAAGGAAGGACAAGACAAGGATTTGAGCTGTGTGACTAAGTTTATACCCAAATCTCTCAAATTTTCAATCTCTTATTTTATCCAGCCTCATAAATAGACATATATTGCTCTGCCATTCTCCTGCCAGACAGAAGACTGACTTTTCCCAAAGAGATCCCCTACACTACACCCAGAGGCACGGAGGCCACCTAAGATATTTTGCTTCAATCCTAACACTCTGAGCAGTTTCTTTTCATGCCAGCAGAGTCTGCCCTTTTTTTTTTTTTTTTTTTTTTTTTGTCACACTATTAGATTTATGCAGCTGCTCTATAGCAATGTGCCATCCACTATGGACCATAGGTGGTACAGAGAAGGAGGGGAAGATGCAAGAAAGGAGCCAGGTAAAACTCACCTTTTTCCAGATGCTTATTTAGAGGTACAACACTTGGGTAGCTGCATTCATTCCAAGTCCACGAAGCCACAACCAGCCAACTTTTGCCAATAAACACTACTGCAATAAATTTTTTGAAGTGCTACAGATCTGGAAAAGCCTGAATGATCAGAAAGCATTTTTGGTTTTTTATTTGTTAGATCCAAGGAGACAAGCTGTTATTTTATTGCTCTGTGTAGATGCTCCTACTTTGATGGACAAAATGTCTAGCACAATTGGACCACAAAGTGACATAAATCCCAACAGAACAAAAATATATCCATTACCTACGGTATGTCCGGAATCAATCTCTGTGAGGGATGATTATGGTATTGACCTGAGATCTGTCAGTACATTTTCCACTGAGAAGTCCCTAGTGCTTGTAGACAGAACCCCTGTGGGTGTTGTCTTTCATGCACACCAAAATGAACTGAAGACTAAAAACTTGCCTTGTGTGTGTGCTTTTCTTAGTCAGATTAAAACAATTAATGTCTATCGAATTAGTAGCTCAATACAAGTTGTGCTAAAAGCATAAAGGAAATGAATGTATATGGTACTAGGAATCTGTCACCAAGTCCTCAGCAAAAGATGCTAAGCAAGTCACTCCATAATATAAATTTTCACACCTCAGTGCTCCATATTCCTGGATAAACTTCAGTAAATATCTGCATAAATTTGGTAATTAGAATGGCAGTAGAAAGAAAAAAAGCTGAACTGTGTGTAGTCAACAACAGGAAACCCTTAGTGCCTAATGCATTGTGGCTTGCATTTATTACAAAGACACTTATGTTCACCTGAAATTAATATAAGCAGAGGTTTTTTTCAGATTGTCTTTCGGTCTCTGGGGAAGATGCATCCAGTTTGAGTGCAGTAGTTGCAAGTGGATTAACCACCCAGAATTGCCTGCAAAGATCACATCATCACCCAGACCCAAAAAACCCATCCAAAGCTAAAGAATTAATTCACATACAACACCAGTGTTCTGCCAGAGGGAAGAAAACCCTACAGAACACAAACCTTGTCATGTAGCCCTGTGTGATGTAGGTGGAAGAATCATTCTCTTTAACCCCTGGACACTAACCAAAATAAAGTCAGGAATTTTAGTATACTGCTAACTAATAGGATTAAAACCAGGTACATGAAATTTGAGAATGTCTCCTGACACTTAAGGCTCTTTTGGCAGTTTGTTCATCAAGACAGGAGTGAAACCATATTATGAGAAGCAATATAACAAGCTAAACACCATAGCCCTGGGCCTTCATGCAATCAGACTATATCATACCATTTTCTCATACACCCAGGAAAACTGAGATCAGCTGAACAGGCCACAACAAAGTACTGAAAAGAAATGCATGAGCTGCTTCAGTCTTTAAGGAGTCAGAATCCCAGCCCATAAAAACATAAAAGGGAAATTCAAAGTGAGTTCCTCTGCTTGTGACACTCATCGTTGCTGGGGTGGCTGGGACCTCGCCCTCAAGAGCTGTATGAAAAAGTCCTTCTCTGGCCAGGATCCTCATCACTTTTATCACAGAGATGGAGAGCCAGAGAGAGGAGAAGCTCACAGACAGGAGATGGCAAAGCTCCGCCAGGAAGCCCAGCCCAGTCAGAAAAGGGCTGAGCATGTGTTAGATTCCCAAAGACACCTGGTAATCTGGTAATGCCAGATTTAGATTGCTTTCAGACCTTGTGATTGTGTGCCCTTGTGGCTGATCCCATGACACAGTTCAGGCTTGGAAGCCACGCTTCTGTTTCTTAAGAATCAATGGTTACCCAGCCCTACCCTGGGGAGAAGCATTTGAAGAACACCAAGTTCCTTTGTATTTACATTTTTAAAAACACTTCAAGTTTGTCTCAGAAGGTTTTTAAATTAAAACACTAGCCACAGAGACTAGAACTGTTCATAATCAGCATAAAGATGTCTAACTATCTTACACTCTTATATACAAAGATGATTTTTACCTGGCACTCTGCAGTGATTCCAAGTTTTAGCATCCTAAGAGTTTAAAGGATGGGACATGGATTGCACATTACAGTGTCTGATGCATTAAAAAGGGGTTTTCCAGTCATTTTACAGTACATCTGCAGTCAAGCTGGGACTATCACTCCATCAAATCGGAATAAATAAAAATTTTGCATGCTTATAAGCACCCATAAACGAAGTCAAATATGCACTTTTCTATAAGAATTCACAGAATTTTTCAAGCATCAGTTTATTAACCAAAGAAGACTGTAGAAAGAGACACAAATTTTCCCATATCCACTCTGTAGTGCAATAAAGTGAGGTTAAACCTCAGCAGTGGGTGAGTCTCTGACTGTCAGGAGCACTGAGTGGCAGTCCTCAGTCAAAAGCTCACCCTGGCTCTGCTGCAGGGCTTTCTCCTGCCCCGCACTCTCACTGAACATCCTACAAAGCACTTACTCATATTTAATGATGGAAGTACTCTGGACCTTGCAAGATCAAGCCTCCATGAAATATTTAAGAGATGTGCATACAAAAACAAAGGTAACTGACATCAGGAATAGCCAGGGAGTTTAACAAATTGCTTTAAAAGAAAGGAAATCTGCATAACAATATTAAGGAAAAAAAAAACCCAAACATTCTAGGAGAAAAAAATTCAAATATCTTATATTTAAATCCAATAAAGTAGTAAAACCCTGAAATTATGTACAATAAACATCATTGCAACAGATATGGGGACAGCCAAAGCAATCACATGAAAACTCAGGTTGCACTGGGAAGCACTGAGGTAACCAGCTACAGCAGCACAAAGGTTGTTCCTGTTTACCAAGTCCCATATAAATCTCATCAAGCTAATGTTAATTTCAAGAGTGTTTTAGCACAGCTGCGAAAAATTCATACCACAGAAACCTTGGCTTTACAAAAATAGTAGTTTCTGAAGTACGCTAATTATTTTGTAGGTATACAATGACTGAAAATATTTTAAAGGCAAACAGAAACAAGAGCGGATTGAAGTTGTGGGTTAAAATTGAGATGCAAACCTTTCAGTAGAAGAATTCAAACATTTTCACTGCAAATTTTGATGGATTACTACATTCTACTTACTCTATTCTCCCCCTCCCCCTCCCCAAATTGCATCAAAATTTATGAGAAAATAAAAAGTGTGAAAAAGGAAAAATAATTATGGATACAGTTAGACAACAAACATTTAGTGGCCACAAAAAATCCTGAAGATGTCATTATTATTACTTATTACATTAGCACTCACAAAATAATGCACACTTTACAAACACAGAGATATAATCTTGTCCTAAAAAAAGTTTACATTCAGAGACAATTAGCATGAGGACCTGTAGCTCCTTGTGGGGCTGGGTTTCTATTCAACACCTATAGCTTTATTTACCACTGAGATGTGCAGCCAAACAAGTGAACTCTCTGATGGTACAGCCATGGTTTTATGGTATGACTGTTTCTGTCAGGGAAATACATTAACTCACGTATGCAATGGCAGCTACAAAATATTTTTAAACTTTCTTTCCTTCTTTCTTTCACACTGCTGCTGGAGAAAGTCTCTACATTTCTATAGGCTCTAAAGAGGAATAAAAATAAAATAAATTAAAAGAAAATTCAGACATTTTACTATGGATTGCCCTCATTACTGAGGCTTGCTGATCATTCCCAGCAGCCTTCCAATCCCTCCCTGACCCATGTACAAAACCAGGAATGACAGCACAGAGGTACTCATACATATTGTCCTCTCCCCTGCCTAATGTCCCAAGCACTGCATAATCTTGGTTAGCTGGAGAGTGAAAGAAAATAATTGCAGAGTAGATAATCTCATCACTTTGCTCATGTTGACTTTTCCAGGCCAGTTATCAATATCATCTGCATCATCTGAGGCAAACTACAATTCAATATGCTGGAAACTCAGCAAGAATATAACCCAGGAAAAGAAAGGTCCAAACAGAAACTCACTCAGAAATTCTCTCAAATGAGACTAGAGGCACTGCTGTACAAATGCAATGTGGGGGACAGAATCCTGATGGACCAGCTCTAGTGTATTTAAACACTGATAGATCATATCTGTCCAATATCAGTACCTTTATTGGAAGACAGATGTATCTGCTGATGCTTAGATGCACAGAAAGTGACAGATCACAAATCACAAAATCCTCCCTCCCTACATCCACCACAGCAGCAGTTCTGTCCTGGTTGTGGCTGGGATACAGTTAAATCTCTTCCTGGTTGTACAGTGCTGTGTTTTGGATTCAGGATGAGAACAGCACTGATAATACAGGGAAGTTTTAGTTCTTGCTAAGCAGTGTTTACCCTAAGTCAAGGACTGGTCAGCTCCTCACACTGTCCAGCCAGGAAGGGGCTGGAGGTGCACAAGAAGCTGGGAGAGGACACAGCCAGGACGTCTGGAGGAAAGTTGGCCAATGGCTCAGGAACATACCAGGCATCACTGGGTTGGTGGTGGGAAAATGCTTTTTACTTGCATCTCCTGTTTTTCTTGGGGTTTATTTTTATCTCTTTCCGTTACTTTCCTTTTTATCACAGCAATTGATTCTTTTATTTGATGCAATTATTAAACTGTTATCTCAACCCATGAGTTTGCTCACTTTTACCCTTCCCAATCCCACTGGAAGGGGAAAGGGAGCCTGTGCAATGATTAGTTGCCAGCTGGGGTTAAACCACAACTAATTCCCTACTTGCTCTTCGGCAGCACCTGAAGGAAACTGGAAGCAGAGTGACTGCTCAGATGCAATGATCTTCAATGTCTAAACAACAACCAACATAAAATTTAATTCAAGCTACACTACAGGGCATGTTTTCAGCATTTTTGGGGGGAGATGATGCTTGGGGAATTAACTGCAAAACTCCCATTATTCATAGAAGTCACATAGCTACATCCCCACAACCTATAACAAAAATATTGCCTTATATTTCTCTCTTGTATCACTCCTGATCTGTGCTGACAGCACTCTCATCATGAATAACATTATGTCAGGCTGCCCAATGATTCCTGAAACTGTCAACAATGTTTAAAGTCAAGTTCTCCAAACTTTTTAAAAGTTAATCATCTTCACTCTGGAAGCATAAAAGTTGAATGCAATAGAAAATGTGCAGATTCACAGCAAGTTTTATTGACTTGCTGGCCAAAGACTTCATCTAGCTGCTGAAACATTTACATACTACAAAGCTCTATCTATAGAAAGAATGTCCTTAAAGGGCAGAATATACATGAGATGGCAGAAAGAGTTGAGAAAGTATAAAGAGTAGTGCATAGTGTACTTGACTTTTACACTAAATTATAAAAGCCTTCAGTCAATCCAATGTGTGCAATCAGCCTAGTTTAGGGAATTTCACTGTAACACCACGTACAAGCACACCTGAGAAAGAAAAAGTCTTGAGAGATCTTAATTTCCTTGTCTTCTGTCACATTCTGATTTAGAATGCCACATTTTCAAAGCATGAAAAACCATCAGTCCTTTAACTTCCCTCAATTTATTTATTTTTTAAATTACTACTCATCAATGTGATGAAAAGTTCCAGAGTGAAAGCCTGAAGAAAGAGCAATCAATGTGCTCTTTACTAGTTGAAAGTGTAAATTTTCTTTACTAGTGGCCCCTAGGCAGGTCAATAGGAGGCACTAGTAAAGAAAATACCTTTCCTTCTGAAAGGCAGCCAATCAACTTGGCATTTTTAAATGTCTCAACTACAAATAAATACATACATTAAATGTTTCAAATGGAGTGCCTACACTTTAAACACCTATGTTTAAGATCCTTTTCTTGTTTGCATCCTTGGCATTTTCCTTTTGTTGTTGAAAGGGCTGTTTTCAGCAATAATGACATTAACTTGTACTCCAGACCTCTGAACTATTGACCAACACATAGCCAAGCATACAACTTGCAGAATCAGGGGGAGAAAAATCGCTCCAAAGTGGAAGCAACAAACAAACAGATAACATTTAACAGGAAAACGACTTTTTCCCTGCTCCTTCAGCTACTCATTTTACAAAAACTATAGCAGGTGCAACATTCCAAGGCAGAAAGAAAAAAATAAATTTGCAACTAGAGAATGGCTCTGTAAACTTGCTCAAGAAGAATCACTGTAGGAGGGGACTCTGGGTTCCATGAAATATCTACTGCAAAACACCTCAATTGACTGCTACCTTTCTGTTACCAAATTTATCTTTTTTTCCTAAGTTCATAATACTTCTATAAAAATTAACTCTATCTCCTATCTATAACAGGAACTCTGTACATTTTGGTAAAGAGTAAGAAGGAGACAAAGTTCTAGTGAATCCATAGGAAAACCTGTTGTACAGCCACTGCAGATTTCAGGAGCTGATCCAAACTGGACTGACTTTCTGAATCTTCTATAAGCCTTCGTTACTCACAAGTCTTCCAGTCTGTGCTTCTCTCAAAGCTGCAACTCCTTCAATCAAGTGATTACATTAGATCACATTGGGACTCAGTTTTTAGAAGTTAAGACTTATTTAATGCCCAGCTGAATGCACTGAAGAAGCCCAGAAATAAAAAGTCAAACAAAAAAGGATGCAGGAATTATTATTTTATAATACCAAGACTATTATGCCAAGCTTGCATTTTGGGATTTAATTTACTATTTTCAAATTGTACCTTCTACAACACTTCCATTTTATTTTACTCTCTGGACTGTTGAACTGAAGCATTTAACAAAGCAGCCAGCAAAATCTCTGCACTAGATTGAAGTTCTCTTCAAAGATGTCCAGAATATGTTTTTTTAAGAAACAGAGGGTGTATCTATCAGCTTCCCTCAAGAGCTAATAGGGAACAGCTCCATTTGCAGAGGAAGGCACAGCTATTCTGCTGGTTCACTATCAACCTGGGAAAGCCTTTAAACCAAGGATATTTCCCCAAAGTTTCTACTGGTCTTTTTCACTTTTGAAGGAGCAGAAAGGGGTTGAAGTAGAATGGAGAAACAGTCTCATGGAGTGTCCACATGATAGGGCCTGTCGTATACAAAGCTCTTGTCTGTAAGAAATTTATTCACTCATGAGAATCTAAACATAGCTCCCTCCTCAGAGAGAAAATACCAATGATACACAAAAGTCCTCTCATTTTGGTTCTGGGTAACCATGAATAAAAATAAATCAAGGAAGAAGTAAAAGTTATCAGAAACTGTTTGCTTGAAGTCCTTTCAAGCGCCCCCAGTAAAGCCATTGATGTGGTGTGGCCTGGGAAGGGATAAAGTGAAAGGGATAAAATGAAGATCTACAGCTCATTCAAATATTGAACACTGGCCTCTTACACTGGATATGCTTCCTAAGGAACAGAAGGATTTTCTTTCTCTTTTCCTCCCCTCCTTTCTTCTCTATTGTCAGAAACCAGATAGCTGTATTAATGACAGTCGCAGAGGAGGTTACTCATTCACACCACGTTCTCTGATAGCCAACACGCACCAACAATTTTGTCATCTCAGGGGATCCAGCCACAATGTGCATCTCCCATGTTTGCCAATAATTGCACTAATGTTCAATCCTACACCATGTAAATTCCCTCCATCAAACAGATACATTTGACATGGACCTGAAATGCTACTGAAATGCTTTTAGGTCCAGCCTATGCTCTTCAGCAGTGCAGTTACAATAAATGTATTGAAAAAATACTGGGAGTGAGGGTGATACAGCACTGAACCAGGTGCTTAGAAACTGAACAAGACCCTGAACAAGCTGAATTACTTTCCAAGGTGGACTTCCTCTGAGTGAAGGGTCGAACCAGATGGCTTTCCAGAGGGTTCGTTCCAACCTAAATTCTGACTCTTAAGTGTGGTTTAAATGGCCAAACTGCCCACTGCTAGTGGATAGATAAGGGTTGCTTATGTGGCAAACATTTGCCATGCATCCCATTCTCCCAGGGAAATTTCTCATTAAGGTGAAAGAGAAAGTAAAATTGTTTAAAGTGCCAGACCAAGAAACATGAATTACTGTAACTTGTCCTTCAAAGTTCTTTACATAGCCTCAAAGTCCTACATGAAAAATAATTAACAATTCTTAGAATAACACAGATATTCATCCTTACAATGATTATTCAGAAATTGTTTTGTTAAAGGAGTAGGTTTGCCAAGATGAAATTCATTCAGGGGTTGCTTCAAGCTCTGCTCGAATGTTTATATCAACTTTTATGCAATCTGACATTCCAGAAAGAACTGACAGTAATGGACTGGAAACACAGGGAAACCATTACAGAACACAGAAAAAAAGAGTTTCGAAAGAAACAGAATTTAAGAGCTAAATTTCTTTAACTGGCTCTGATAAGGGACTGGCTGAACAGAAACCCTCTGAGGAGCTTTCAGACTAACAAGATGACACTCTGCATTGCTCCAAAATGCAACACAAAAGTTGGGATGTGAGGCTGCAGCAATATTCCCCTCTGGCTTTTTTTTTTTTTTGTCAGATCTGATGGAGCCAAGCAGACTTTACACCAATTAGCAATAAAGATGGAAAGGCCTTCCAGGGAAGCATTAGAATCTCCAGGAGAAAGGTCCTGGCACTATTCTCTGGAAACCTGTCCCCATCCCATGCTCCAGGGTGGTGTCAGGGGGGCAGCAGCCACTGGAGCCACAGTTTCTGAGGCTGCAAGGCTGCAGTGCAGAGCATCTCACCTTCACCATCTCAAAAAACCCCCAGCTGGTTGAGGCATTAAGATATCTTAGCTGCAAATCAGGTTGATCTAGACATTTATACAGTTTTGCAGGTTTTGGCAGCAGTGCCAGGACATGAGAGGGGACTTCCCTGGGATAACGGACCTCCTCCACTTCTAAAGTAAAAATCAGATCTAAATGTGTCCTTAGAAGTGCATACAAAGACATTGTTGTGGTGACAGTGGTACAGAATTGACAATAAATGCTACACCCTTTATGCTGGGGCTGAAGCAAACATTGACCTTTCCTGAGACTTTAACAATTCTCTGCGAAGATGCTTCTACCTCTGTAGCTCCAGCATTCAGTAAAGCTTCTGGGTCATGCTGGAAATGTTTTCTAAAATGCTTTTTTTTGATTCTTGATTCCTGGTCTTCCTTTTTTTCTTTCCTTCATAACCCCTAGCTCAAGATAATGCTCCTTGGTGACCAAATTCATACATGGCACACCCCAGTAGGACTAATATGACTCTATTTATGTTACGGTGTCTGTTTAAAAAGTAAGGGACCCCATACACCCCATCACTGTACACCTTTTCCACAAGATGCAAGAACAATATGGACTAACAAAAGTTACTAAATTCCCACTCTCCACACATCTTTAAGAACAGGAAGGCTAACTCTAGAGTCTCCTCAAATTATAATGCAGCTCAAAGTAACATTTTAAACTTGTTATATGGAGTAATTCTGGTTCTTTCTAATACTGGCTGAAGATTTCTACTCCTCTTCCCCTAACAATTTTGGAGCATTCTAAATTTCTTTCTTCAGAATTAATATTACTACTAAAATAGAAAATTGCCATTTAAAAAAATTGTAAAATATTCATCTTCCTTTCTTTGTACTGCTAAGAGTCTCTGATTGATACCTCACTCTCAAAATCTTTCCCTCACACAGTGCCAATTTTTTACTGAAGGGTAGTGTCCTTCTCTTTTTTGCACACAGATAACATAGGACCATTTTTTCTCCCTCACCTTATTTTATGGTGTTGCAGAATTACTGTGGACATTCTCCTCAGAGCCTGGAAAATTATGGCCAATGCTGGGCTAATTGTCTGTGAGGTGACAACTGCTCCATCCACGTGTCTGCAAAACATCTCAGCAAGCTGCTCCAATTAACAAAGTCTAGTATGTTTGATTTAATTCTCACTTGAGAGTTCTCCTCAGAAGAACTCGTTCAGGTGTACCCAACGTGGCATGTATTGAAACAGAATAGGTAAGGATTAAATGTTCTGCGTATACTCAGAGTCCTGCATCTCAAATTCTTCCTAAAATCCTAATTAATTAATTAAGACTCAAGTTATCCTTTGTGGTAGAGAAATATAGCTTTGTTTACTTTATAGGTCAAGGTCTGAGGCAGAAATAGGCCAAATTAGTTGGCCAAGATCCAACAGAAAGCACATGGCAGAACTGGAAATTCAAATATGACTTCACTTCCAAGATGTCTCACATTCCCCACCCAAAAAACCATCTGTGCCTTCATTCTTTCTTTTCTCCTGAACACTTGTAATTTTTTAACTTGACCATAATTTCCAGTTAGAGGAAGCAACACATCACTGAAGCAGCTCTTAGAATCTTCTTTAGAGGAAGAAAATACAAGTACGGTACTTCAGAGCAATGCAGAATAAGAGGTTTAGGGTT
The DNA here is from genome assembly GCA_020086605.1 of Lanius collurio. NCBI lineage: Eukaryota > Metazoa > Chordata > Aves > Passeriformes > Laniidae > Lanius > Lanius collurio. Next base: position 24,063,501 of record JACBWW010000009.1, on the reverse strand, counting down.
GTTAACCTGATACTTTCTCTGATTTGATCAGCACAGTCCAGGTTTGGAAAGCTCAGATAAACTAAAATTGGTAACTTTGATATTTTTGTGACTTTATGTCATCATCCATAATGCTACTGTATGGTAAAACATTATACATGATGACATAACACCTGGAGAAAGCATTATGCTTATCACAAGGCTGTGGGTTTAGCCAATTCAGTTCAAGACCTCATGAGCATTTCTGAGCTTTTAGCCAGGCTCTATCAGCTCTGGTTATTACCTCCATCCTTTTTCTGGCAAGCTGCTCCAAAATAAGAAGCAAACAACGTGGCTGCATTGTTTACCCAATGCAAAAGCTACCCAAGGGTTTAATAGTTTGATGCACAACAAGAAAGATACAGGTCAGTGTTGTCTGTTATGCCATGACCTTGTGAAGGTAACCAAAGAGAAATTTAAAATAAAAATTTGAAAAAAAATCAGAATGCTCTGCCTTCACAAACCTCTGCCTTTTGTGTGAAGGCAGCTCTAAAATACGTGCCAGGGAAGCCACAATAGTGCTAATGAAAGAAAGTGGAAGAAAAGTTGTCTGTGTCGCTCAGAAAATCCCCATCACCTCTACAGGAGATGCTCCCAGGCAGCAACTCTTTAGTCTGAAGTTTTAACTGACTCCTTAAATTCACCATCTCTGGGGCCTGGCTGCTTAATAAAGACTACAGGGTGTTGAGAAGCACAGTATATTATTTCATTAAGTGCTTTTTCGGAGAAGGGGATTTAGAAGTAAAACTGCTGGCTTTGTGTGGCAAGGTTATGACCTTTGACAACTTTGGAGCTTATCTCTTTCATCTTCCCACTCTCCCGAGACCCCGAACTTGCGGAGGGATGGAAACGGGTAAGCCGGGGCCAGACAGAGTCCAGCATTGTTGTGGGGCTGCCTCCTCTCCCTCTCCCTCTTTCCCCTTCTCTCTCTCTCTCCCTCTCTCTCTCCCTCTCTTTTTTTTCCCCCTAAACAAAACAGATCTGAACTGAGCCAAGGAAACAAAAATGTATTGTTCCTCGCAGATGGAAGCGAGTGTCGCCTAGGTAACCAGATTAATCTCCTTTTTCTCTCCCTTCCTCTCTTGTAGTGCGGTAATCGGTGGGCTCTTTTCACAAAAAAGCCAGCCTCAAAGCTGGGGCTCTAACTAGGTTCCTAATTAGCTGCAATTTACAATGAAGACAACATGATGAGATAATAGAAATTTGCAAAATAATGACATACCTCAGCAAAATATTCCTCCTCCTAAGAACCATTTTTATACAAAAACAATAAAGAGGGCCCTTCTAAAGCAAAGCTGGAAAATGGTGGTGTATTATGTGACACAGAACATTATTGTTCGCCTCTTGTTCCCCCAATCAACAGCTTATTGTTTGGCATCTTAAATAAAAATGACTCAAATACAGGCCACATAATGATCTCCATTGCGCTAATACACTGTATATACAGAGTAGTCAAAAATGTACCCAAGCCAAGGCCAGTGGGGCTGATAAAGTAGCAGGGCCCAGAAAGGTAATTTACAGTACAATGCACTAACTATTATTGCTGGCCTTAATCACACGTATCTTCCCGATTTCTGTCAGGATGCGCTCCGACATCAAAAAAGGGCACTTGAACGGGGGGCAGCCAGTTAATGAAATATGATGGCTCGCATTTGTTTTCATGTGGTGGTTGGCTCAAACGAGGCAGCTCCAGACTGTTAGCCAACAGTCTTCCCTTGTGCAACATCAAAGGCTCCCATTGACGGCAGAGAGGGAGGGCGCAGGCAGGGGGATCGTGGGGAGACAGCGCCGAGGGAGGAGCGCCGGGCAACTCAAAGGACCATTAAATCCTAATCTCTACCTTATGTCCGAAAGAGGAGAGTGGGGAAACAGAGTGGGCCAAGGCGGACCTGCCCCTGATTCCAAGGGGAAGGAGTGTCAGCACCTCCACACGTGGTGCAAGACAGGCACGGCCCGTGCACCACTGCTAGAACTGGGCATCTGGCTGCACAAGGCTGACTTGTCATTGCAGACATGGCGAGTACATCCCTACTAGAGCGGAGTTCAGGGCAGTTTTGATCCCAACAGAAAGATTTGATAAATAGCAACAGATTGTCTAGAACTGTCAGGAAGAACAGCAGCATCAAAAGTCATTCCTAGGGGCTCATCAGTGTTGACTGGTGCAGCTGCAAATATTCAAGACCTAGAGATCTTTGAGGATTGTCCCTCAAATAAGTGCAACTGTGGCCACTTTGGATAAGTATGGAAAAGCATTATCACGCACCCTGACCTGGTCTTTTGGTTCCTGAGTACATCAAGCAGCCTAATTTCCTTCACAAAATAATTGAAAGGAATCAGTAATGTCATACTATACAGAGCAAGCCAACTGCTGAAAACTACTGACAGGATACATGGCTCTAACAAGGTCCTGCAAGACAGTTTACAGCTAGGGTTAACCATCTCAAGAAGCACTGTAATTCCATTGCCATCTGTTTATACAACTTCTTTCATCTTTCAGGATCTCAAAGCACTAAAATGGGATTGTAAGTTTGCTGAGGAGAGCCACTGAATACATCAATGCTGAACATTATGCTGTGCAAGAATAAGAAGATTTTAGAAGTATCCCAAGTATACTGCTTTGAATAACCACTGCCATCAGGTTTAAACAGGACACAGGACAGACTGGGCTTTGGTCTTTAAGAAGATATTCAAAACACTCACATAAGAAACACATGGGGGTACACATTGATCCTGAGTGACTTTAGAAATGTAATGTGACACCTTTAAATCAACAAAAGTGAAGATTCAAACAGTAATTTAAAAAAAAAAGAAGCATGCAGATTTAAGACATAGAACAGCACTGAAAATAGATTTCAATTCTGGAACTGGGCTGCTATAAACAAACACACCCTGGTCTGCAAAGATTTCTAGGAAAAAGAGAGCAAGGTGGACAAATGTGAAGCATTCAGTCTTTAACTAGAAATAAATAGTAATAAATGGTCAGATTCTCGTGCTTAATCCTACTCTCTCCATGCAAAGTGTGATTCAGCTGCAGAATAAGGTGTCATTTAATGTAACTGCATCAAAACTGGTTCTGAAAAACAAAATAATATGTAAGGTACTTGAACTGCTTGTCAGGCAGCCCTACTCCAACTAATGCTGAGCATCTTCTTATCCCATTGACTTCTCCCAGCACGGGAGCTGGCAATTTACCAGAAGTATGCTGACACACAGGATCAGGCAGCACCTAAGAAAAGGGCAGAAAGTGCACAAAATGGCTTTGAACATGTGAACCCGATTCAGTGTAAATCTTGTGTTGACATTACTGATCATAGAAGTCACTAGTGCTTCTTTGCACCAACTAAAAGCCAGATCTAAAGGTTTGTGTGTTAGCTTGTTTTTTTTGTTTCCACATACTATATACGTTTCTATGGATGGCTGAATATAGCCTGTTCCTTTCAGGCTCATCTGAAAAAGCAGACCCAGTTTACAATTTAGATTTCTAAACACAGAAATAAGATTTTTACCTGGCACATTTCTCTCCTTTGGAGCTTACACTCTAGTTTTGCTTAATCTATCTAGAGGTTTTATCATTGCATGCTTAGATAATCCTGTGTGGCACAGCCTCCACACACTGAGAATTCAGAAAAGTGGGAACAGTGTTGCTGCCCTGTATATCCCATGCCAGAGTCAGAACAGCAGCTCTGTATCTGCTGCCTGGTATGATTAATACCACCTCGCCATTTTACACAGAAAACATTAGCTCTCCCAGCTCCTTGGATGGATGAAACAACTCAAGTTAGTTTCCCACAGTTACAGAGCTCTATCTGATATTGCAGGTGCACAATACAAACTGAATTCAGTTGGATTTCTGTATATTCAGCACCTGAAGGTTTGGGAGCCTAAATATTAAACTTTTCTCCACAACAATCCTATCCAATGCACTGTACCATAGGAGGTCAAAACACTGGGTGTAAATCTGCAATGTGAATCCTGTTATCCCTTTCCTTCTTTTTTTTAAGTTAGTAAAGTTAGCAGAACTGTTTGTGCAAATATTGCAAGGCTGGACATTCAGTATATTTTCTTTGCTAGCACCCTGAGTGTCTGGCACAGACTGTGTTATCCAGGATCTATCTGAGATCATCTACACCATTCCCCTGGAATAGCACCTGCGCCCTTGTGGCCTTGAATGGCTCCCACAATACAAATTTACAAATGGCTTTTGAAAATTACTCAAACCTCCTTCAGTATGAGCAAAATCTGGTGTGTGACACAACTGGCTCGCCTTTATTTTATTATGATTATTACCACTCCCAGGCTTTGGGGAGCTTTGTGTGTGTCAGCACATTTCTTTAGCATCTCTGATAGCCTTCAATCTTCCTGCCTTTACTACCTTTGAACCAGTTGCAAACAGCAAAAAAAACTACATAAACCAATGGGTTCACACAGGACACAAGAAAATCCATGCATCTAACCTAAGTTGAATGCTCTCCAACTCTATTCCTCTTTCTCTTGCCTCTGCCCCCCAGGGGAGGTGGGAGATGTGGTTTAAATCAATAACCAAAGGCTTCAGTTTTACAAACCCTTGAGCCATTAGAGCTCCAAGTCCTTGGTGCACCAGCCCCAACCTCCCCCACCTCTGCACATACACACATGTAACACATATAGAAAAGAAATACTCCCAGCCGGGCATTAACAATGTTCATTCAGTGCTCCTTACTTAAAGGAAGAAAACAATTAAGTGAAACCTTGAAGTAATCTCATTCTGCCTATTTAGCCTCTTCATCCCTCAATGTGTGGTTAGTAAGTGTTGCAATCAGGGGCTAAGGCCTGCTATCATTCGGCCTTAATTAAAAAAGACACAAGCAGTGGAGCTGTGAATTAGAAATGTAACAACGCACTACCCCTGATTAATTCGAGGCTCATGTTGGATTAATAACTCCAAACAAAGAACAAAAGGAAATTGTTATGCGAATTGCAGTCCTCCCAGGCCAGACAAAGGTCAAATCACAGGATTTCAATTTCATCCGGAGTCGCTTAATCAACTCCCTCGGAAGGAAGACCATATGCAGTCCTGAAAGCTACCCATTGTAGTCGTGTTGTCACTGGACCTGAGAGACAGCACAGAGATAATCCCAGCTATTCCCCATCTTTTCTCTTTCTTGTCTGTTTCTTTTCTTTTTGTTTTCCCAGTTTCTTTTTTTTTTTTTTTTTTTTTTTTTTCATTATGACAAAAGCACTTCATTAGGGCTAATGATTAAGGAACAATCTGAAGCCAGGACAGCACAGTATCTGTGGGAAAGCAGCTTTTGTGGCTGCTGCCCCATGGAAGCATCCTGGTTCTCACTCCCCATGCAGCTGCAGAGGTATCTCCTCATTTGGGGGGGGGATCTCTGTGGCAGCAGCGGCAGCCATGAATTGCTGTGCGTTATTCCACACCACGCAGTCACTTACAACAAACAGCACTTGGGGGTGGGGGTGTAAAACAGGATGTTTGGGACACATTCAGTACACTGCCTACACCTTAATGCACAGGTCTTTTGGGGATGTTAGCTGAGGAAGAAGGATATTACTAGTCTGAAAACCTATCTTTGACCAAAACTAAGCCACAAAGAATAAAAATCCCATATTTTCTTGCTGTTGACATCCCCAATGAAATGATGATGGAGCAAAACAGCCCTCAGTTTTCATGATCTTAGATATACTGTCCCTTCAGTGAGCAGGAACAGAGCATGTCCCCCTGCTCCCATGGAATACAACTTCTCAAGTAACTCACATGGCAGAACATTTTATACAGACTGCACAGTTATTCTATATAAAGAAAAAAGGAAAGTTCAGGTCTGCTTAGGAATCTGGCACCCCATGCCAAGAGCAAGCCTATAGAAAGGAAAAAAAACAAGAAAGAAGCTTCAGGGTGGGGACCTGCAACATGGAGTTCATTCCCACCCTCACTTGCCTTCTGGAAGGGCTCTGCCCATCAGCTGAGTAACATCAGTTTGCCACACAGCTGCCAGCAGCTGGCCCAGCCTGGATGGGGCAGGCACCCTCTCTCATCTAGATCACTGTTGTTTGTATACATTTCAAAAGGCAAGCTGGAATGTCTCAGGGTTTAATTCATTGGGGTTTTTGTTGTATATTCTGTAACAGCAACACAGTTTGGGACCAAATTTACTGTCCCCAGGAATCAGCTCCAGCAAGAGGTCAAGAGCCAACAACACTTCCCACCTTGATGTAGATGCCTTGCTTAACTCAAACAAATCTCTCCGGATTTACATGGAAATGAGATACAAAGATTCAAGCAACAGTTCCCTTTTAATCTTATATTCTGGTTCAAATAATATTCTGTGTATGAATTCATTGGTGTGGGATTGATGACAAAAGCACCAGGACTCTCTGACTTGACTTTGCCAAGAGATTCCTTAAAGCCCAATAAAACAACACAAAACTTGGTACTAGTACCTGGCACTGCATGAGTAGTTTCCAAACCTGCAGGCATGGAAGAACAGGAGTTATGACTGGGATATGACAACACCTTGGAAAATGCAGATGCAGATTCTGTAGTAATCTCTTACCTGTGTCAGGCGCTGGAATGAAACTGCAGGTCACTCGGTGAACTTAAAAGAAGATCCTGTTTTGACTTTCAGCTTGGGATCATCTCCATCCAGTTCTGTCATAAACTACACTTGGTCCTCTTGCCAAGGGGATGCTCACACAATTGCTGCCTCTGAATTAGCTGTTGGAGGGGAAGAAGTGGTTTGTGAATTGCCCAATTCTGAAGCCCTTTCCTACTCAGAAATATTCTAGTTTTAAATATTAAGCCAGTACACGACTATTCAACTTCTCTAATGCTTTCCTTTTAAGTATCTGTACTCTCTTGCTTTACATATTTATTTCTTAGCATGCAACCAAAAATTAAGATGAAATACCTACTGTGCCATGGAAAAGGAGTGTAACATACTAAGAAACCCTTTTGCCTGTTTTTTACCATGTCATTAAATCCAAATTACATGGAATGCAAATTCTGTTAGAAATTAATCTCTCAAGCATTCCACCAGCTCCAAAATATATTCAAAAAATAATTTTTGAAATCTGTTACTATTAGATGCTCAGCAACAAATTAACTTATGGGTACTACCAGTTATTTTAGCTACTTCCACTCTTCAGTGAAAAAGTAAAACAAATTTTTTAAGTGTGCAGTTCCAAAACTTTAGCCCAAGTATTCATCTGTCAAAGAAGAAAACCTGTGCACATATCCCCATAAGAATAACAGGATAAGATTTCCCTTCCCATTCATGTTTAAAGTTAATTAGCTTGTAGCCCTCAGTCTAACAGGAGAAAGACTGGTCACACATTTCTCATGTATTCTAATTACTAAAGAGAAAATACGTTTTTTCTCCAAGAGTGAAAGAATCACAAAATCATTTGGGTTGGAAAAGACCTCTGAGATCATCAAGTCCAGCCCTTGATCACTGTCGTGGATTGACATGGAAGTGGTTTTTTGCACAAAAGTCCTTCTAGTTCTGATCAGAACCAATCAATTGTCTGGCTTGATTATTGGCAAGTTTTAAACCACTACAATCACCACCATGTCAATTCGACCACGGCATTAAGTACCACATGCAGTCATTTCTTGAACTCCTCCAGGGATGGTGACTCCAACACCTCCTTGGGCACTTGGGCAGTTCATTCCAACAGTTAACAACCCTTTCTGTCAAGAAAGTCCTCCTGATGTCCAACCTGGACCTCCCTTGGTATAGCTTAAAGCCATGTCCTCTTGTCCTGTCACTGTTGCCTGGGAGAAGAGGCCGACCCCCACCTGACTACACCTTCCTGTCAGGGAGTTGTAAAGACTGATAAAGTCCCTCTGGGCCTCCTTCTCTCCAGGATAAACAACCCCAGCTCCCTCAGCTGCTCCTCATAGGACTTACTCTCTAGTTAGCACACACTCAGGAATTTCTTAGGCTCTCACTTCAGTGCTAGTCCCCAGGTCCATGAGATGACATTATTCCTCTCAACACAGGACATGCAACTCTCACTTATGGGTGAATTGTGTGTAAGTAAACACAAGACAAAAGCTGATGTGTTAAGAAAAAAATAGCCCACCATAGTGATGAAATACATCCATTGCTATAGTAATGCCACAAAAAAAAGGCACTTAGGACAAAGAAGACAGAGTAAGGAGTGTCTGTTCTCTCCCGGCCCAAATGCCAGCACAGGCCAGGTATGCAGAAGTTCCTGTAGCGTACATCAAATGATGACCTACAAATCTGCTGAGGATGAGAAGGAAAAGAATTTAAATAGCTGCAGACTCAACCAGCCCCCACTACTAAGTTTGGCACATGCATTCCGAGTCTTGAAATCAAACTTTGCCCATCTTCATAGCTCCTGCACACACTGCTGTGAAAAACAACTTCCAAGGAGCTACACCTGATGGAACAGGCATAAAATATTTCCCATTCCACTTTGAGCACAACTGCCTCCCTCTCTGACACAGCTACACTGAGGCAGGTGGGAAGACAAGGCAAGCCCTGGATAAGCTACACCTGGGGACCAGCAGACTGCCCTATATTACTATGCAATCTCCCAAAATTGAAGGGAGTTTAGAACCCATCCCACTCTCCTTGCTCCTCTCAGCTATCTCTAATGACTTATGAAATTTAATAAATCCCAAAGCATCAACAACAGACAAGCATTGAAAGCTGCCCTCAGCTTGACTTGCTCTTTTTTTGGTGGCAATCATCTCAGAGCTGTGTACCTGTATCTTTAAGCAAATAAACCAACAAATTTCCCTGATTTTACTTGACATTTTTTCTAATCCTCTCTCTTTACTTAGGAGTTGCCTCTTTCTCTTCCCTTCCACTCAAACAAGCCACCAGTGAGAAACATTCCTCCTCTGTAGCTCTTACCAAGTGTGCAAGAGCTTTCACATATCTTTACCTCACTGACCCTTCATCTCTTTTCAAATCACAGATAAGAAACAACATTTTCTTATCTTGCTAAGAACTGGGAACACTTTCTACTTCTATTACAGTTTTTGCCACCCCTGTTAAACACTCTAAGAGTCTGCATGGAAAAAATTTATGCATAAATATGGTAGTTCTCTCACAGATTCCAGGCAACCAGTTTTTCAGTGGATAGTATTCCAAACTGTACCGCTAGCAAGCAGCTTTGTCAAAAGATTAAATATGATGGGATGTGCAGAGAAAACCAGTTATGTCAAGCCCATTTGTCTCTCCCAAAGAAAACCAAGCCAACCAACCAAAGATAATGTGGATGCTTCTATTCACCTTACCAAAATGCCACTTCTATTGGAAAGATAAAATCAGGACACAGAAAATTAGGTTTTACATCTGGATAATTTTTCCAAAGAAGTCCAGCACCTTTGTTTAAGCTCAACTTAAAGGACTGCACACTATTTCTCAGAGTTTCTGGGTAGTTGCTGCTCTCCCTCTCAGAGGTAGCTACTCCTCAGTACTGGTTGGCATTAAGCAGGGCAAGACATAATTTCCTTGAAAGATATAGCTTTCATTCCAAGACAAAAAAATATCTCATGAAACAATTTTTTTTCTTTTTATTTTCAGCCAACTTTAATGGTAATTAAAGGGGATTGCCAATTATTGTTATAAATCTAGAAATACAGCAGTAACTTCCTTGTAAAAGAATCTGTAATATACTTTCACAAAGTTATCAGGAATCTTATCTAATTTTTCATTACTAAGATGAGATATTACATAACGGAGTAAGATTAAGAGTCTATTCATGTTCTGTAAACCTGGAAAGAGTTTCCAGAAGCTTAAAAATATTGGATCCCATAAATAATTTCATCTTTGCCTTTTATTTTTTTAATTTTCTTGTGAAATCCATCTCCTTTGCTTTGAAGCCTTTGAATGAAAGGCATTGTGCAAATGACTCACATTTGCACAGCTCTGAAACACGAACACCAACAAAAGCCAAAGCATAACAATTTGGTGTATTTGCTTGCTGACTAAACACTTTTCCTTGTATCTTGCTTTGCTTGGAGGGTAAATTGTTAGTTTCAAAGCTGAATGACTGCGTCAGTGAGTTGGGTAGCAGACTATTGGTACAGTGTGATAATTAAGGGATCTTAGTTCTTAAACAATGCTGATAAAACAGAAATCCCTCTCCCTTTTTTCTGGATTACCTTTAGAACTGAAATCAGAGCACGTTAAATGAATAATAATTTGCACCTTCTGTGAATGATAAAAGATTGAATCAAATTTTAACTAGACTCTATTTGTAAATCCCTCAGGATGACATAATTACTATTCAACACATACTTTAATTAGCTGTACACATCTATTTCATAGTATTTAAGAGGTTTAAACAGCTTCTATTGTCTGTTGAATGGATGTTCCATTCTTATCAAAATGGAAACAATTCTGAATTTCCTAAACTGGAGGAAATTTGCTCACAGAAGTTAAGGAATGACCTGGAAATTACTGTTCCTATAGTCAAATAGTTTTTGGTTGTGTTTGTTTGGTTGTTTTTCATTTTTTGAAGTTGTTTCAAATTCACCAATGGTACAAAGAATTGACAATGCACCAATGTAAATTATTATTGCTACTGCTTCTTTCCTTCTGATGAAAAAAGGTCATAGTTGCATTGTCTGATGAAAAGAAAAATCTATTCAAAATTTTGCATAGAATTTGGAATTAATACAAGCCAGGCTGAGACATGATTTCTTTTCCTGGTTCGGATTACAGCATGTCCTCACATCTAGAAAGCACTGCTGCTTTCATTGCTCCATCAAGGGTCAGAAACAGGTTGAAATTTGGCAAGCCATGCCTTCAGGTGAAACTGAAGCATTACCATTTGAGACCTTGGTGCTCACGTTGTGTAATACCAGGCACTTGCTCAGCTGCAGAGGCTGTTCTTAAAACAAGTGGGATCTGCAGAACAATGAGGCTTTGTCACACATGCAGCTGCCATGACCTGAGGCTTAGTGCAAATCACAAGCACAACCTTCCCTAAAATCAGAGAATCCCAGAATCTTATAGGTTGGAAAAGACCTCGAAGGTCATTGAGTCCAACCATTACCCCAACTCTGCCAGGTCCACCGCTGTAGCTACATGTCAGCAGCACACCACTAAACCACATCCCAAAGCACCACATCCACTCTTCTTTTTAGTATCTCCAGTGATGCTCAAGCAAATGAGAATGACAGTGATGGTGTGCAGATGCATTTGCACGTGCTATGTTTTCATATTTTGTCAAACTGCCCCAAGTGAGATTAAAATGTTTGCTTAAATACTTATTTTATACTCTGTGTCATTTGTTTTCTGTTCTCCTTACAGTGTAATGTGTAACTCTTAAGTTATAACTCTTTAGACAACTCACTGTTCCCAGAGCCAAATCCAAATGAAGATAATCGACACCCAGGGAAATGATGGAGGCTGAGCTGAGAGGGAAAAGCAGGACTAGAAGTGCTTTGCTCTCCCAGAGATGTTGGTTTTACTGGGATCACAGAGAAGCCACGACCTCCATAGTCACTGTAAGGGAGTGCTGCCAGGACCAAAGAGCCCAGGGAAAGGGAAAGACCAAGCACACTGCTCTGTCAGAGGAGAAACTAATCTTGAGGAGAAGGTCTGAAAGATATTTTAGGTACTACTCATCCCAACTACACAATCTTAGGACTTAAAGTCCTAAAATTTACCATAAATAATAATCCTTAGAAACAAACAAACAAACTCCCTAAACCATACACAAATGCCTTCCAATGCATTTGAGATCCTTTTGTTTTATCTTTCTCTTCTTTCTTTAGGCTGTGCCCATGTCATATTTTCAAGTTTTTCACTGCAATTCCTTGTAGCAACAATGTACTTTTTTTTTATAAGGGGAGGTAGAGATTCTTACACATTCATATTATCTCATAACAGGGCTTTGCAAGACTTGTTACAAATTGCAGACATTGTGTTGGCAAGCTAATCTGTTTTGCCCCTGAAACAGAATCAAGTAAAACAAAATAAAAATAAACTTTTTCAGTTGGGAATGCTACTTGTTTCATAGTTATGTTTCTTCTACTGTGTATGATGGAAGTGTAATTGCCCAATCATTAAAAATTAAAAAATATTTGGATCACTCAAATGTATCAATCTGACCCCTTTTCTTTCTCAGCAGATTTACAGATGAAGGAGGAAAAAAAAAAAAAAAGAAAGGTGGGTGGGGAGTGTGATATATATTCCAAGGTGTTTTATACTTTACCAGCACCTCTCTTTGAACCTCAGCTTCCACCCTGCCTTGCTGTGGTCTCAGCTGAGACCCAACAAGAGAAGGTAATAGGGTCCCAAACCCTTCTGGAAACTTTCCACTGCAAGTACTGGGAACACACTAGAATACAGAGCAGGCTGGGAGCAACAGGCTCCTCTCCTTCCATCATGCAAACCAAGCAGGCTGGAATTGTTTGTGCCACTGCCTGTCCACGAGCAGCCCACTGGTTCCCCCTCATCAGCATGCCATGGGAACCTCATTTGGAGGTGACAAAAAGATGGACCTCATGTTGCTGCACCACATATCTGTCTTCAAGTCATTACCTGTGAGAAGAGAAAGGCTATTTGTACTCTCCCCAGTAAACTTGCTCTCCTTGATTTTCCTAACATTACAATGGAAGTTCCCTGTCTGTCATGTTGGTCACTTGCTTTGTACTGGAAAAGTGGCAAATTACAGGGAGAAAAATGGTGCAAAAGGCAGTCACTGTGTAGCATTAGCATAGTGCTGGATACTCTCTAATTACACAGAATACCGCTGATGTGTTGATAAAAATAATCATACTGATTACTTATAGATATCCTATTGCAAAGAGAAGTAGTTCGAGCTCAGCCAACTACAGAGGACAAAACTACAGGAGGCCAAACAAGGATTTACAATTCTTTTCCACTTGAATGACATCATCTGTAAGGAAACATGCATTTTGGTGGAGCACAGTATAGAAGAACTTTATGAGAGTAAAAAAAGCCTGATAGTAGGTACAGGTAGCTAAACCATAAGATTCGAGCGTCGTAAAATGGATGGTAGTACCAGCCCACCCAAAACGTTCCATCCCTAGCTGAATCCTACTAACTTACAATACTTACACTGTATTATTTATTATTTGCATTATATATTATTTGCATTGCAGTATCCCCAGCAAGGCCTCCAGGAAACCCCACAGGAGTATTTTCATGTTTGGTTGATTAGTTTTGCATCTGCATAAAAATATTTGCCTTGTTGCCTGAAACCTTGACTTCAGCATGGAAATGCACAAAAAGCAAGAAATAAATATGATCTTTCTGCTTTGCAACTCCAAGTAGATAAATTTTTAAAATAATTAAATTATAATAATTAAAGATGAAGTTAATAATACAAGGAATGTCTTAAAATTACATTGAGTGCATCAGATTTCTGAAAGCACTTCTAAGTTTTGCTGAAGCCCCAAGTAACTGCAAACCTGTTGAGTAGTGAGTACAGGCGTCTGACCCGTGAATACCCCTTCCAAATCTTAATTACTCTATCTGTGGAATACCTGACTATGGAAATCAGCTACAATGATACCTGTTGTGGCTTCACCATAAGGCAGTAACATTTACACATGAAACTCATTCTGTGGGTAACACTTGAAAAAATAAATGTATGTATATGCATCCCAGAAGAAAGAAAACTTGACAGGAACATCAAGTTTGCAGTGTTGTGTTTTCTAAACACAAAATATTGTAAGCAGAGACATTGTCCCTACATAATACATGTTGGCATGATCACAGTTCATTCTTGTGTAAATAATTTGTGACAGCATTAGAAAAATTGCAAATATGGCACTTAATTTTATTAAGAAAACAACTGATGCAATAGCAGCTATGGCAAAAATGGAATGGTAAATAGGCTGGAGTTTTTCTAAATTTTTCCTTGGGCCTTTCTGGTAGTTAATAAAGATATTTTATTGAAGCCATACAGTCAGGTTGAAGGAGACTCTATATCATACAGTAGGAAAGGTAGATACAACTAAGTCAGCTAAGTGATTTGACTTTATTAATTCCTTTGAGGGAATCTAAAAGATTAATTTCAGAATTTTGATTAATGTGGACCTGGAACTACATCTCTGGATGAAGAAGTCTGTCAAACATGGAAGAAAGGATGGAACAGATCAGTTTTTACCAACCACTTGTTTGTTGAGCTTGAGCTGACAGGCATTACTTTATTCTCAAAAAATTTAAAAAATACACAAGCCATGCAGTTGGAAAACATGAATGACATATTTGGGATCTGCCAAGTAGAATATAGCTGGAAAAAAAATTTGGTCCTAAGTCCCAAAGTATAGCAGATCTGTGCCCTGATTAGCTTACATTCATCCAAACCTCCTTCTGTGCCCTGTGCTTAGATTAGGTTGTGCACACAACCTATTTTCTATTTATGCAACATCTGCTCTGCTTTGAGATTGTGAGCAAGAACATTTCCAGGCTCCAAAGCAGGATGAGATTACAGACTGGCAAACTGAGCTGGATAAAACAAGTCCAGAGCCACAAAGATTTAGGTTCAACTCAGATTATTAAAGATTCCAAAAATGTCTCTATTTCGCACTAATATAAGTGATTTCCCATATTTATACCTCCTTCCAGTTTTGAGAAGGAAGAGAAACAGAGCGCTTAATTAGTAGAAGTTTGTCTAGTGCTGTTCTTTCACATGACCAGAGTGACAAATCTTGTGGCTATCATGTGTAGTGCCATAATTAAATCTTCAGCCCCGATTATTCAGAGCTTGGAGAGTCATCTAAGCTCTGCTGTCCAGACACAATGATGTCCTCCTACCACTGGAATGAAGAGGGGAGTACAGGAGGAAAGGAGACATCCAAGCAGAGACAATGCCAGTATGAAAAATATTCACCTTGTGGGAACACTGCAGGGACTGAGAGGGGAAAAAAGGTGCTGTGCTGCTGAAACAGGAGAGATGGCGGGGATGACACAGGGTCCTCCGAAGGTGACCAGTTCAGAATAAGGAGGGTGTTTTTTTCCTAAGGAGCAAGCAGCAAAATTTCTGTTAACATCTGCAGCAAAATTAACTGCAGTGGTTCCTGTGAAAATCATGTCTGTGGGCAGCAAGGCCAGAATTTGGTCTGCAGCAGCAACAGCCACTATGCATGGAAGATCTGTTTAATTTGTTTTAATAGCAACAGGCAGAAGGTTAAAAATCTGACCAAAGCGACAGCCTCAGGGTGACTAACAGGACCACAGAGTTGCTCTTACCTTCCTGCTGGACTTGGCTTTCCTGACTGTATCTCAGACTCCCTGGCAAAGTACACGTGAACAGAGATGCTGCTGCTGCTGAACTGAAGTTCAACAGCCCCACTGATGCTCTGGGAGCTCATAAACTCACAAAAGTCCCCACCCCAGCTCAAATTCATAAGCTGGCCAGAAAGACAGTGGTTCACCAGTTTGGGTATCCAAATACTTTCAGCCGAGTTCAGTGGAATAGCAGTTCACTTACAGCCTCCAAATAAAATAAATAAATAAACAAACAAACAAATAAATAAATAAATCCCTCTTTACTTGGCCATGATTGAGGGCTTCTTGAGGCTGCAAGACAAGGAATGCCATTCAGCTTGTAGGAACTGGCTGCATCAAAAAGGAGCTAAGATTTCCCCCTCTCCCCATTCTTCCCCTCCCTAACACAATAGACCTGAAAACAAAAGACAGATTATTAGGTTTAAGTATGTAGCCCATTCTCCACATACCCTTTCCTCTCTCCTCCCTCCCCTTCTTCAGCACATCTGGTAACCATGTGTGGCAAGTGCTAATGAAGACTTTCCTGAGTGAGCTACAATTAGTTCCGACTGCTGTACGCCTCTCTCGGCTGTACTGAGGATAAATACCAAAACAAAACAAATATCTTCCCTTCACTGTTCCTGAAACCTCCTCTTGCCCCTGGGATTCCCCTTCCTCATTTGCTGCTGAAATGAGAACAAAAAAAATAGTGTAAGCAAATACTTTGAGGTGGTCTTCTGCCTGATTTCTTTTCTGTTTTTAAATCAGCATTTTATTCATTTTGATTGAACACGACAGGCAGGCAACAGTGTTTCTATGATCCTGTCTACAATAGAGAATTGTTAAACAGATGTCCATTTTTTTTCCTCCTAGCCTGGCAGTATTATACACATAGCAGTTTTATCTGCTTGAGCAGATCAAATTTGTGTGTGTGAGTGTGTGTGTTGCCATTTGGAGTGATTAGAATAAGCCGCACAGAGGCAAGATGCATTGTGCACAATTAAGCCCATCTCCAGACCGCAAATTTTTGTTTACTCTTGGTCTCCTCTCCTTTCCCCAATCAAGCTACTAATAGAGCTGTTTCAAGTTTCAACAAGACCACATTAGCTGCTGGTCTCCACATGAAACAGAATGTCAAACCCCAGCCTCTCCCTAAGATCTAAGCACCAGTCTCCCTGTCCTCCTTTACATTTCTCTCTGAAATTGCCATGGCCCTCAACTTCAAAATTCCTAATGATTCCCCCCAGTAGACACGCGGTGCAATGTGAAATTTCACAGTGTGAGACTTTACATATTCTTTGTCATTTCTCTCATCTGCGTCATGCAACATGATTGCCACTGACCAACCCCTATTTGAAAGTATGTTCCCACTAAACAAACAATCCAGATAATTGCTGTGGAAGTGATGATATCTGCATACATCATATTTCAATTATACCTTATTCACTCAAAAAATGGCTATGACCCTCCTGCGCCTTTTGAACAGCACCGTATATGGAAATTTAAAAAACCTAAGTTTTAAAAGCAGAACAAAAGCAAAACTGATGCTTAAAAAGGAGTTATTCTCTTAAAATACACATATTTCTACTTGCCAAATGATTTCTCTGAGAAGATGATAGGCTAGAGTAATGCAGGGAGGGGGGAACAAAAGGGGTTTTAATCATGGTTTGGATTAAAGAGTTGTATAACAATTGCACTCCTTCCAGGCACATATACTGTACATGCTCACTGTAAATGATCAGTATTTAAAGAAACAAAGTGCACCATGACACATTTAACATAAAGACAGCTGCATATACATTAACACTTGATTAATCAAAAGACACTGGTTATCCTTCTCCCTCACAATACAGGAAGCAGGACTGTATGCACACAGGACTGACAGCCAAAGCCAGGCTTCTCCTCTACCCCAATTTAAAGTACATAAAACCCACTGAGGAGAAAAGAAAAATAAAAAAAGCACAAGACTCTTGTAATTTGAGGGCCTCTTTCTGGACAAAAAATATTGCTTCATCTCCACATAGTCTTGTTTTTCTCTGCACCACGCAGGTAATAGAGCAAAGCTGTGGCACTTCTAGCAGTATTTTTCTATAAAACATAAATTTTACACTTTGAAAAAAGGCTAATTTTATTGGTAATGAATACCAGTAATAACTTAATGAGTCACTGCAGTACACACTTTAAGGAGGAGCCGGTGCTAATGCGTGAATAATTATTGACACAATTAAGTGCCCAACACTGGGCCTGTTAAACTGCTTCTGGCACGTGAGGACTCCTTAATGGCTCTGTGGCATCATACAATGACCCTAAAAGGTTTTAAAGTGCAAAGAGCCCCCTTTTGCTACTGTAAGGGATCCTTGGATCTCCAATCCATTCCCCCCCCAGATAATGCTGAATTGGCAAGTATTTACATCCTGTGTAGTGTTTTGCCTGTTGCCAGGCTGAACAATTACCTATTTACCGATTCTGTAAACAGTAAGCTCACCCTTTGACCTGCCTTGGGAGAGACTGTCTGGTCCATAACCCTGCTGGGGGCTTCTTCCTGCCTAACAGTCACTCTGGGAGCCATGGCTGCTGCTGGAAACCCGGCTGCTCCCTTCCCACTGATGGCTCCAAAGCACAAGATGCCAGCAACACACCAACCACTGAATCCAAAGTGTTGGGGGGGATTAATCCTCAGCTCACCTACAAAAGCTTTCTTGAAACTGGAAAAGAGTATTTGGCACAAGAAAGTCACAGCATGAAACACCTCCAAGCTGTTTGGGCAGCCTCAGCAAACATGTACTCTCACCCCGACACCCAAGCCCCCTCAGCTCTATTGCACACACTCTGCTTCCCTCTTTTACAATGTGTGCCAGTGTACAGATGTCCCAAATCTCTGGCCCCACTGTGCATACCACGCTTATCTGTGGCAAATACAGCAGAATCTCTGGAGATATCTGCAGGTTTCCAGCAGTTATTTGCAAGGCAACATTATCATCAAGAAAGCCATAAAAAAGTCACCTCTGGCAAATAACTCCTGACCGTGTTTCACAAGAAGGGCGCTTGTGTCCTCTGAATGGACACGGCTGTCTGTGAGTTGGGACGTCCTGCCAAGACGCCTCATCAGTGAGCTGGAGCAACACATGCACTCACACAAAAATTGACCCTTTTTTCTGAGATCCTGAACTCCCTCTGACCTTCCCCAAGCTATTCCAGCATGCATGTAGGTCTGTGAAGTAGATGAACAAGCAGACAGACAGGACATAATATTTTATGCTAAAATCTGCATAGCCTGAGTACTGCACCTACAGAGTTGTCACTGAGGTGTTCCCAGCAGAGGGTTAATGAAATGGCTTTGCATTTTCTCATCTGCAAAATGCAAACACAGATGCTGCCATCTTTGTAGGGTGATGTAGGCACGTACTCATTTTGAAAACAGGCACTGTACTGGACACAACAAAAAAGAACAGGAAAACAGAGCTGACCTGAAAAATACATGTCCTTAATTAGGAACTACCAAACAGAGTCTAGTACTTCTCACACAAGAGAAGGCTTGGAAGGGAGATAGCACTTCAAAAACTAAGTAGCCTCATTAATTTCCTTTTATTAGATAATGGTAAATGATAAACCCCAGTTCTTTTCCCTGACAGACACCACAGGGCAACGCCCATCTTACTGGGACCTGGAGTAAAGGTACGGCTTGCCCATGTCCCACATGATGACACATTCCCACTGATGCAGTTCTACCAGACCTTCCACAACCCAAGGCCTTTTCTGAAACACCAGGAGTAAGCATAAGCTGGAAAGAAGATGCATAATGAACTGAGGTGTTGTTACTTTTAGCTGCCTGACCTCTGAGGGGAGAGGAACAGGGAGGTATCTTTCCCCACTGGCTGCCCTCTGAAAAGTCACAGGACCTGCCTGAAAGAGCAGTGAGAGTTTCACTTGCAGCTGTATCATGCCAGCTCAATAGTACATGGCTTCATAAATGGCTCTTGACCTCTTGCCCTAGCTTGCAGCAGAAGACAGCTGTTCTAATGAGCAGTCCTGCAAAGCCAGGCAGGGTTTGTGTGGTTGCACTGGAGCAGGATTTCACTGCTGAGTGTCCAGTGCTGCTGACACCCAGCCCTCAGAAACTCCCAGTCTGCCCTTTCTTCTCTGTAATAAACCAAATGTGCAACAAAATATTGCCACATCCCATGCGTATATTGACACAATTGGGACTTCAACCCCAATTTTGCTTTGTGTTTTTCAAATGGCTTCGTTTATCTTAAGATAAAGCACACATTCTGGCCTGAATCAGGGGCCAGCCACGTTGGGGAACGGAGTCAGTGCATGCACTGGGCCCTGGGTCACCTGAGGATGGAACCCCTCCTGAAGTGTTGACCTGTGGCAGGAGCCAGAGATTCCTGAGACACTTGCGGAATCGGTCTCCTTTAAAAAAGAAAGAAATGATGAATTTTTTATGACTTGCTGCGCGAAACGTACGTTTTGAAATCAGCTGGTGTGAAAACTGCAGGGAAAAGGAATCAAACTTTAGGCTGTTGGTCATAGGTTTTTATAACATGAAGAAGAAAAAACCAGACATTGTGTTTGCATTCTATTTCTGGGCCTTTTAAGCTGTAACAGCATGAGTGGTATTTGCATCAGGAGTTACCATATATCATTGCAAGCAACATATGCATAGATGGAAAAAAGATGACGGCAGCAGCAGGTTCAGTGAAATCTCAGGATCTCTCTGTGATAGGGACCTGCTAAAGGTTTGGTTTTATTTAGCGTAGCTTAAAATGTCATTGGCATATGTGTTTCTCAATTAACACCAATTTAATACACTCCAGAAGTGTTCTATTCTGAGAGCAGGCTTCAGAGTTTACAAAGGATCTAACCTGACATTTTAGCGCAGGATATCCAGATCCATTTACAAACAGGAGTGCACTATGAAGGGTACATTTTTTTTGTTTCACATTGTGTTATGATGCCTCTAATGATAAACACAAAAGTCAGAAAATCCTAGCACACAGTGCCGTACTATGGGAATTATGAGTCCCTCGATCCTCTGTGAGTCACTCATGTCCCCCAGATGAAATGGTGCCTTGCAGCAAATGCAGAGTTTCAGCAAGTACGTGGTTGATTTTCCTTCCCTGTCCCTTAACCATTCTGCACATTTTCCTCAATTGATAAGCTGCAAACTCACCAATAGAATAAGTGACAAATATATTAAAAATTCACAAAAGAAAACTCCAAGCTCAACAAGAAATAGTCACTGATCCTGAAAACCCTGGACCTTATGACAAAAATTTGAGGAGGGAAAGATTCACTGATGATGGCTTCCTAAATGATAAATACAGATGTCCAACAGAACCCCAGAAACCAACCACTGATAGGCTGAAGGATTATTTATTAAACAAAAGGATGAATAAAGAATAGGCAAGTATAATTTCATATGAAATTTACACAGAATATATGAATGCCTACAGTCTATTTAAAAAGAGCACACGGCATTATTAATATTGATTTTGGAATATACAATTCATTAGATGCAATGGGCCAATTTCATCCCTGATGAAACCAGTAACTTTGGAGAAGCTGCATGACACAGAAATACCTCTTTTCAGATCTAGTTAACTGTTTATTCTGAAACCAGTGACAATACTGGGAAAAAAACATTAAAAAAAAATATTAGGAAAAAAAGGTTAAATCAAGCACATCAAGGTTCAGCAATACCGGTTTTCAACTTGCCCATTAATTCTGCCCTGTTATGTGTCCATTGTCTGCACCAAAGATGGGAAACCAGCCCAGGTTTTTGCAGTTCAAAAGTGTATCACAGAGCATTCACACAAGAGGGCAGAAGTGTGATTGGAGGGACAACCTGAATTTGGCCCTAATTATCAGTGTTCGGCTTTGCAATTTCTATGAACTTTCTTCCTTTTTTAAAGGGGGTGAAAAAAAAAAAAAGATAAATACTAAATATATTACATACAACTGCTGAAGCTTTCCAAAACACACCTCCCTGGCAAGGTTTAGCCTCTGCAAAAAATCTACTCTTTGAGCTTCACGGAATCAGCTGGAGTCTGCAGAAAATAAGGTCCCGTCAATTGGACACCTCACCAATTTTTCCCACTTCCCAGCTACATTTCTGGGGAAACTCCAGCTGATGCCTGTGTAGGAGGGCAGGAAAGGGAAACTGGATGCACAGGGAGGAGATTGGGAGAGGAGGTGCTCACCATCCTGCTCCAGCTGCTCTGGCAGGTCCATGGATGTCTAGTTCAGCACGTGCTGCAGGAGTGGAGGTGGTTTGGTCCCAGCTGAGCTCAGCTCCTCTGACACCCCTGTTTGGCTGCTGCTGTGACACTGTGACTCACTGCCTAGAAAATGACCACAAAAGCGAAACAGAGATTTTCACAGGCTTATGTCGTCACCAGGTTTGGACAGAGCCTCATGGCGTGACAAAATTCTACTGCTGGAACCTGGAATTTTATAGCATGACAAAATTCTACTGCTAAAACATGGAATTTTTTTCCATAGTGAATTTTAAAGCAAGCCCAAGGCAGAAAAGATTAAAGTTTTTTTGTCCAACAGGATCATTTAAAATAAACTGAAGCAATCCAAAGGCATCACTACTGTCTCTTGCAATAAATAATTTGGAATAATCTTGCCTTGTAACAACATTCTCACCTACACACTGTCTAGAGCATGTGTGTTTGTCTATACCCATATATATAAACACATCCTTGAATACAAACAGTTGGAAAGACTTCATCCTGAGCATGACTTGCCAGGAAATCCGGAGAATTCTGATATATGATGAGTTAAAATATTAACAGATGTGCACATTCAAAGTGAGAATTTAATCCTGAATTTGATCAGGAATACACATTGAACTCTTCTAGAGAGAACTCTGAAATTCAATAACACTATCCAAAATGTTATTTGTTAAATAACAGGAAATCTTGTGCTTCAGATTCTTCAGTTCCTGGTTCCAGTGCAAGCCTAGAGCTGCTCATGCTGTTTTGATCCTCTGAAAACTTAACTCAAAAGGCAGGATTCCCTCACCAGGCACCCCAGTGAGTATTCACATCATCCAACTTCAGGGATCTATAACTGCTCATGGAGTCAGGAGAAATTCCTAGCATGGCTGCTCTGAAGCCCCCTTGGATGAGCCTACCTTTCTCTATTGATTACACAGATGGCTTTAGCTCCTAATTTAGGTACCTCATTTAGATGAGGTTCCATGTTGTGATAATTTCATCCTCAAACCTTACAGTAATACACATGCTAGTCACTACAAGCTAACTCAATCCCAAATGAGTGGGGTCTGAACTAAATTCAGGCTTTGCTAAAAATGAGCCCACATACAAGTCTAGATGCCCTCAAGCTCTAAGAATCAAAGATCTTATTCCAGGTGGAAGTTTCTCTGAGCTAGCTACAGCTTTTCCTGGAAATCTGAATTATTTATAGCTATATAAGCCATAAAGACCCTGTCAAAAGGTTCCTTATTTATTTTATTCCAATTATATTGTAATTTTTATATCCCTTTTTCCCAGCCTTCAGTTATCACTACTGAAGAATTTTTATGTTATACTTCATAAGCAGCAGAGAACTTACAGAAGTACAGATACCTTGCCTGGAATTCACATATCACTCCCCATTGAAGTGTTGCCTCCCTTCCTTTTCCTCTCCCAGTTTATAACACACAGCAGTGGGAAATGAGCAGGCAAAACTGAAAAGAAAATCCTACCTACACAATGGAATTAGAATCACAGAACCATTTAGGCTGGAAAAGACCTCTGAGATCATCTACTCCAGCTTTTGACTGATGACCATCTTGTCAATCAGACCAGAACCCTGAATGCCACATCCAGTCACTTCTTGAACACCTCCAGGCATGGGGACTCCCAACACCTCCCTGGGCAGCCTGTTTCAAAGCTTAACAACCCTTTTGTGAAGAAGTTTATCCTGATGTCCAACCTGAACCTCCCCTGGCACAGCTGGAGGCCATTTCCTCTTGTCCTGTCCCTCATTTCCTGGGAGCAGAGCCTGACCCCCACCTGGTTGCACCCTCATATCAGCGAGTTGTGGAGAGTGAGAAGCTCCCCCCCTCCCCCGCCAAGCCTCCTTTTCTCCAAGTTAAACACCCCCAGCTCCCTCATCTGCTCATCAGACTTGTGCTCCAGACTCTTCCCCAGCTCTGTTGCCTTTCTCCAGCACCTCAATATCTTTCTGGTAGTGAGGGGCCAAGAACTGGACACAGGTCTCAAGGAGTGGCCCCACCAGTGCCGTGTACAAAGGGACAATCACTTCCCTGGACCTGCTGACCACGTACGTTTTGATACAGTTGTCACACTGAGCCAGGCAGAGGGCATGCCTGTGTGCAAGTTCTCCATCTGTGCTGGATGTACAGCACCTGAAAGGGTTAAGAGAGAGAGGAGAGCTTTCAGAAATACCTAGAAACAAGGATGCCTGCAGGGTGTGCTCAGTTTGTTTTGAAGATATGTTGTTCTAACACTGGTTGAGTATATTGCTATTTGATATCTTGCTAGACAACTCTGTGGCTGGATTTGTGGCAGATCAGTTAAGCTTTCTGTGAGGATGTTCATTTCAGCCAGGATCAAACCCTGGGTTTGCACAGGCCAGCCCACAGGACAGGACTGTACTGAGCACACGCCCTGCTGCCCTCACCCTTCCCAAGCTGCCCAGGTGAGGGGACAGCTCCATCCACACCGCTGGGAGCACGCTGTGCTCCATGGGACACACTCAGCACCTCCACAGAGAGCACAGGGACTGATCCACTACACACTCATGCACTGCTTGTCTTCTATTTCTAGCCTATGTTGCTCCTGCTCCAAACAGCCCCTTCCTTTTGCACTTTTGCATCTTTTCATGCTGCCTTCTGAGGGTTTTTTTGTTTGTTTGTTTGTTTGTTTTTTTAATATCAGGTGACAGGAGCACAATATGCTCTCCTCAGGACAATGTCTAACCATCCTATCAGTCTCCTCTCCATCTCTTTGACATATCTCCTAAAAATGGACAAATTCTTCTGGAATGCCTCACAAATCTTCCCCCTCAGTACTGAATTCGTTCAAATATGTTTCATGATACAAAGTGTTGCCTCTTCACTATGTTTTCAAGACCTACTCTCAGCACTTAAAGCTGAGGTGTTCAAATATTATCTTTGTCCATTGCTTCCTGCCTCTTTGTCTCAAAGGACTTTTTTTTTACACATTCTAAAGTAACTGCATCTTCTTAATGGCCTCCTGTGAGGAACTTTATACAAAGCATTTCAGCGCTTAAATAAATCATATCCCCAGTTGTTCCCTGACCACTATTTTACAAACCCTTCCTATGAAGGAGGAAAAACAATCTAATTAGTTAATCTTTGCACAGTACTTTGAAGAAGAAAGTGCTGTGTCTGTTTGAACATTCTTACACCACCTGGTGCGTTGCTTTTAGTTCAGTCTTCAAAACAGATCAGAATCCAACACCAGCCCCCCTAGGAACCATCCCAAAGAGCCCTGTGAGCCACTCTCACTTTCTGCCTTGTTGGGATGCTCCTCAGATGAAACTACTCTCCACACACACACACATATCAACATCCAGAAAGAAAACAGAACACCTTTCAAATCCTGACTGTGTAGTTTGGCTGTGTACTACAGGCCTTTTTCTGTAAATAAACACATGCTCAAACCTCTCACTGGTTTGAGGACCGATCATGAACCCTTTACCCATGTACTCATTAATATTCCCTTCACCAGCAGTGCTGGATGAATGTCTGACTGTTGGGATAAGGGTGTTGCAGTACATGATTTTGAGATTTTCATGGCTATGCAAACCAGCAAGAGAGTTACTAAAACACAAAAAAAGTAGCAACAACTTCTAATCAGTGGGTCTCCTCTGGCCTGGAAGAGAGCTTGGTGAAGAAGCAAGCCAGAAACAGATCAGCTCTCTCTAATTTACAACACAAGGTATCAATTAAATGAATTAATCAAGGGACAATTAATATCTTGTACAGTAGCAGGAAATTCAGGCCCCGCGTGGCACATGGCCTGGTTTTGAAAGCTGGCTAGACCCCACGTCGTGAGGTTTTTATTGCCGAGGAGCTGGTGCTATTTCTCTTTCATCGAATGCCTTGGCTTTTTGTTTTCTGTTTTTAACTGAGGGCTTGCGGTTGTTTCTAACCCATATGTCTCTAGTTTTGCGCTGCGTGGTTTGCCCCCTCTGTCTCTCATCATTGCTTTTGGCCCAGTTTCTTGACAGGAAATGCGAGATTTATTTTGTCTGGCCTGAACTACATTGTTCCTTCCTGACTACTGGTGTTACTTCACTCCAAATAACACGGCTTTGTGCTTATTGCCTGTGCAAGGTCAGAGCCTGAGGGGAACAGGCGTACTTAGGAGCAGTGGTGAGAGAAGGGGATAAGGCTTACAGGGCAAAAAAAGAGACTAAAAGGCAGAGGGGAGATGGAGAAAAAGGTAAGAAATTAAGATATGATGTAAAAACTTTTAAACTTTTGGTTTGGAGGAAATCCCCTTCAGACAGCAATAAGCCGAACTGCTGCTACGGAATTGGATATGGATTCAACCCAAGCTACTAATGCTAACACTATCATATGAAGCAGGACATTGCCAGGTAATTTTTACCACAAATTTAAGGAGAAGAAAAATTAACCAAATTTGATACAAGAAATTTTAAATATATTGCTAAAGATTTTCAGTCTTTGGTCGCTTGGCAGAACAAGCAGCATGGAATGTGGAACGAATCTGTGGTTCTGAGCAAAGCAAGCTGAAAGCAAACAAACATAAATGCTGAAAACCAAACATCAGTTCTTAAACGAATTATATTTGAGTTCCTCTGGTGCTTGTAGAAGGATTTGTAAATCTTTGCCTGGTATCATTAAGTACATAGTAAATGAACTAGCAAAAGGTGGGGCAGGAGTTGTGCTAGGCATTGCAGTGCTGCTGAAACCCATGGCACTCAAGCCTAAACTAAGAGCAGAACAGTCTTGCAATAAAACAGTCAGCTTTATTATGGACAATGATAACATTTGAGCACCTCAGCCAAAAGCTGCCAAACTGCTTTTTGATTCATCAAAGGGCTAAAAAACCTATCTCTCCCCATTTACCTGACCTAAAATAAATCCAAAGCAAAACACAAAGCTAATTCTCCAGCCAGCAGAGACACATACCTTGCCAGCATCCCAGCCTGCAATACATTTACTCTGAGTGTGAAATGCAGCTCTAGCCTGCCCACACACTTGCTGTTATCCTTGAAATTGGACTAAAGGAAGTTGTTCACAACTTCCCATAAGCACAAGTGTAATGGATACTTTTGCCTAGAACACATCCAAACCCTAGAGTAAGTACCTTTTTCACACTAAATTCTTCACCTTCGGCTGATCTCAAATTTTGTTTTTTAGGACACTTCTGACAAAGTCATCCCCACAGCATTTATACCCGTGATGGTTCAGGAGGAACTCAAATGCCTGCTGAAAGCCTGCAGTCACAAATTAGCTGCTAACCAGCAAGTTTACAGATGTTCAAATGTCTTTGGATAACTACAAGTTCTGATGCTTTTTTGACTTTTGTCTGATACCAGTCAAAACAAATTGTTCAGGATGGGGCCAGGAGCCTGGGAGAAGGGAAGAATAGTTTTTCAAACAACCTGAACTAAAAGTTAAAAAGCAGTCCAGGCTCCCTTATGGTAGTCTTTTGCTACCTCAAACACTAAATCACATTACTGGATCAGTACCACATTGCTGTAGCAGGCTCTGGGCAGCTCTGTGTGGTACAGAAAGTCAGTGCTCTGTCCTGTGATGTTTTGATCTGCACAGATAAGATCCTGAGCAATATCCCAGAATTCTGCTCCCCAAGTATCACATCATGTTCCCATACATGGTTGGCCAACTTCTCACTGAAGGGAAAACAATGTTCTGTACCAGCTTGGAGGGGGTGTCTCAGGAGATGGGTCTTGCTCTTTATTCCAGCAACACAAGGCCTGTGTGCACACTGATTCAAACAACTCATTTACTTGGACAAAGCTAGAGAAGGGTCTAAAAAATGTGGTACATGGAAGAGCATGGGAACAATTGGCTCCAAAGAGCAAGGAGCAGGAGGTTGTTACATTGGCTCAGCTGAATGTCGTGTGACAAGTAAGAAGAGCTGGGATTGTCCTTTGCCATTTGGGGTGCAAATTTCTAGCTGAGGTATTGCTTTACTGCAGCACAACACTAGCAGCAATCTGACTGCATGCTGAAGTTTCTATCTCTTTTATGCCATTACCTCAAATCATCCTCATGAAATTTGGATTGTCTCAGTGTACTGACTTAAAAACATGTCGTCAAGCTTTACAGTCCAGTTCTACTCCTTTTTTGATGAGGTCTGAAGACTCAAAAGCTTATCAAATTAAGAATGGTCATTTAGTGAAAAATGGATTTTAAAGTGAATTTAAGTTGGCAAGAGCTTTTCAGCAGGGTGGTGAGGCAAATATGCCTGGTGCCAACTTCCCCATGCTCCTCAAGTGAGAGGCTAAAACCTGTGGGCCACCTTCAGCGGTGCTTTGCACCCTTCAGAGTCTACTTATTTCATTGCAATTAGGTTTAAATAGTGTTTAGCATTCCATGATTGCCCTACTTTACAGTCCCTTCATTTTCTTCACTTAAAAAATAGCGATGTTGCAACACTGTAGTGTTTCTGTTGTGATTGTCATGATGGAAGCAGAGCCAACGCAATTTGCCCATGTTTTACTCACCGCCATCTGGCAGGGATATGGTGACATGCTAATCTTCACAGGACTCTTGTTTTTCAACTATCTGCTGGACAACTAAGGAGATCACCAGGCTGCTAGGATGAGTGCCAGATGGGAGGCAGGTATGTTTATGAGTTTAAGATTCTTATTTTCTTTCAGTGCTTTCACATGCTGTTCATGGAGTGGCAGGAAAAGTGAAAAGGGGGAGGAGGGGATGAGTCAGTGACTAGACTACAACTGTTCAAAATCACTTTGAAGTTCTGCAAAAGGTGGTTGTTCACAGCCCACCTCCTATCTGCTATTTGCTCACTTGGCCTTGGGGTCTGAATGGGCTTTTTGAAGTTCTTCCCAGTGCTTTGCCCAGTGTTCCCAGTGTGACAGGGAAACACATGGCTGAACACACATACAGTACTCAATAAAATGGTCACATTTTTTCCTCTCTTCCTCATTTTTATAGCTCTGGTGAGCTTTGGGGTGATGGAAGGACAGTCAAATGCTGCCTCACCAGTAATTACAGGCAGCTGACACAGTGTTAGCACTGCAGCTGAGTCTTGCAGAGGAAGTAGAATTATGGCAGCTTTGTATCAAGAATGAGAGAAAAGTCTTTGCTCATCTCCCTGGACTTCAGGGCCGTTTAATGGTAAATATTGCTGTAACAAGATGGAGACTGGGTCTTCCTGCTGATGAATGCCTAAGTAACCCAAACGATAATGATAGCATCAAAGCTATATAGACACTTTGAAGTTTACCTAAAAATCCCAACAAGAAAATCCATCCAGTTCTGAATTGTGAGAGGACAACTGCAGACAGTGGATGAACCAGTCAGTAGATCACTGCTCCTCAAGTGATCCGGACAATAAGCCAACTTTGTCTGGAACATGCTCAGGTCTCAGCTAACATGCTGCTTCCTAAGCTTCCCTCCTAGATCCCATGTCTCTTGGCCTCTTCAGGGGCCACAGCTCACTGCTGCAAGTTTCAGCAGGGAGAAGGGTGTGCAGCACCCCCCCAATTCACTGGGGCTGCAGCCAGAGCCAGCTCCTGTCAGCATTTCAGAAGAAATCAGCAACTTCAGCAAATTTATTTAACAAATGCCTTACCCTGACTCACCTTCTTGCAGTGGGGCCAAAAAGTAGAGTCTAGTTTTAGCCACTGTAATGACTAACATTCATAATGACTAACAAAGAATTACAGCTAAAAACACAAGCTGCTTTAGCTCAAACTAAGCAGTCATGGCTCACCAGTTAGGACTGAAAGATTCATGCTCAGCTCAAGTGCAGAGGAGTATCTGTGGCACACTCACACCAAAATGTGACATTACCACAGCTACATGCAATAAATCCTTATTACAGTAGGCTTCTCAGAACAAAGATTTCTGATGAGGGGGCTGATTTGGAAGAACCCTGTGTTGCATCAATTAAGCAAAACAAACAACTCCTCACAAATTTCCCCCTAAACAAAAAACAGACCACAAACAAACAAATAAACAAATAAACAAACAAAATCCCTCACCTGTCATGGTCAAGTTGGAAATGAACTTGTGGTTACAGCCAAGGGTAAAGCACAGGACATGCACATGTACCTTACCTTTCTTTCCTCACCATCAGCAAGGCAATTACCACGGAAATTATCTGCTTCATTATTAATGAAATATCTATAAATTCACACACTCACAGACAGTCTCTCTCTCAATAGGTCTTGGCATAAGGGCGCATACAGAATTTTGGCACTGAGCTGAGAGTGGAATAGGCGGCACAACCTAGACATGCCCAAGCCTTCTTGACACAGGAACAGCTTCTCTTCCCTATGCCAGTGGTTTGCTCGGTGCCAGCTCTGATGCACACCCCCTTCCAGGAATGGCTCTCATCCATGCTGGCAAACACAATGATAGAGAAGAAAATATGAAATTACTCTTCAAAATGTAAGTGGAAGGATGAGCACAGCGCCAAGTGAGAAGTATCCAAATGTGAGATCCCACACTGCTGCGTGTCAGTTGGAAAGATGACACACGTACAGAAAGTCAAGCAAACAGGTTCGTCCACAAAGGGAAGCTAAAGGAGATAATTTGCATTTCATACAATAAATTTTTAAATCAGCACTGCACAAATTATAAATAAAAACACTCACTATAGTCACCAAGAATGCAAGCACCCTATATGGAAGCTGGCCAGCAAACCCCTTCATTAAATACAGTGAGATCAGAAGGAAACAGGAAAGTGGCTGCAGACCTCTGAAGGCCAGCAGGTAATACTGATTATTCAGTTCTAATGAAGGGATCCAATACTTATTTTGGACTACTCACAGGAGAATAAAGCGAGAGTTCGGGGTGAAGTAAAGTCGACTTTATTTAACAATCTGTGACTGATTATAAGGGAGCAGCAAGTTCCAGATGGGTGGGAGTGCTTACAAAAACCCCTCTATTTTCTTACAACTTACAATCAGTGCTTTTAGTTTCCATGTATTGTAATATTGCCACTTAACACGACAAGCAAAAGAGAACAAAGAAACATGAAACTAACTTTGCACCAAAATTTGGGGACTGAATAGGTCGTGCTTTCCCACTCAACAAAGGATGTAGTTCAGGCTTCTAATTTTAGCGCGTTATTCAAGACAATATCTGATTTAGAATATTCCTTGGTCTAGCCTTCAGCTCCGACCTAAGCCTAAGAAACTTTAATTCTGTTGTGTAAAATATGCAGGCTTTTTGAGAGAGAAATCATGCCTTATTCTATGCTGTAGAAAAATCATCATGCAGACAGTCTTTTAAAATAACATTCACTTTAGCCATTATTTATTTTCAACTATCTGTCTTTAAGAACTACTATGATTTTGAAATGAACATTTGTTTTTCTTTTTAAATTAATCTTATGCATGTCCTCATAACCAACTAGATTTATTATTGCTGGTGGGCAAATCACATCTTGGAAGCATGGAAATCCCAACAGTTTGAACAATAATTAGTCCCTTTTCTGTTATAATTGCAAGTTCAAGAAACTGTTCATTTTTACAATCAGAAAAGGCAAGATACTTTAACATTGTGATTCCTGTTCTGTGCCTTTGCCCACCCAGTACCTAATCCCCACTGTCTTGGCACAGCAGTGGAAAAGCAGCAGGAATATGAGTAATGGTAAAAGCCTGGGACTTAGCAGCCTTAATTGATTCATATTCTGTGAAAAGCAAAAGAAAAGGTCTATGTTTGTCTCCTCGCAGAGCTCCAAAGTAAACCCTGCTAGACAGAGTAGGTGCATTAGACTCACCGTGTGCCTGTGGCTCAGCAGAGTTATGTAAAATAACACAATCCAACTTCCACCCACGAGGAATTCCCTAGGCAGCAGCTGGAAAAGGGTTAATGCCTGATGTTTCCATTAAACCTACCTGGCTGTTTTGCAGCAGCCTGATAGAATCCTTGTGTTGCACTTTTTCACATGGACAGATGGAGTTACTCCAAAAAGAGTAACGCTCTAACAAAAGGTCAATTAATTGCAAATGGACGCACACAGCATTACTTCTACTTAAACTTAAAACAAATGAAGCAGGGCAAGGCCTGCCTGCTCTGTGCTGCTACTTGCCAAGAATTAAAAGCTCCCCATTCAGGACCTAATGGATGCAGAATATATCTGGAGGCATCCCTGTGTACTTTGAACAGAAATCAATACTATCACCTCACAACTCCAGACAGGACAACATTCAGCCTCTCTGAGCTCTCCAGTCCAAAACATCTATCATCTCATCTCTAAACTTTCAAGGACAAGTTACAGTCTCCTTTGCTGGGAATTTATGGTTAGGTAAGAACAGCAGCGACAATAAAAAGCCCACAAAACCTTTCTAAAGAAAGTAATTCTTTTACCTATTTATTTTTAAAACTCAACTCTGAATTTATTTTCAACACAAAAAGATTGAGGATGGGTGTCAAAGAGGAGTGATTATAGGATTTGCAATACTTTGGTCAACTGTTTGAACATCTAAAGACCAAAACAGACCACATTAATTGGTCAGGAGCTGATGATCACAACACAAATCCACGAGAAACAGAGCTCACCCTGCAAAAATCACCTTTATGAATAACATTAGTTTACCCTAACTCAAATATGGGAAATTAACTTACTCCTAGGAGGTGTTTCACCAGACCACGTTTGTGGTAGCACTGTTGGGAAGATATAATGAAATGATCCCAATGGTGAACAGCACATCATCCAATATTCCAGCATATATTTCCTATAGACTTTACTACGAGAGTTTAATACTTGTATTAGCAACTATTAAACTTGCTTTTTGTAAATACTTTTTGTAGAGCTCAAATACAAAGTGCTCAGAAGCTGAAATTACCACAGGCTCAATTTTTCTTAGTTTGGGATGTTCAGGAACTGTGTGCTCTGGTTTTCTTCTTGATTGAAAAAATAGCCTTCACTAAATCAAACTTTTCTACAAGAAAATTCTGATTGTGCCAAAATACTCGAAATAAATTAAATATTCTGGGGCCAGATCAATGCAATGCAAGTAATTTCAATATATTTAAGACACCTGCAAGCAACTGAAGCAATTCTGCATTAGTTAGAATAAAACTTATGAAGGGTAGGGAAGTATGGGTCAAAAAGAGCAAAATAGTACCTGGCTTCAAAGAAATGAAAATTCTGGGAATTAAAAACTTCACTTTCAGTTCCCAAAATATCAGAAAAAAATACGCAAACTTTTTGTAAGCATGTGACTGTTAACAAGGAGAAAAATAATATACACATCAGTGCTGATTTGTCAAGAAAATATCTTGCTAATTATCTTTCTGCTACTCATAATTCTTTGCAGAGAACCAGGAGTAAAAGTTGCCATACTTGGTTTGCGGTTCACTTTTTGAAAATCTCTGACACTACCTTCACACAAGTAAACTTACAAGATCTTCAAGAGAGAGGATCTTGCTGGAACTATCACAAGGCAGACATGAAAACAATTACAAGGAAAACAATGAAAGCATTATTAATGGCTCATTACTTTAATGGAAGAATGCATTCCACAAGAATCTGTCCTAAATCAGACTCTACTCAATATTTTTACTAACAGCTTATACGATGGAATAGTGTTCCTATGAAATCTGCAGATAACATCAAACTGGGAGAGATAGCAAGTAGGAAGGCAGAATCAGAATTCTAAATAATCTTAAAAATTGGAGGAACAGCCTTAAAAGGATGCAATGGGGACAAGAAGATGAAACTATAATTAGGGAGAACAGTTAACTGCATAAATGCAGGATTGAGAACAACTGATTCGAGAAGCACTTCTTTGGGAAAGGATCTGGGTGTTACAGTCAATTGCAAGTCAACAACATGATGATATTGTGGAAAAGTCCCACCACCACACCAGGATATCTATAATCAGATGATTCATGAAGGTACACAAAAAAAATTCTCTCACTCTATTTTATCACTGGCAAGATCTCTGTAGGGAACAATTCTGGGGCACTTCTAGAAAAGAGACATGAACTACCCGTAGATGGTTTCTAATTTCCACTTGAAATTTAATCATCGCTGTATGTATGAATATCTTTTTTCTTATCCCTTAGCTTAAAATTTACTTCTCCTTCTTGGTGTATTAATGCCAAATAAATAATGTAATACCTTTAAATGCACATAAATGGAGCTGTACAAAACATTCTATGTGAATTATACAATGGCTTCCTTCCCTCTTCTGCTGGGAACACCAAACCTGATACATCCTGCACTCAATTTGCCTTTTTCGTACTTTCACATTTAACATTTCAGAGTAATCCTCTGATCACCTAAATGTCCAGGTCTTTCCCTCCCACTTTGAGGACGGGAGGAGATGACAAGATATAGCAAACATCATTAGTCATTAACCAAATGACCTTGTTGATTATGCTGCAAAGTTTTGCCTGACTATAAATCCCCTTCAAAGTCATCTATTTTGGCATTATGGCATTGTGACCCCCCCTAAGATGACAGTGCCTCTCAAATTTTATAGTTGGTTTCTGTTTAAAACACAATTGCTAGAACAATTAATGTTCTTTCTTTCTCAGTCTTCTTTCCCCCTTTTATTTAGGTACATGACTGATGAAAATCTCACAGTGTAAATCACAATTTGTTCTTGTGTGTTTGTTTGGTTGGTTTGTTTTTTTTTAAACAGAAGTCAACCAGATGAGGCTCTGATTCATTAATTCCATAACTGTCATGACCCAAGCCTCTATCTGTTGGAAGACTGTTAGGTTGTTTATTCTTTTTAACCCTTGTGATATGTTTAGATTGATCGAACATCTTCAAAGCTGACACTGCAAGGGATTAAAAAAAAAAAAAAGCTGAAAATTGCAGTTCCCAATCAAGCAATAGGCTTTGCAAAAGCTCAGCTCTGTAAAAGAATTCAGTTTTTAAACATATTATTTGCTCTCTAAATAACATGCAAGGTACTATTCATGATCTACTGTGCCAATACTTTTCATAGTGCTATAAAACATACTCTTTTCTACATAATGGACTTCTCAAATATATATTGGAACTGACAGAACGGTTCTAGGTTTGATGATAAAATTATAATGTGAAATTTTATGGCCTGTTGTAAAGAGCAGATCAGGCAGGAAGAATATACAGCCCAGGTGATGGCTCTTCCTGGCTCTGCACTGATCTCTACAACTCCTCATATTCACAGACTAAAACAAGGACAAATGAGTTATCCCAAACAGATGAAGAAAACAATATCTGAAATACTATTACAATTTTTAAAAATGTTCTGAATGTTTGTCTACTTTAAAATGAATGAGATCTATTGCTATTGACATTACCCTTAGTATAAAATAATATGTGTGTGTGAGTGAAGGGATAAGGAAGGCTGGAGCTGACTTGAGCATTAGAGATGCTTTTTTATTCCACAGTCTTGTGATTCTTGCTCTGCCACGGTTTTCTGAAACAAGGATTTCAGATCTGGCTGCTGCAAAAGCCCAATGAGTAGTTCTCATCACAAGTTTCCTAAGGAGTCTCAGCAGACAGATGGAAACGATACACATGCGCAAGAGCCACTCCAGCACAATAGAGCCACTGTATCAGGAATGTGGGAAATCCAGCATCCCTCCATCCCCGAGCAGCTTTAATGCACTGAGCTGTAGCAGCTCCAAAGAAGTGTTTGTGGTCTACTGAGTCAATCATCTGTACATTAAAAAATCATAGCTGGCACTACTATCTCTTTGGCACAATACTTAAAAAGTATCAGTTAAAAAGGAGAAATAAAAGGACCACACCAAAGCCACGCAAAAGTCAGAGTAATTTAGTTACTTATGACCAGCAAAGCACAGAAAACTCTTAGCCTGACTCCAGCATGAGTGAAGACAGGGCTTATGTCTTTTGCTGAGTCAGGATCTTAGTACTGAACATTACCTAAAATTGCTGTCCTGCTGAGCACACTGGGTACATTCTTAATCTAAAACTGGTATCATGCCTTACATCCCACTATTGGCAATAATGGGGTAATCTCATCCCCACACAGCAAGCAAGAGGCATGTTCACATACTCCAATAGCACAGAGCTATTTTGGAGAGAACCCTGTGTAAATAGTTCTACACAACTCTTAAAAGCAGTTGTTTCTCACATTTGTGCAAACATGAGGAGCGGCTGAGATCGCTTGGTTTGTTTGGCCTGGAGAAGAGGAGACTGAGGGGACTCCTCACAGATCTGCAGCTTCCTCATGAGAAGCAGAGGGGCAGGTGCTGACATCTTCACTCTTGTGATGAGTGACAGGAGTCCAGCAATGTCGTGAAGCTGATTTGGGGGAGGTTTAGGTTGGACAGCAGAAGAAATTTTTTCACCCTGAGGTTGGTTGGGCACTAGAACAGGCTCCTCAGGGAAGCGGCCACAGCAGCAAGCCTGACAGAGTTCAAGAAGTGTTTGGACAATGCTATTAGCACTCTCACTCTCCCTAGAGTGACCAGGGAGGACCTGGAAGCAGAGATTCCCTACCCAAGCACAAACACTGCAGAGTTACTGACAACTGCACACACAGCAACCTTTCCCCATCATGTTAAATGTGTTAAAAACACACGTACATCACTTATATTTGAGGATGAAAAATTTCTCCTGGGGCTGGCAGGCAGGTTTTTTTTCCTGCTCACAAGTATTGCCACGGGATTGAAGGAATGAGGGGGGTGTGGCTTACTGTTTGCAGCTTTAAACACCACGTGTCTGAGAAGAAAGAAGAGAAGATCTGTGCTAGGGTATAGGAGGGTTTGTTCTTCCCAATCATTTGAGAAAAGGACATTGTGGGGCAACCCGCTCCCCCCCTCCCCCCTCCCCATCCCACCAAAAAAAAAAAAAAAAATAAAAAAGGAAGGGCTGATTTGGATGTCAGTGAAGAGAGGGTGCAGACCTCAAAAATACTTTATACTGCTTGTCAGCTTTCCTTATATACAATGGCAAGAGTAATTATAAAACAAATAATCAGATATTAAAGTTGGCTTAATCCTTGCTTAAATGCTGTAGACATATAACTCTGAAAGCATGTGCAATGTGATTATAAATAAAAGCTCTGGTCTGCCATTACATTGAGCTATTTCAGAGTTTTTAAAGATGGCAACTTGGGAATTAATAGAGTTGATGCTGTCGTAGCAACATCAGCTACCAAACCTCAAGCAGAGTCTGTGTTATATTTCAAGATTTTACATCCACCTACTAAGACTGATTACCTCTTCTTAGTCCCTGAATGGAGACGGCAATTCAGGACATGTTCAGTGTATCTGTATCTAGGAATGTACTTAAATGTGTACTCACACAAAAGGGGATTTCTCTCAACTAGGGTCTCAGTTTCCTGGAGCTGATACTCCTGTAGCCTACTGCAAACTGGGTTCCCAGTACAAGTCTAGATGATGTGACTGGTGGTATATAAATAATAAAGTTTTAAAAAATTGTCACATGGCCAGTTTTTTGATTACATATTTATAGACACAGAGAAGTACCAGACACTTCAAATTTTTGCATAATTAAATGGAAAAAAAATACTATTTTTGAAACTATGGGTCAAATATTCCTTGGTTTTAAATAAAAGAGAGAACTCCACACAAAATCATCTGTGTGCTTTTGCATTGTACACGCAAAATGCATAGAATCAGCAAAACTCATATAGCCAAGACTTCCTTGGAAAACCTTAAGGTCCTTATCTCACTTGACACATCAAGTCATTACCACTAACCTCATTCCCCACTGAAAAACTCCAATAGCTTTGAAAAGGATGATTGCTATAAGGGAAAAACAAAGTACTCAGAGAAAGAAATCCTCCTTGGGAAAATGAGAGTGTCCTCTCCTTGCAGGTGATGAATACAGACCAGCATCATATTCCTGCACCTCTGCAAGCGAGAGGATGCTCCTGAAACCCCCCTGCTCACCAGGGAGGACTCAGACAACAATCTCCACACAAGCTGCATGCATGCCCTCTTTGTCAGGGCTGAAGCCTCAACAACGACATATTATGAGGAAGAGTTTATTTGGAGACAATTCTGCAGATCAGAATGTAGTTGGGGAAAAGCTGCTGGCTTGGGTAGTAAGATTAGACAGGAGCTGCAGAGGATCCTGATGCACTAAAGATGGATTGTGCTCCAGATGTGGCGTCGACGTTATTAAAATCCTCTTTATCAGCTGGTGCAAACACACAGCCACATAGAATTGTTTACAGCTCTGTCAAAGATACCTGAGCCTTAGGATCCTGCAGAACATGGAGCAAGAAAGGGTCTTTATTGACTGAACAAGTGGCGACCTGTTACTGAATGTGTTTGTTAGCACTTCCAACATGATCGTGTGTCCTGAGCCATGATAGGAAATAAAGGGCCTTTTCTGCTAAAGAAAACCCTCCTCTGTCCCAGAATTTGTAATAACACTTTTTTTCCATAGTTAGGATTTATTTCATCTGGCTGGTTTTTTCCCTTACCTTTTTGGCTAGCTTAATTGCAAGGCTACATTCAGGGTCCTTCTGGCTCCGAAAGGGGGTCAAGTTTTCCTTTATAATTTGAAAGAAGAATCAATCCAGAAAGCTGATTGTTTTTTGCAATTTTTTAACGATTTCAGTAGATAGTCCCCATCTTTGCTTTGCTGACTCAGTCTGGGGCTTTTTGGTTTGTCTGGGCCACAATACTATCAAGGTACAAATTACTGTACGTGCTATTTGCTGATATTACAAGCTGAGTTCTGGCACTGAAAGCAACTTCACTGGGCTGAGATAGTGGCATGTGCTCTCTGACAGATTAGTGCACCAGCAAAAGGAAAAGCTCTTATTTAAGGAATGCAGAAAGCTTTTGTCCATCACATCACGTGCTAATTCAGTGACCTGAAACTCATGATGATTCCTCAGCAGGTAGGAGAATTGCATCCTCATGTTTTTACAGTGCAAACTTTTCCTTTCCAATTCCCTTAACCCTTTTTCCTACCTCAATGCTTTGCAACATGAAAAGCAGAGAAGGAAAAGTTAACATGCTTTAGCAGTCCCCACAGGCTGCTTAAACAAACACTGTGATTGCAATTTAGACAATCTGGAGTCCATTCAATATTAAATCCCCATCCCAGGCTACAACTACCAAACAAATAAAGGATTCATGGAGTACTTTACACTGTCATTTACTCCCGCAACCATTGTCACTTGACAATCCAGAGGAGGAGCCTGCAAAGTCTGATACTGCACCAGCTACATCTGTCAACAAGAAGACAGAGAGCTCTGCTAAGCAAACAGGCTTGATCCTGCTTTACACAGTCTCCCTTTGTCTTGCCCCAGCTGAGCCCCCTCTAATCTTCTCAGGCTATCTTCAGCAGCACAAGCAAGAACTTCTCCTGGAACCAGGCAGACAAAAGATGCCTTTTTTCACCCCTCTGGCCTGTTTAAATGTTTATGCCACTCCAGCTCTGTCCCTGCACCTTTATCCCACGTCCCCACCCACTGCACAACTGGAATGAGCACTTACTATTTACGGCTGCAAATTCTACAAGTGTTATACCAGCACACTCGTGTTTGTGTGTTTGTGGGGACTCTAAATTAAATGCACTGCACATTTTACTCTCTCTCAGCTGCAAATTATTTCAGTTACTTATTCAGAAGTGGCATCCAGATCAAACTCCCATTATGCTACTTCAAGTCAGGATGAGCTGGTTTGGCTAGAGAACTCTCATTTGTCTCCTTTAGAATCCCCCTGGTATTAGAAATGTTCACCACTTCCAAAAATTGAATCCACTTGGAAACATTAAGGTAAAAAAATCAAGGTATATTACTCTAGAAGTCCAGGGTGGCAAGTACCAGCACTGGAAATCTTGTACTGAGTAACTTTTTCTCATAGCTACATATCCTAAATAAATGCTATATAAGCAATATCACCAGGTAAACCCATAGGACACACTTCATCTCAAGAAACATGAATGAATGCAAGATTTCCAGCTGTTTCAGCATCAGGAACTGCCATATTTATTCTGGAAGGAGCAAACAACAGATGTAGCTGGATAGCAAGATTTCATCTGGTTTTCAAGCACACTCAAAATAAAACTCAATTTGCCATTATAATGTCAGAAGCACTTGATAAATGTCAGGAATCTGGGGGAAATCCTAATGTGTAAACCTCAAATTCCAATTGCTTAGCCAGGTTAGAAGGGGCCTCACAGGACAAAATCCTTTATCAACATCTGTTAAAGCAACTATTAGCAACAAGTGGTTTCCCTGACTTGTGAAATTCACAGGAACTGTATTTATGACTTTTTCCTCCTTCACTCAGTGATGAAACCCCTCAATCCTCATCTTGAACTGCTCCTGCTGGGGGTGTACCCCTGCACAGCAATGGGTGGGATGGGTCCCAGAGCCTGGAGCTGCCTTGGCAGTGCTTTGTGCTGATTGCTTTTTAAAAACCAGAGAGGAATATTTTAGAAAATAAAATACGAGCATTAATACGACCCCACCTTCCCACTGTGCCACATCCAGCTGCAACTCCACCTGCGCCAGGGAACAAGCAGTGCCCAGTGCCAGCTCCAGGGCTCAGGGGGCAGCACTTCCTCAGCCCAGCCTACACAGCAAATTCGTGGAGCTACTTTTAAACCAAAGCCTTCAGCTTATCTTGTTGCCACGTGCTTTGATGGGTTCCTGTAAAAATGCAATGGAAGAGAATCAGAAGGGATGCATAACCCAAAGTCGCAGTCGGATGACTTACTATCCATCTACAGCTCACACCTTGGAAAACTGATGGGTTCTCCCCACATACATCATCACCCAGTGTTAGCAATCTGACTGGTGCAGTTTATCGCACCTGACAAACCTCGGGAATAAGGAAAAAAGGGAGAATAAGGAAAGAATTGCTGGGTGAAATCTGATGTAAACGCACCTATGTCAGGAGTGAATTGAGCTGGTTAAATATCTATTTAAAAATCTGAATACCTCTTTCAATCTCCCATTCGTCCCTCCACAAAAAGGGAAGAAAGAAATTCTGTTATCTCAATACTATTTCCTGTTAGCAGCTTTATTCTCTACTAGTAGGAGCCACACAGCTCTCCACTCCCTCACTATGAAGTAAAATCCTAACTTTATATCCAATTCTGTTTAGCTGAGTTTTGATTACTGTGTCTCTACTGTGTTGGCCACTGCTTTTTTTTCCTCCTTCTGCCTGTGAATGTATATTGCATCACACAAATGGATTTTATCCTTGATTGTACCCAGGATTTATTTACTAACAAATAAATCATTCTGAATAAAAATTTACCTCCCTTCCCCTCATGTTGGCACTATCACTTAGTAATTCTGTAAGCTGAAGTACATCAGAAATAAAAATATTTTTCAGGCCGAGGTTACAACTCATATTATACACTAAGGCCACAAATTCCACATTCATTCTATGCTTTTTGTCTCCCCAACTCTTTGGTGTCCTGTCCCTCATTTGAGGTATTTGTCACACTTTTTTAAAGGCCCATGTCATGCATGTGAGTCTTGGCAGGTTACAAGTTACAACCAACAGCCTGCGTGGCCCTTGCACTTCTACCCCATCCAATTTCTTTTCTTCTTCTCTCTTCTTTTCTTCTTGCTCTCTAAATACCATCTTGTCTGCCCCCGCGGAGATATCGCAGAAATGTTCTTCATCAACATACAGTGTCATCTAACACATGGAGCTTGCCAAGTTTTCATGTTGTTATATCAGGAAAATATCCCCCAGGGGCAAGGGGAGAGGAAGAGGTCATTTTTCATCTATAGAAGAGGGAGTAACCCTTTTCCTCTGGGACTAAGAGGGTCTTAATTTAACAAACCTTCTTCCCTGTCACACTGCTGCTGCTCACTTGCACACCATGGCAGGCCAGGCAGCACGAGAGCTGGAGAATAAGGAGTACTTGCAGGAAAGTAGCAGCCAAACTTGGCTTGGTGTGCTGGAATCCAAAATAATTAAATGCAGAATGGGAGAGAAGCCAAAAGTACAGGAGTTTCCAGTGCAGAGGAGTGAAATTTGTCTGGTTTCCAGGTGTGATGAGCAATCCTCAGAAGGCTCTCATGAGTTCAAAGAAGGAAGCTCAAAATGTGGGTTCTTTGTTGAACTTTAATCAAACTGTGTAAATCTTTTCAATCTTCAGAAAGATCTAGACCCAGGGATTGCTCAGAAATAGGCTTCTTCAGGGATGGAGTAATTTCTTTTTTTCTTTTAAAACAACAACAACAAAAAACTTTTGGCATTTTTCATTGTGGGCGAACCAGCAATACCACTGTTAAGTTTTCCATGACAAGCTAAAGTCTTTTTTTTTTTTTTTTTTTCCTTGGGGTCCTAACCCAAAAAGGGATTCGGGGCTGAGTAAATAATCATTTTGGTTGTGGACATTTGCATTGGAACTGGTGCTTTCTCTGCTGCTTAGGCTCAGGCTCTCCTCACCTAAA
Source organism: Lanius collurio (assembly GCA_020086605.1). Lineage (NCBI taxonomy): Eukaryota > Metazoa > Chordata > Aves > Passeriformes > Laniidae > Lanius > Lanius collurio. The sequence goes on along the minus strand of JACBWW010000009.1, from coordinate 24,021,679 downwards.
CACATAACACTTCTGTAGCTTGATGAAGTGGTTGCTAGCTGGGTTTTATTTTCAGAGGCATCTCTGATGACTTGTAAGACAGCTCAAGCCCAGTAGTACACATGACATTTTACATGTCCTCTGCAGACAGGCACATTTTTCAAATGAAACTGCAGAAAACTCTTACCTTGCCCACAGAATTACACAAAATTAAATAAATGAATCACAAAATCATCTGGGTTGGAAGAGACCTTAAAGATCATCTGGTTCCAAACCCCAAATCAGGGGTTTACACTAAGATCCCTCAATATGAACCCATATTGTACGCCCACCAAGTGCGAACAATATCCAGGACAAGGAAAGGTTCATTTTCTAATACTGCTATAGACAAAAACCAAAAAATGCTCCTCTCATTAAAGCATTTCCTGAAAGAGCAGGATTTTAATTATAATGGCTAGTCCTGAAAAACCAGAAGCTAGTCTGTCAAAAATCCTCCTCTTTACAGCTTCAAACCAGTTCTGCATTTGCAGCAGTGTTCGTCTCTTATTTAAACCAAACCTCTAGCTTTACACAGATTTGAAATCATCCTCTTAACTAATTTCTGTGACATTGTCTGGTTTGAATTAGAGACATTAGGTAATAATATACTGTATTTGCCACTAGTGACCTGTCTATAATGATGATAAGAAAGAGCATGGAGAACTCTGTAGGCACTGATTTTTTGCCTCCCCTTTCATCCAAGCTAGGCAAAAACCACCAGATGGGGTAAACACCGTGGTCCCTCAAACAGTGCTACAGAGGAATATTCTTGCTTGTTTTTTCAAGTCCCTCATACAGGAATAGCAGTGTACCAGCAATTCTAAAAGCAACCAAAAGTCTTGTACAAAAAGCTGTAAAACTTTCAAGACCTTTTTTCCCCCTCTTTCAATTTTGAATCATCTTTGTAGTGTCAGAGATGACAGAGAGAAAAAGGAAATAAAAATCTATTAGAGATAGATCCTTGTGTATCGTCACCCAACCATCTTCTTTTTCACCTAAACACCCTCAACCTTTTCCTTTCTTAAGTTAGAAGTACTTACAGTGATAAAGGTTGGTGATGTGGCTAGACAGCATGACTACACATTTTCCCTCTTTTTTTTTCTTCACCAAAACCTCCTCTTAGGCTTTTGGCAACTTTTTTTAGATTATGCCAATCAGGAAGGAAAGCTATAAAAAAAATACTCAAAGCCAGTTTTCTGGAGAGAATAACACAGCAATCAGGTTCAAGTTCTATTGCACCTGCAGACACATTTTCTTGAATTGCAGCTTCCTGAAAAGCTTGGCAAAGTAGAGGCCCTTATTTTCCAGCTCAGGATCATCTGCCTCTAGAATGATTTCACTGAATCTATTTAGACTATTATCAAAATATCCAAACCAGACTCTAGGCAGAGTGATAACCTCTCTTGCTTTCATTCACATTTTGTTTGCCATCAGGCTCTTATTGCTACTCCAAGCTGTGCCCAACATGAACAGCATAATGGAGATCCTCTTCTTGTTTTGTTTCAACCAGAGAAATAAAAGGGGAAAAGCAGCAAAATCCTATTAATTGCAGATACCCTACAGTTATTCCCACTGCAGAGAAATAGAGAATGAAACAGATGAAGGGGACAGAGTAATGGAGCAAATCTTCCAAAGGTCCTACAAATACAGGGTAGGAGAGTGGCTGTTAATGATCCTCACCCCTCTTCTCACATTGGAAAGTAGAAGTGATCTATAGTATTCCTATACTGGATGTGATTAAAACGTACAAAATTATTTAAAAAACAAACAAAGAAACCAAAATATAAATCAAACCCTCATGAAATTTTCAGTCATGTTGTAATGACAGAGGACCAGAAGATGTTGTGGGATTCTGCTGCCTATTCTTTGCAGAGGAATGAAAAACGTTATGATTTTCCATTCTGTATACAACTGCAACCCCTGCAGAAAGTGTTCTTCACCATAGGATGGACTTGCTCTTTTGGGGGGAAAAATGAAAGTGTATCCTTGCTTTCTTTTACATAAAAAAACTCTGTACCTTTTACCTACATTTAAATAATCCCTTTGGAAAACAGATATTACCCACTGAGTGTTAAAAGTAAGCTATAAAAATTGGGAAAACTGTTCCATATTAGATGCCTTGAGTACTGGTAACAGAAAAGAAATTATCATGTTCTTGGTACACGAAATACAACATGAATACTTAATTTTCAGAAAGTCCCACCTTCAAAAAATATTTAATAAAACATCAAAGCATCCTATTGCTTCTGAAATCCACACCAGATTCAAGCACAGATATGCAATTAAAAGCAAGAGCTAATTTCTGTAAGGAGGTGCTCTACTTTTAAAAACGTCTTTATGTAAGCGGTAATTTTTTCCTTCCGAATTCAAATTGTAACTCTGTGTTAAGCGAAGAGTAAAATCTCTAGCTTGGCTTCAAAATGGCAATTTTAAGTCTTAATGACCTTCACACAGTACTTTTGAACATCACATTAAAAAGATAAGCCTTTGAAAACTTTAAAATGTGGGTAAGTAGGAAATATTTGAATAAGTAATTACGAAGGCTAAAGAGAAGAATGATGTATATCATCACTAGGCTATATTCAAAGAAATATATTAGGTCTTAGAGAATCAGTTGTTCTTAAAAAGACCCATATCAGTATGAATGTGTGTTGCAGGTAATGAACATCTGCACATACATCATTCCTGAAACTCCTCTAAGGACTCCTGAAAAAACCAGGAGTGTTGGAGCCTCTGATTCAGCAAAGCACTGTTGTTTCAGCATAATTAACCAGATGAAGTCATGCTCAAGTCAACTGTCTCACTCGAGGAGTGAGCTCCAAAATAACTACACATATGCCATAAACAGTTGTCAGCAAGGTCAAATCCAATATTTAAATCAAGACAAGATTTAACATACTCTATGGATTGAGGATCTAGATAACATGAAGTGCTTCAGGAGTTAGAAAACAGTTCTTCACTGCTTGAATAAGGACAGTGGAGTATTTCAGAGTGGCCTGTGTAATTTTATATCTAAAATGCCCAAGTAGTTTAAAAAAGGCCAGGGATTCCAAATTCCATAGGCAACATTGGAAATTTCAGCCACAATTCCTAGAAAGTTCAAGTCAACATTGCTGTGGTTTATTTTAAGATGCTGGGTGCGCTGTGATTTCTTAGACTTGCAAGTTGCAGCCTCCTGGAAATGAGATGTACGTATGTGTGCTCCCATGATAGCCTCATAAATGGGATTAAAAACCAGTCCCTGTTAACACTGCCATTCATAATTTAAGGGTCAAAAGGAAAGCAAAGAGATCCCTTTCTGCTGCAGTTCAAAGCAGAAACAAATATTTATTTCAGTCTGCAAGCTGCTGTGCTGCCATAAGAACACATTAACAAAAAAGTGTACTGAAAAATGGTCCACATTTCTCAGTTAGGGGCTCCTATATATAACTTGGGTCATTCGGGGTTTTGGTAACAGTAGAACTTTAACAAGGTCAACCAAATAAGGTTTTAACTGTAACCTCTAGGATATCTAATTGACACTACCTATCAAGGTTTCCTGTATAGTTTTTTATTTATCTTTAATATTTCTATAAACTCTAAATTGTTTTGAAAATAATGGCTACATTTAAAAAAAATACAAAGCAAAAAAAATAAGGAGAAGGAAAAATGCTGTAGTTAAGGTTAGCCAATACCTTCCACATGGGAAACAGTGAGCTCCTACAATATTGATACACTTTAATATACAAAAGCAACCTAAACTCCTCAAAGAAAGATAAACTATTATCAGCTCATGCAGTCAAACTTATGTCTAGAAATCATGTAATTTTCTGCACCATAAAAAAAAAAAAAAACGCCAAGCAGACAGGATTTCTCTAGTAGCCTTAACAAGTTTTGAATGTCTTCACAGCGTAGGCTAAAATCTCCCATACAAGATCTGGGCTTTAAATAAAGTTTGGTTTGTTTTCGGTGGTAGACAGATAGCTGCTTTGAGAGGGAGGGTTGGAATAGGAAAATGTTCTACTTAATTTTAAAATGGAATGGATCAAATGTTTTTGATATCGCTCAACTGACTTTATTTGGTGAATTGGGACACTGAATTATTTTATTTTATTGTATTTATAAAAATGTTGCCAAGAGACAGACTCCCTTCCCTCAGTGGGAGCTGTACCTATTTACCCCAGCTAAAGGAGTCCATCAAGTCATATTTTTGAAGAGACATGAATGAGCTGCACATGAAAAAGAATGTGAAGTAGTGAATATAAATTCTGCATGCGGGAAACTGGCTTGTCATTTTCAAGATGTAACACTAAAACTTCATTCACTATTCCAGTTATTAATAATCACAGCACAGCCTAACTTCCAGCTTACCTATGCCAACACCTGAACTTTAGAACCGCAGAGGGTTTAAGGCCAGACCAAATCCAAATTTTGATGTTTGGTTAATAATTAGTATATTAATTCATTTCAACATTTACAGCAAACATAGCGGCATTGCTGAAAATCCTAATTATAGAAATCAGTAAAAATTGCAGCACAATAATTACCCCCCTTTGTCTGAGGCCAGTCATTCATGGCTTCTCCTACATAATCTCATGAGCTGCCCAGGCCTCCCCTCAGCCTGCTCTTCTAAATATCTGAGAATCATAGAGGTGAGGTCACTTCATCACTCCTTGTGAGGAAAGAAAAAAACAAAAGAAAAGGAAAGAAAAAAAACAGGGAGAAAAGCAAAGCATCTGCTAAAATCTGACTTCATTTGATTTACTCTCCAAGACTGTTTTTTATTAAATATGTTTGACTGCTATCTCTAATTAAATGTAGAATTAATTTTGGCAAACTAACCACAGATGCAGTTTATGTTCAATTTTATCAGACAGATTTATTTATAAGCTGTCAACTTCTTGAAAGACTTCATTTTGGAGCAGTTTTAAATTGCTAACAGTAGCTGTAAATGGGGCTACTGTTCTCTGGAAGACTAAAGAAGAAGCATGCTATAAATGTCCATTCCATCTGCAAGGAATCATAAAACAATCACATTCCTTTATATTTTTTTTCTTCCCCCCTCCTTCTTAGGACCTTTATTAAATTAGTTCAACTCAATTAAAAATAACTTCAAAAACATTTCAGGCCCCTTTGTTTCAGGGAATACTTGGAACTCTCTGCACGGAACGTCACCCTTTTAACTAATCCCTTTTGGGGAGCGGAGGAGAATAGTGGTATTGTGACTTCAGACAGTGCTTTCAAGGGTCTCTACTGTACCGAATTGAGGTCAGCACCAGACAATGCCCAACACCCAATAGCCATTCAGGCGTTCTTCACAACTCTATCAAACGTGTCTTTCTTCCTTGCGCGCGCTTTCTCTCGTGGCAAAGTCACAGGACAATGGAGAAAGCCTCCAGCACCATTTATGGTCACTATATTTGCACATGACAAAGTCTATTCTTCCTGGTTTGCCCATTCCGTGGTAAAAAAGAATGAACCCTGGATAGATTTTCCCACCATTACAGTTGTTCAAACTTAGCTCAGATTAAAAACAGAAAACTCTAAAAACAACAAAAAACCCGTCTAAGAACAGTAAGTGCTGTTTGAAAGAGTAGCTACTCCAGTCCTCGCTATTTTGGAATTGAGAGAGAAGCTGCAGAGATGAAGTGGAAGATTAAATATACTACATTATAGCCTGCATATGCATGGCTGAGGATACATTTTATTGGAAACAAGGGATAAAGCAGAAGAGACTATTTTTCATCATATCATTTGCCATTAGCCACGTTAGAAAATCACTGTTTGAACAACAGTGCAGGAGCTCGTCTGCACCACTTGGTTTTGCTGGGGATGGTTTCCCTGCTTCAATCACAAACAACAACAGCAGCAAATCAATTACTGCACATTTGCGCTGGCTACTGCTGCTATTTCTGAAGACCTACCTCAGAAGTTTTACTCTTTCAACAGATGAGGATGAGAGAGAGACAGAGTGAGAATGTTGCACTAGATACGGCGAGCTTGCTGCCAGGAAGATTTTTTTTTTTTTTATATTTAAAATATGTGCTACAGATACAGTATTCTTCACAACCTAAAAAGATCTGAATGAAAATGTGCTGCTGTTTAAAAAGACTGTTTATAACCAGTACTGAACTTGACATTTGCACTGCCTCACCCACACACCTCCAAAACACACACATCTTTTTTTAGTTAATCAGAAATGGCGAAGCCCCCACCCCGCTGCCTGACAACAGAGAGCACAGCAACCCAACCTGCAGACAGTCAAATGCCATTAAACTCCTCATTTGAGAATCACTGCAGAATATTCCATCCTAGGACGGGATGACGCTTCTTCTTCACATCTATTTCTGACATTTTTGGCAATTTTTTCCTTCCCTTTTGCACCACGCTGTTTTTGTGGCATTTAGTGGCTGCAAACTCCTTCCCAAAAACTGATCCTCTGCCTCATGAGATAAATCCCACTAGTGTTAGGAGCTGCTGTCCTGCACAAGGAAGTGCTCTGCTTCCCCCTCTCTGCCCCTCACAGTGCTGGTAGATGACAGCCAAGGCATCTTGCTCTGCTGCTGTACCTACCCATTCTCAAAAGGTCCTGTTTGCACAGTCAGCCACACCTTCACTTAATCACGCAGGACAGCAAAGAATTACAGAACAAGGGCTTCAAACTGATGGCTGATTAATGGTTGTTTGGCTCTTTTCCCCCCCACCAGGATCTAACATATTTAAACTGAATTATGACACTGAGGCTCCCTGGGACAGTTATCTCCAGGAGCCAGTGTGATGACAGGGATCAAATTCCGCTTTTTGGCTCACAAGGAAAACAAAGAAGTACATAAATGCCAACCCACTTTAGGAAATCCTGTAAGTATGGACTTCATTTTAAGAACCTTCCCCAGTCTGAATGCTCATCTGAATCAAAGGCTAAATCTCTAATTCAGGCTGAAACCAAGATCTAGGAGAATTTCAAGATTCATCAGGAATGAGTTACACACTTAAGTGGTAAACCTACATGAGATCTTTGGATGAAAAATTCTATAGAATGAAAAACCATATTGTTAATAAAAAAAATAACTAGAGCATATTCCACTTAAACAGCAAAAGTATGTGTTGGAGTACTGACTCATGGGTTCCAGACATGTGGAAAAGAAATGCCATTAAGTTACTTCCAAATTTGCTCCCCACATTTTGATTGTATGCAGACCCAGAAATGAGTCAGTACCATTAGCACATTCTTATTTGATAGAGTAAAACTTAAATATCTGATTGTAGATGTGAGCATCATCTACAGGCTGATAGCCAAGGATTTCTGCCTACAAATGGGAGCCTATGTCAAACTGCAGAAACAAATTAAGAGGCCAGAAATAGGATTTTCTGAGAGTTTGCTGGTCAATAGCTTTCTTTCTGTGTTCTAAAAAAAAGTAACAAAAAATGTTAAGGAGGTGCATTTAAAAAAGAAAGACTCTGCAATAAAAGAATTCAAGAAAAAACGCTTTGACAACATATGATAGCACAGCATTTAACAGGCATATACTGTTTTGAAGCTGCCTTTAAAATTGCTCAGCTAGGTAAATAAATGCCAGGTAAGTGTTTTCATAATGTGTTTTACTTGGAATTGCTCACTTTCCTTAATACAAAAATAAGACGATATCTCATTATCTTCAAAGGGTGGACCATATGTTCTTTGGAAGTTTAATTTCTGGAGTTTTTATATTAAGCCTTCTTTTAAGCCATGATAAGCACTTTTATTAACTACCTGGTGGACAAGTTGACTTTGAAATCTCTCCTGAGCCCCCAAAACGAATGACAAAACCCTAATTACTTAGCCCTACAGTTTGTGATCTACACTTTTACTAAATCTAACATACTTATGGAAAAAGATCTATTCCACTCCAGCAGGTTAATCTGGGTCCTAGAAAAAACTTAAGAGGGTGATGCTTCATCTAGCAATCAAAAAACAGAGGGACAAGGGAAGGAAGATGCAGAAATAGATGGAACAGAAATCTAAGACTCCTATATAAGGGTTTTTTTTCAGATGCTGAATGAAAATGTTAAGGAGATCTTAAAGTATTTAGCTAAAAATATGCAACCAGTCCTTGTTCATTTAGTCCTGGCACACATCTCTTTTATTAAAGGGCAGATTATATGATGCCACCCCGGAGAAGAGCTGCCTATTTCCTTAAATCCTGGTGCTGTGCATTCTCAATGCTGAAGATGCCTCTCATCCTCCAGGTGATGGCCTCCAAGTTACAGCTCCAGCCCGGAAAAAGCCACTGTTGGGAGGGCTGAGGAAGCACCATTCTCAAAGAAACTGCTGAATCTACTGAATCTGATATTATTTATTTTTATAATCAAAAACTAATGTGAACCACATTCAGATTCAAATCACACGTTTTAAAAAAAGATGCAACAAATTAAAACCAATTACAAGTGAACTAAATAAAGTATAGAGCCCCTCATCAAGACTATAACTGTTTTTAGAATTCAGATTTCAAATTTCTTGTTTCAGACCCAACTGCTCTTTCCACTATATGACAGCACTTGACAAGTGGGAGGAGGCAAAAGTGAGAAGTCCAGCTTTGCCTCCTGGTAGGAGCTGCACGTTCCTGAGAGAGAAAAGCCTCAATTGATTATGCCTGTGTAGCTCCTGGGGAGAAGCAGCACCCTGGCAGAGGAAGGAAATGATGCTCAGACAAAACCCTCAGGTGATGAAAACAATTTTCTTGTGTCCTGGACTGGACTGTGGACAGATTGCTACAAAAGAAGGAGTCACTGCATTGCTAGGCTAAAAGAAAAACTGAAGGGAAACGTCTAAACCACAGGAACCCATCTGGCAGATGAAAGCTGATCATAAGCCAGGTTTTCTATACCATTTAATGTAATTATTCTGTTATCTTTTCCTTTTATCTTTAACATATATTTATTTGTATATATACACACATGTAAAAAAGGGTCTTTGTTTCTTTAAGAAGAACCTGGATGCAGAGTTTGAAAGCTTTTTCTATAACCCATTGTTTTGCTTGAAAAGACAGTCAGCAAAATTCAAGAGGATATCAAGCACCACCAAGATACACAGATAGGTGGACAAATTGATTGAAATATTTTTTAAAGTGTCTCCATCCACAATGGGAGTATAGCATAGAACACTGAGATACCTATAAAATCACACATGCATAATACAGAGTGATAGGTGAAGAAGGTTAAATTCTAAATTTAAAAAAACCCAAAAACATATTTTCTGAAGTGAAAAGATATTTATGAGTGTCAAAGTGCAAACTTGGAAGTGCTTTTGGGCATGAAAGCCCTCCAGCCAAGCTAGAACAACATGAATTTCAACCCTCCACAATTAGAAGGTAACAAAGCTTAGTTTAAACTGCTTTTACTCCACCAAGTTTCATTACAGAGCTGTTGGGATAGGCAACCACACCCACACAGGGACCAACAATAACTGGCTCATTCTGGCAACCTGTTGAGTTACAGCAAATAATTTGTATCTGAGGACTTTAATATTTGAGTGTACAAAAATATATCCACACCCTTGATATCTTGGTGCCTCTCTGTCTCAGGGAGAGCCAAGTTTTCAACAATGCCTGATGACAGTGCTCCCTGGCATTGAAATAAACGGAGCTCCACAAGGGTGGCAAGGTCAGTCTCTAATTCATACACACAACTTTGTAATTCATTCTTTGAATCCCGAGGTCTTGTTTTACTACTGCATAATACAATGCACAGCTTATTTCTGGTTTGATAACATCCAAAGAACTTTTGGACTCACTTTTAGGTTTCTGGAAAGCATCTATTACAGCAGACCTTATAAATATAAATTAATGTGATCCCCTGTAGAGAAAACACACAAGATCATGAATCCCCTTAATAACACAAAGGGGATACCTGAACATAAGTATAAAGATATATTAGTGCTATGTTTTCTTTTTTATGACAACAATTTAGTTTTCCCCTGTCCTTCCAGCCAGACTTGGCTTGTGTGATATCGAAAGAGAAGAATCATATACTTTCAGCCTGCTTTAGGCATTATATCTGAAAGCAAATCAGCAGCAGCAAGAAAATTGACATTTAGAGAGAGAATAAATTACAGGACATTGCAGTATCTCTACTAGATCTGCAAAAAGTAGAAAAGCTAAACAATAATAATAAGATCACCTGATATTAGTGAGAAGGCCAATGAAGGGAAGATGAAAGTAAGATTTTGTTGTAACCACCATGTCTACTCTGAAAAGACAGCATGATAAACCCACAAAATGCTACAAAGGCTGCAAAACCTGGTGCTCAAGAGTTAGGACACAAAGAATAACAAGTGCCTATACAACCTTTGTTTAGCCCCATCATGTAGATCAATTGCAATACAATAATTGCATGATCACAGATTATTTTTCCACAAGATCTCTGTACCACTGCACAGAACAAATCTTGTTGAGTAACAAGTCAAGCCTGGGTTGTCAGTGAGAATGTGGTTTTGGCTCATTTTTTGCAGACTGTGAAGGTGTGCTGCGAATGAGGCGAGGGATGAAAGGAAGGAAATGGAATCTTACATTAGCAAACAGATAGGTGGATCCTGCTTGGGTGGGCTGGATCTCCTCCCTGCCACAAAGATGTGAGATCCCCTTTGTAAGTGAACTTTCCCAGGTATCTCTGTCTTCCTCATCTTCTGTGTGGGGGACACAAACCTGCTCTGCTGCTCTGCATTATCCCTCACAGGTGCCACATGAATCATTTGATGCATTAGTCTGAATATAAGAAGCGCAAGATAATATTTACTATTGAAAAGGAATATATAAACCCAGATATAAACCCACTAGTATTTTCAAATGTCCTGTATTCAACATGTTAGCAAAATTTCTGCTTCTCAGTTTCCTATATATAAAATTGGCCTACCCTCCTTTCTCAGGTTCCCAACACACCCATTGTGAAGACAAAGTTTGTGATGTTCTCTTCCACAGTGCCATACAAAAAACTGTGAAAAAGTAAGTAATTGTACCTTCAGAGCAAGAATGATATGTGATTGAATTGTATGGACAGTGCCACACGCTGTACCATAAGGAATAATCAAGAAAGATAAGGAAAGATTGAACAGCTGCTCATTTGTTGACCACCTTCATTCTGTGTGGTCAATGAGGTTCCCTGTAGAAGAAAAACTGTACTTGATCATCTAATTGCAGGCTGTATGCTAGGCACAGAAATGGGAATCCTGGAATGAAATTATACAGCACTGTAATTGGGGTGCTTGACTTTGCAAGCAATGCTATTTTAGCAGAGATTTTGTGCATGTAATTTCCTCTATTTTTCAAAAAGGCAGAGAAAGCAGCAGTTTCACCATATTTATGGCAGTCAGTATCTTTGTCATGTGGCTCAGAACCTCCAGCTCTACCTCCTGCACCTTCCTCTTCTGCTAATGACAGTAACAAATAAACTTTTATCTGTGTAGATGTTACACAGTGAACCTTCCACCAAAGTTTCAGAGACATTTCATGCCAGTAAAACATCCCATGTCCCCGATAAAAGGTACTTTTTCTGCCCTTTCCCCTAAATCCTTCCTACTTTATTTTTTTCTCCACTCTTCTTTTAGTTCAGTCCCACTCTTCTTGTCTACCAGTATTAACTCACCATCTCCACTGTCCAATACCAAATCTCTCCCTTTACTCCCACAACTCTTCCTCAACTTATCTCAAAAGCACTTCAAGTAGATATGTATGGGCACACACTGCAAAAGTCAGGGCAAATGTGCAGAGTCAATCACTTGGGAAATTCCGTCTTAGCCTCACTGCTGTGGAATATTAAGACTATTTGTAAAAAAAAAAAAAAAAAAAGGTAGGGTTTTTTTTGTGTTGGTTTTTTTGTTGTTGTTGTTTGTTTTGTTTGTTTGTTTGTTTTTTAACGGATAAACCAAATATTTTCTCTCATATCATTCAATATGAGAAAAGCAAACAAACAAGAATAAGAGTGTGAGGTCAGACCAAAGGTCCACCTTGCCCAGCATCTTCTCTATAATTGAGTGACCAAAGCAGATGTCTAGGGAACAGTGAGTTTAAATAAATCAATAAATCTGCCTAAGGCAGATATTCAACAGTTTACAGTCTTATAGCAGGAAGTGTTTGACAACTTCAAAAATATTTTTCTTCTGTAGCACCCAATAAATCTTGGTTATGTTCTTAAAATCCCACTGGAGAGGCCCTAATTACTGAGATCAGATAATAACATACAATCGGAGAAAACAAACAAGTTCCTCAAAGAATATAAATAATAATGCTTCTGGACTGTCACTTTTATTCCTTGTGCAAAACACACTAGTAAGAAGTTACTTTTATCCAAACTTATAATCTCTGTCCCCAAGATACACAAAATTTCACCTCAGCATTGTACTCCCACAAAATTCCTATCAGCCTGGTTTTAAAAAAAAGCTCTGTTTGTCAGAAGTCTGTTTCAGTTCTTATGTTATGTATTCTTATGTTGAAGATGCAAACTCATCCAACACTGACTAAGCGTTAAAATTGCAAACCTGAGCTACTGTTGCTATTAAGAGGGTTCTCAAAGGCCTCAGGTTTTCAGTTAACTGAGACTGATTTCTCACTAAGTCTGCCCAGCAAAGAAACATATTTTTTTGACATTTGCCATGAACTATTGAACTTTCTTTAAAATAAATAAAATAAGAGATATAAAGTGGGCTGGGGTGGGGGGAGGGGGAGTGTAGGGGGTGTATATGGAGCAAAAAGGAGTGGGAGAGAGAGAAAAACTGTATATAACATAAAAAATAAAGTAGTCAGAAATAAAATAAATCAGCTGAAGTCTCAGCAGTGCTGTGGAGTTGTTCCCTGCTTCTCTGCAGCCACTCACTTAAAGTGTGAGCTGTATTGTGGCAGCAGGATGACAGTGTTAGCAGCATGACAGTGTTTGACACCACACTGCTCTGCTGCACCAGGCGGTTCTGGGTCTTCCCATGGGAGATAGGTTAGAAATATTTGGAGAGAGAGAGGGAGAGGCTAAGCAGGGCAAGGAGCAGACTTGAGAAGAAAGCAAGTATTCTACCATCTCTTTCACTGCTGACTCTGCTTTATGAAGACTGGAAATCATTATAAAGAAAAAAACGATCGCATAGAAGGGCAGGTTTATACCTTTTTTTTCAAGTCTGACCCAGGAGACCAGCTGGAATAAAGGTTCTAAAGGTTTTGGGCACTCAGGATACAGACATCCTACTGTGGTGGAAGTTCTTCCTCTCTCACACCATGGCTGGACCTTCCAGCCAAGAACTGCTGTGGTCCAGTATCAGCAGGTGAAGGTCAGCTCAAAAATCTGGAGTTTGCATCTACCAGAGGTTCCCAAGTTCTTTTCCTCTGGTAGAATAGTGTCCCTCATATCAGGAAGCCAGTACTGTCACCAGCATAACACTACTGACTTCCTTATCAAACTGCATCTGTAAGCATCCGCCAGCTGGGAGCAGCTGGGAGTTTCTGTTTGATAAGGTATTATCCAAGCAAAGCCTCAAGAGCCACTTGTGTTGAACTTTTCTAAAGCAGGCAAAATATAAGGCTCTTCTACCAGGGTCAGAAGGAGAGTCTCCAGGGATTCCAATGTTCTGAGTCTAGGATCTATGATGCTCCATACAAAAAAAACCCAAACCACGTTGTATTTTCCGAACCTGATGTCAGTTATAGTGTCATTATTATTATTATGCTGTTTAACTACAAACAATTAAACCAAAGGGAATGGATGGGGAGCAAACAGGAAATGAAGCAAGAGTAAAGATTACTTGTTTAAAACACCAAGTGTCCCAGAGGAAACAGTAGAAAAGTCATGAATTGTAGAATGTCTCCTCCCTGTCTGAATCTAGGCTAGCAACGTTTATTCTTTCCAGGACTGAACACAGGATCAAAAGGGATAGTCAAAGTCCACAGCCTTAACAGAGAGGGCAGCCACACAGGTATTGGAAGGGGACTAAGGAAAATGTTAGTCAGGGGTTCTCTGGTTCTCTCAGGAAAAAAGCAGGGATTTTAGGTCAGCTGGGGTTTACCCCAAACCTTCACTTCTTGTTTTAACGTCTTGCAGTTTACCTTTCTTTGCAAAAATAATTGCTTTTAAAAAGCTGTTCTGAGACATTTTAAACAGAAACTGCAGTTGGAAATGGGAGAAATAGAGGAACATGTAAACAAGACAGTCACTTTTATAAAAGAGGCAGCTGTACCTGTCAATAAAGGATGTACTGAAGAAAAATAAATGCAGGTCTTTTTGTAAGACTGTGAAATAAGAAAACTTTGTCTCAGATTTTACAGGAGTCTCTGCATACTTCTGTAGATTTCTGTGTACAATAACAACAACACTGAACAAATGTAAATCCAGGCCTGACATTTGTGGTTTTGTCCCATCCTTAAAAGCAAATCCATGCAAGCCCACACAAAACTTGAACTTTGTGATGTGACAGGAGGTCCCAGGGGTTCAGCCAGGCACCTGAACTGAGTGAGTCAATCTTATGAGGCTGGCTCTTCTCTTCCTCTCCCATACTTGTGGTTGGTATTTCAAATCTATCAGAGTCTGTGAGATACCATCTCTCTTAACAGTGGTTGTGGCCACCAACTTTCTTCTCTATAATCTCTCTCCGTTTTTCCTATGTAAGAGTCTTAAATGAAGTTTGTTCCAGACTATTAACCTATGACAGAAGACTGCAGAGATAAGATTTCACTGACATATAGAACAAAGAAAAAGAAAGGGTGTGAAAATTGCAATGACAAGGTTGCCTTCATAGTTCAAGATGTATGAAATGAAATGAACTAAAATATCTGACAAATGTCTGCATAACACACGTTGGGCACTACTCACTTCAGCTGAATCAATCAGAACTGCATTTAATAGACAGCACAAAAGATTTCATTTACAAACACAACTCCTGACTGGAACATCTACAATTTATCCAATATTGTGCTGCTTTAAAGAATAAGTGATGTAATCACTGCTACCAGGACATATATTCTCAAACTACAAGATTTCTAAACCAGGCAAAATAAATACCCCATTACACTGAAACCAATTCAGACTCAGTCTATAAGAGGAAAAGCCATGGCACTGGCAAAGTTACTACGTCACGGTTACACTGATCAAACAAGCCTCATGGATTAGACAGGACCAAGCCATCTTTTGACTGCATGCCAAAAATAATCTTTCATCTTTGGCTGTACAAGAAGTTTTCATATATTTTAAAGTGAAGATGGTTTCAAGCTGAAAATGCCACAATTCTGCAAAAAAAATAAGGAAGAGGACTGAAATTAGAGACAGACTGAAGGGAGTTATTTTCATAGTTGCTGTTGTGGATCAAGAACAAAACATCAAAAGCAAAAGCAAGGAAAAATGTAAAAGCTTGCATACAAATATCATCTTGTGTGGAGAGTTTCTGCTGAAGTGCCTGTGGTAATGCCTAGTTTGACACCAACTTGGCAAAAGTCTCAAGTTCTATTTCCTTTTGCACAGCTTAACTTAATACAACCACACACACAGCACAAACCCAACATGGATAGTGCTTACATTGCCCTGAAATTCGGCCCTGTGAGTGGCACCCTTCCTTTCTGCTGCAGTTCAAAATTATCTGTTAGTTAATGTCTTTGAGGCCTAGCTGGAAACCGTCCTTTTGGGAACTTCATCTGAGGAGCACCACCAGGAGCAATGGGATGCTTCAGGGATTTGCAGTTCCCTCTAAGGGGTACCAAGATACCTGGATGCCCCTTGCATCCTCAGAGATCCCATGTACTCCAACTCCTGCTCTGCTTCCCCTTTTCCATTCCAGATTTTCATACAGCAAGTACATGTAACTCCATGAAAAAACTATGAAAGAGAAAACAACAAAGCAGCAAAGCAGCAGGGTAGGAGAAATACTACATTGTTTGTTTTTGCTAGGGACCAGAACACAGTCTATTGCTTGGAACAAAAAAAAAAAAAGAAAAAAAAAAAGAAAAAAGAAAAACCCCTAAATGAATGGGTCTTTTTTTCCATTGTTGTTTATGACCATAATTTAGCAATGCATTTACTAGCCACTGTAATCATCAAACAGGCCCTGACAATTAACAAAAAGACCATGAAAATGAAAGTAGTGAAATGGAAATGAATCACAGCTTCACCGCAGCAGAAAACATCTTTCTGAAGAAAGACAGACTAGAATGAACACTACTCCAAGTAAATTACATATTAATTAAATGAATTAGCAGTGTTGCTATTGTCCCATTTGGCTACTCACAGGCATTTTACAAAACAACCCTTGCAGCTTTACGAGTTTCTGTCTTTTCACCACATACTTGTGTAATGCCTGCTTCCCGACTGGGATTCCTATTTCCAGCAGCTACTGGATGACAGCAAATCCCTCTATCCATCCCACATCAAATCAGCCTTATGCATTCAAACTCCAGCAGCTATTCTGAGCAGTGTTCTTCCATCATGCCAACCTATGCCTCTTTTTGGCAGAGGGCTTGTGTAAAACTGATGAGGGACAGGATAATGCTTTATGGTAGACAAGGAGTGTATGTTTCTCCTGCAAAGATTTTCAGACTCCCTTTAAGATCTATGTGCTTTCATCAGAAATCCATATCATATGGGGAAAGTGTTATATAAAACCAAATTCAAATACTTAAAATATGTGTTGGGTTCACAAGAACTTTTGGCTTGGATATGCAGTCATTCTTGTATTAACTACAGAGTGGCAAACAACCTTCTGAAATCTGCTGTAGGATCCTTTGCATCATTGCTAAGGTGCCAGACAGATTCTTTGGACATGGGAGTGTATTATATTAAAGAACCTGGCTTCAGGACTTTTGCACGTGAAAAAAATCAAATGTTTAATGGGAATGACCTTCAAAAAAAATGTTAAAAAACCTGGGGCTTTTGTATAAGATGGAGCCCTATTTCTTTGGTGTGTTGTCAACAACTTGTCAACAACAAGGCAATATCAAAAATTTAGAGGCAAAGGAAATAAACACAACTAAACATGCAACTATGGAGAAATTTTCAAGCATTGTGGCTTTGCAGTTGACAATTTTCTAAGGGAAATTGGCCTCCTGATGCTGAGGAAATGGGTGGTCCAATTACTAATCTGCTCAAATAATTTTCATTCCAAAATATTGTTAAAAGCTCTGCCATAATGGAGCAAACATCTAGCATCAAATAACTTGCAATAAAAGCTCAGAAGTATGCAGATGCTCTCCCTAGAAATGGTGGAAGAAGTCTTGCCCTTTCAGCTACATTTCCTGCAGAAAAGGCTTACTGTGGGTAAGCTCAAATTAAGACAGAACGTACTGACCTACCGAGCATTTAGTCTTAGCTTAAGCTGGATCTTATATTCTGCAATTTATTAGAGCACACAGCACTTCCCTCTGCAGTCATGTTCTTGGCATAAATGAAGTCACAAATCACCATTGTTTAAGATTATTAAAGGTCTTTCTACATCAGTGTTATTATTAGCATTTGGGTTTAAATGAATAGTCTGCCATTTTTAAGCTACAGTCAAATAAACAAAACTCCAAATTCTGCTGGGAAAGGAAACCCCACACTGTCTCATTTGAATAGAAGACCAACATGCATTTTTTGCCTATGCCTGTCAGTTTTCCCTGACTTGATACAGAAAATTCAAATGCCTACAGACAAATTAAAGTGGGAGCATAATGCATTAAAAGATTACTTGTGGGATGTTGACATTCAGATATGAACTTCACACCTTCATTTTATCCTCACGATGCAGCAAAATACAGCCCTACATCCTAAAACAGCAAACTCCAGGGAAGCTCACTAGGGCTGGTACTGTGCAGCTCAGCACTGCTATGTAATTTCTGCCTATTTCACATGAAGGAAATGTATTTATAGAGATGCATTTGTTTTAAACACTTACTGAGGCCACAGGACTGGTGTATTTTAAAAGAGACTACATCCACATTTGTAGGTAACAGAACAGTGGGCTGGGGTAGGGTTCAGTCAGTGTTTTATTCTTCAACCTCAATTCTCAGTTGAGGTTGGAGATGACAGGAAAAAAAAAATCTTAACTTCCAGGGGCAATAAAATATTTAGCAGCTTTTTATATGGTTTTGTCCTCCTCTTAGACAACAAACAGCAAGAACTGTCAGAGAAAGAGTATGTACATGACTGACAAGGTAATCTGGACTTCATGGACTATCTGAGAAATTCTGTGATTCTTTTTTACATTCCTAAAGACAAAATGCTATGGAGAGAAGTAATGTGCACTATATACAAAGCAATTCATGGGCCCAAATGTAAATCTTGTTTCATCAGATAGCTTGGCTCTACAGTTAAAGTAATTATTTTGTTTGAGTGTTGTGGATGTGTTCAAATGATGCATTTCATATGTATAAATTACCTCCTTCCTTGTAAAGTTATCATGAAAATGAGATCTTGCTCTAACTCAAGCAAGCCCAGAGATAAAGGAGACAATAACAACAAAGAATATCAGCCCTTCCATCTCCCTGTATAAATAGCTTGAATAGCCTCCTGCATTTCAAGGGTTCTTGTCACTGATGATCTTTAGGATCTTGTAGCTGAACTCTACACTTCAGCAATGAGGACATCCAGTGGCAATCACCAGTTAACTTATGTGATACGAGTGCTTTCTGCAAGTCTGAATTTGGTATCTGACACTATTTTTGTTCTGCTTACATCTGCATGGGATGAATAATATCCCTTTTCTTGTTTGGTGACTGTTTTTCTTGAGCTAAATTGCCTATTGACTCTAGCCGGAAGCTAAACAAAAAGGGCAAATAATACAGCAGAAGCCATTAAATAATGTATTTCTTTTGCCTATCATTAACATGAATACCATGTGCAATTTCAATCCCTACAGAAAAGCCATAACAATCTCTGACACTGGTGTAGAGCAATTGCTGATGAAGACTCACTGCTCTAGCAGCAGTTTTTTCTTTATAAAACATTTTATGCATTAAAACACCTGGAGAAAGCCCTATTATCTTCTGTAACAGGCAAACAGAAATTCTAGTGCTATTTCGTAAAAGAGGAAACTAAGGCAGAGAGCTGAGGCAGCTTTGTGAGTCAAAGGCTGAAGAGGGATTAGAAGGCAGGAGACTTCTTCCCAAGTCAAATCCATCCCAGCCACAACTGCCTTGTTTGTTCAGCAAGGATTGTGTTGCACTGAAACAGTGTGAGGTGAGCTGGGAAGGATGTATGCCTACATTTCATAATCATCCACTCTTCAGGATACTCTGAGCAAATCCCTGCTTGGCACTGTTGCTTAGGATTGCTTTTAGCAGAGGAAAGCCAGAAGTTTCCTATCTCAGGCAGGAGCATTCATTCCTTCGTACCCACCTTGCTAATGGAGAGATTTTAGTTGCTCTGAAGCAGCCACTACTTGAAACAGTCCCCACAGGGAGACTCTGGAAAAAGTTACTGCTTCTTTCACCTGAACAGAGGCAAAATCTTGATAGGAGCAAAGAACAGAGCCGCTTCGACTGCTGAGGGAAGGAAAGAATTGAAAACAATTAGTGTGTTGATGTCAGCTTAAAGAGGGTCACCAAGAGATCAGCTTTCCCTGCATCTGTTCTTTAATTAAAGTGAGAAAGGTGGCAGTGTCCACTACTCATCACTATGGTAACACTGCAATGCCACGCTGCTGGGAGCAGGATCAGCCACGAACAGAGCAGGTATGGATGAGGGAGGGTAAGGGAGGACCCTTGGAGCTGCTCCCACACCTGGGAGCCCTTGCCTGCTGGGACAAAGCACCAAGCCTGTTGGAATGGGGGCACACTACACACCCTGCACTGCTTCTGCTGAAGCTGGGCAAGGGAAGGCTTCCTGGGATGAAAGACCAGGAATGGCATACCAGGAGAGGGGAGGATGAGGGGGTTTGGCAGGTTTCTGCTGTGGGTGTGTGCCCGTCACCCTCTGCCCACTACTGTCTTTGATCATCACTAGTATACTCATGATGTGCCTTATCATCTTCATTGATGATTTAAGTTGCTACAAAAATATTTGCCAAAACTATTGTTTGAGTTGTCCTAATAATAGTGATTATAATATTCCTTCAATTAATTACAGACAGCTGCACTCCCAGCTTTTTCCACTTTCTCTTCCAAGTATTTCTTGCATTATCAGCACTGACAAGAGTTTTGTCCACAGAAATATTGGTCTTAGGGGATTTTTTTGTGGGGTAGTTTGGGGGGGTTGCTCTTTCTGGTTTCAGTTATTACTTGTGCAATTGCTTTCCTCTTCTTCAAACTGCAGTTCTACAGTAACCACACAAAAATGATACCAGACCAAAATAACATAATATCAGTGCAATTAGAGTAAAAAAATGTCTAATGTTGAGACCTCATCCCATATCTTACCTTAGAATTAAAATAATCTGGGTATTTTATTCCTTGAAAACTATTTCTGACCTCATCCCATATCTTACCTTAGAATTAAAATAATCTGGGTATTTTATTCCTTGAAAACTATTTCTGAACATAATTTCTTCTCTCAGTTTGAGACCTGTCTCAAGAACCAACCATGCTGCATGTATATATCCAAGAGTCTCTGGAGCTCTCTCCATTTAGAGTCTAGGAACTGAAGAATAGAAAATAAGTTTCATTGTATGCCAACATGGCAAAGATCCTTCCATTCTTATATTTTCATACACAATTTCAACATCTTGCCTTTCAAATATGACAATACATTAACAAGATTATGGGAATATATATTATCCTGTATTACTATGTGAACAAAGCAAAAATGATATTCCCTTCAAAAAAGAACCTGTTAAAAGCCCCTATTACACCAGGAGCAGAATCATGAACAATTGAGCTAATGACTAGGTAAAATATAAAAGGCATTTTCAGTTAGGTGATGAAAGGTCCTATTAACACAGATGTTTTTAATGAGCTATTTTAACTTGTACCTGGCATTTCTCAGCTTAGATCTCTCTTAGATCTTCTGGTCATTTCTCTCTGGTTCTCTACAAACTCTTGGCTCTAAACCTTGATTAGCTCACATTTCTTGGCTGTGGCTATTATAACATATTGGACCACCAAAATATTTCATTTAACTTTTAGTTTGCAAGTGTCACATAATGCTTGAAACCTCTTATCTTCCAAACAAATAAAGGTACATTATAATAAAATCTATTTTTTATTTAAATATTGCACTAGCTATAAACTGTTGGTGCTTTTCTGGCTATACATTAGGTCCATTAATAACACTAAGATAAGCAGTCTGATAATTGTAATCCATTGGCAAGGATTTAGCAAAGACTTTGAATGCATCCATGCACCCTAAACTACTGACACCTTACAGGAAATTGTAACACAAGAGGGACTGTACCAGACCAGGAGCTCTGTCTTCTGCCTTATGCAGTGCTACAAGATGGTAAAGAGAGAATATGAAATTAGCACTATCACAGCACAGCATTTTCTCAGTATATTCTCCTACCCTTCAGCAATTCCTCAGTGGGTTATTGGTGTCCTTGATCAATGTTTTTAACATTTTTTCTACTGTGGAGATAGGAATAGTGGAGACAACAACCAGAAAGGAACACAATTTCCCATATGTGGTTGGATCATAGATACAACACTAATAGACATAATAATTATGTAAATACAGGGGAATAATACTGTTCTCTGTTCCTTTCCTAATAACTCTTAGCATGCTACTTGTTTTATTCATTCATACTACGAATTGAGATGACACTCTTGAGTGGAAAACTAGTTTACAGTTCACCACTCTGTATGCAAAATTAGAATTATTTTTCCCCATATGCATTACTTCACAATTTATACACACAGATTTTTACCTGCCATTAATTTTACCAACCAGTCACTCACTAATGTGAGATCCTTCTCTGCAATCTGTCTTGGTTTCAGCGAGATCCCTCTCTGCAATCTGTTTTGGTTTCAACTCCTTGAATAACCTGTTAGAAGCTGCAACCTTTTTTCAATTTTCCTTTCTCAGATCATTTACGATATGTTCAGCAACAGATACCCTAGCAGCACACACATCCTGTGAGACTACACCACTGGTTCCTTACACTGTCAAAACTGTCTATTTATTCCTGCCCTTTGTTTTCTACCCTTTAGCCAATTATTTATCCATAGAGACTCTTACTCCTTATCTCATGACAGCTAAGTTTTCCAGGAGCCTTTGGTGAGGGACCTGTTGAATGCCTTTTCAAATCAAAGTAGATAACACCAGGATCTCTCCCTGACTCCTCTGCAGAACTGCAGTAATCTGTGAAACACAGCTTCTGTTAACAGAAACCACATTAACTCTTCTGCAACATAACATATTTATCTTTGTGTTTACTAACCCTATTCTTCACTGTTGTTTCATCCAAATGGTCTGTTAGGGTGTCTATTTCCCGTCTGAATTCCTTTACAAGTCATGGATGAATACTGTCTGGTCCTGGCAATTTGATGCTCCACATTTTGTTGATTTATTCTCTCCTTTCCTACTGACACTGGAAGTTAAGTCAACTCATGTGACACATTCCTCCACCCCTCATTTTCCCAGTAGAGTTCTGGCAGACAACATCCAGAGTATTTTCTGTCAGCAGTACAAGCAGATTTGTGTTCAGAGAATCACCCTGTAGACTCTTATCTGCTGCATCCCACACACACTTAGATAAACATACAAGACCCTCCCCAATACAGACAAAACTAAATCTGGGTGCTCAAAATCTAGGCCTAGTCATAAAATTCAAGATGAAAATTACTTCTGACTTTTGCACAAGCCAAGCAGACTGTATTCAGGATAGTACTGGTGGGAAAAGCTTAAAACCATGCAGCTTTTGTCATGCAGATCCCAGCTCAGTACTTTGCATCAGCTCTATTTCACAAAGTTTGTCTGTTTTCAACAGAGCACCTACTGCAAAATAACACTGAGCAGACTGTATATTAAAAAGCCATCCCACGCATATTTATAACTAATTTATTCTTCATTTCTTCTGTGTTGAATAACTAAATTACAACAGTGGCTCAGTAACCCCTTTTAGTTTAGGAAAGGGCAGAAGCTTCATTTGAGTAATATTTTAGCCCAATTAGTCCATTAGTCTCCAGTGGAGACCAGAGGAGAATGGAAACCAGTGAAACAAGAGTCCTGCAGGATTCCTTTTAAGTAACAGACCTCTGACTCATCTGATATCATCTGGCAACCCTCATGATCCCTTCAAAGATATTTCAAATTTTCCAAGTGTTCCACAGAGACACTAAGCAGGCATTTGCAAGGAAGAAGTAATGTATTAGCATAGGCCCCCGTGGATAAATCAACCTTATAAAGGAGTTTCAAACTCCTCATGTGCTGAAGAAGCTTCAAAGTATCTGAGAATTTTGGCTTCTACTCTTTCCCAAACTCTACAGAGTATGGGTTATTCACAAAATAGCACCTTGTCTTTACACAGGGATGTTGTCTGAATGGACCTGCTGGACACAGCTGTCCCACTTTGGTTTTATATAGATTTAATGAACAAGTGGCCAAAATAAAAAATGCATTTTTCTACCTGAAAAACAAAACTATTTTAAGGCCAGTTTTAGACTCCTTGCCTTATAATATCTACGTGGCAGCTAGAAGGTAGAAAAAATAGAGATACAAATGCTCAAGATAAAAATTCTGAAGGACTTTCCTGGTTCTGTATGACTGACAGTCTCAAAGCTGTGACAAGTTTCAGTCAATTACCCCTTCAATGAATGCAGAGAAAGCATCTAAGAAAACCAGCATCTAAGGCAGGGAAAATGCTTAATGTATGTATCTGTGTTCAGGATAAGACAAGTTTCAATTATTAGCTTAGCTGAAGCACCTATAAGAGGAGTTACTGGACCAATGAGAGATGCGATACTTGTGGCAAAAGTGGCAAGTGACACTTCAGTATCACCTCAGAAGGTCTCCTCATTTCTATCCCCTTACAGCAGCATAAACATGAGACTGAGAATATTTTCTCTGTACAGAGAAGAATTCAAAGTCCCTGGAAGCTGAGACAAAAAGAAGTATCATCCTCACCAAGACTGCCTTGGAGTGTTGTCATCATCTCCAAACACACCGCTGAAAACATTTATGTAGCCCAAGCCCTCTACTCTTTGAAAGGAACCTTAAGCTTTGGCATGGGCATGCAGGTGTGTATATGTGTTCTCACCCACAAGTGAGAAGTTTAATTCTCCAGCATTGCCCTTTATATTCATCTATAAGGAAGTCTCATATGCATAAGACTGCAGCCACACCTACACTGCTACCCAGCACTGAGATAACAAATTCAACGCTTGCAGGAAAATGCTATTTCAGCACAGTGACTGAAGAGGTGCCTTAGCACAGGGCTGTTCTCCAGTTCTGTGCTTTGGTTCAAATTATATGCACAGAGCTTAAACCAGTAGTCAATGGCAAAAGACTGCATTTCACAATAGGAATGAATTTTCAATTGGTCTCATCTTTTATCTTTATCATTCAGTATTATGACATATCTTCTCAACTGAACAAATGTAAAGTCTTTTGCAAATAAATACAGCACATATACAAGCACTGAAATAAAACTTTCAGCTAGTGTGAGGAAGAACTGTTAGTCTCCCAAATAAAAATCATCATTGTTAAAATAAAGTCCCAAATAAAAATCATCACTGTTAAAATAAAGTATCAAGCAGTCTGATACCAATGCATGAAAGATGGGACTGATTTTATAACTCTCAGAAGAAATGCTAGTTTCAAGCTGCATGATACTCAATTTATCTGTCTCATAGGGCTGAAAGTCTATTCTCATGGGGTTTGAGTCTGATATTTTCATGGAGAATTTATTTATGAATCCCAAATTGCATTTTCAGTGGATTTTTTTTGATTATTTTTTTTCTTACGTTGCTGTTTGCATTGCAAATGAGACAAAGAGCAACTCTACAAGTAAAGTCATTGTTAAAACTTTTATTTTTTAAGTATTCACAAGCCTGAACTGCATGTGATGTTTCTTCCTCAAATGCCTGACTTTATGTGACAGCAAGAGAGGAAGAAAACATTCAGCCTTCATCTCCCATTCATCTAACAGCCACTGAATAATGGCTTTAAAGAACAAGAATACTAATCTCACCCTAGTCATCATCCAGTGAGTGCAGGGGCTCCACACCTCAAGTTCCTCCCCACAACAGAACTGCTGCACATTTTACTGACAGATACATGTGTAGAAAGGACAGCTTCAATTTGAACTTCTTTTAAGAACTTGACCTAAATCTCACTGAAGTTGAGAAAGCTATGCCTGCTCTGCCACTTCTATTGGCATAGACAACCTGTTGTTTTATCATCATTAAAATGATAAAATTTTATCCTTCTCTGTCACTGCTTATCCTAAAGAAATGCAAAGCACTTTACATAATGATGTATAAGTTGTTGTGTCACAAACATGACAAGAGGATGCTGCTCTTTACTAGAACACTGCTGTAGATGACAGCAAGGAAGATGTAACCTTTTATTGTAGGCAGAACATTTAAGGTATACAGATGACAGTCTGGAAATTAAGATACCATGCTAAAATTAATTTCTGGTACTACAAAAGCTGTAAAGATCACAAATAGGATTACAAAAAGAAACTACTGTTCAGTATATATCTTATGTTAATACTTAGATTATGTAACAATAACCCTCCAATTTACTTAGTGGAATATGCCAATAACTGCAAATAAACCTTTTTTTCAGTGTTCTTTGCAGAGTTATGGAAAGCTATAATAATATCTTTTCCCTTATTACAAAAGAACCTTTAATATGTCAATTTATTTTTGCAATTTTTTTTTATTCCACAAAGGAACCTTATCTTTCAAAAAAACACAGATGGCTGCCAGCACAACATGAACATTGGGCATTGTGCAATTTCAGCTCACCTGAAAGCTTCTCAAGAATAAAATCTCAGGACTATTTTGGTAACATCATTTGGCTGGGCAGTGCTCCAGGAGGGGTGGGTGTGGTACCCTCAACTCCTTCCAAGGATATCCCCTGATTTATGGCAGTAGGTAACTGGACAAGACAATAGCAACACTTTGATGGAATTGCACATATATAACTTACACTGCCTCCTCTTGCATACACAGAATGGAAGTAAATAAAAGGGGCATAGACTGACTGAAAAACAGTGTTTCTTACAGACTTATGAGCTATTTCACATAAGCTTCTGCATTGCCATGGAGGAACCCTGTGCACTTGCTGGGGACCCAGCAATAAACTAGGGGAGATAATGACCCAGCCTGCACATTAGGTTGGCATGGGAAGAAAACGCTGGGTGAAAGAGGTGAGCAGGCATAGGCACATTAAGGCACACAAATCTCTATATCAATAAGGGGTTTGAAATCAGATTAATTTCTACACAATTAACAAGGCTGTTGAAAGATCTGCTTTACAGCTGCTGCCGCTGCCAGGAGATGATGACAACTGAGGAAATGAAAATCAAAGGAGGAAACAATTACAACAATACTCGCTGAAACTATTTAGAGTTCTCTTAATAAGTCAGCGTAACAAGTAATTGAAAGAATGTATTTTATTGCTGATTAAGATAATACTTAATTTAGGTCTTGTTTTTAAAAAGAGCTCAAATTAACAGATCAGGTCTTTCATCTGAGAGCAAGTGAGAGCTCAGTACATTCTCCTCATATCCCACAGTCAGGAGATTCAGAGGACAGGCTCTGGGAGAGAGCAAAGGTGAGAAAGAGCCAGGAGACATTTAGGGAGAGGGGCCAGCTGGAAAGAATAAAGTACTAAAATACAATTGTATATAAGATGTCAACTTTTATTCATTCCAATCACCTTGCATTTCTACACATTAAGTTACATTAGCATTTTCCTGTTCTCCAACCATCACACAAGTGCTAATGCTAAACATTAAGCCTGACATCTAGACTTGTGGAACAAGGGAGGTCTTTAAAATATAATGTTTTATAAGCAGAAACATTGCTAGCTTACTTTTTAAACAGCAACAACAAAATCCATATATCTTTTTTTCTTTAGGTTCATAGTGCCATCATGTCACATCTCTAGATATTATAGTTGATAGGGAAAAATAAAAGTTAGAAAAATAGGTTTGCTGTGACTTATTTCTTTGAAACTACGTGGAGTAACTCAGTTAGTTATCAGACTGCAAGAACAACGGGAGCTGCTGCAAGTTTTTTCTTAAATTTCAAATTCTACACCAGTATCTTTCTCTTTTTTTCTGAAGGAAGAAATAAAAGCTGAAATGTAAAGAGGACTTTCAGGTTTGATAAAGAAAAGTAGGAATAATAAAAAAAGATGAGTATGGGCTTTTAAACACTATGTTATAACCTGATAGTGTTTCGAAAAACTCAGACATATAAAAGTTAATCATAAAAATACTGGCAAACTTGCCTTTGAAGGGGAAGGCAGCAAAAAATTACAGAGCATCAGAGCTTGGAGGGAAAGGTAGAAAAAATTGGAAAAGGGTTAAAATGACTAAGATTAAGAAGGTGCATGACAACCACGCTCAAAGCCCTGAACTGCGCTAACAAAACCATATCCTATGCTTTTGATGAGACACTCACAAATGATTTAGCAAGAGGTGCTTTTGAATTATACCAGTGCTTTTTTGGCAATAAAATGTCTTTTTTTTTTTGAGTTTTCATTTGTATCTGCCCTAAGCTGAAAACATCTTTGCTAGAAAATAATAACCAGGTTGAAGGTATTTTTTTAAAGCAAAATTTCCCTAAAAGGGAACTTATTGCAAATTTTAGCAAAAATTGATTAAAATAAAATTAAGAAATCAGGAAATAATAAATCTAAGCAATCAAATATAATGCAAAAGAGGGTCCAGATTTCAAGCTGTCTAAATCAAGACAGCAAGGCATGGATTTCAAGGAGCTATGACGCTTAAAAAGGACAAAGTTCTACATTTACCTTCTGCTAAAATTAAGTGACTTCCCTGCTTTTTCTTGTATGTGCTTTAAAGTAGCTGCTTTAGAATATTAAAAAAAAAATATCCTAAGCTGGATGTTAATTAAAAGTTCAGTCTGTCTTTGACATAAAAGCTTCAGTCAGTTTACAGTTAATTGCTCTAAGGTCTGTCCTCCAGTGCCAGCTCCAAAGCCTGAGCTCCCATTGTGCTCTGGGAAATTGCATGATTCACAAAAGTCACTTTGCACCCTACAGAAGTGCAAAGCTTACCCTCCTCAGGGATAACGAAGTGATGGCTTTGCTGGTTATTGTCAGAAAAAAGCCCGAAACAACTCAATTCTTCATGATGGGAAGGAGAAGTGGGGCATCTTGTGGGATCTTCAACAACAAAGCCCGATGGTAGCCCCACTGCAATCCTAATTCACATCATCACTGAACACAGTGCCATGATTTCCAAGGAAAGCAGCTGTTCTTGCCATATTTTACATCAACACCAAATTCCTAATCCAAAACTATGTGGCATTAAGCAGAACTCCCATTTCTCTATGCCATCCTTAATTTGGTACGAAACTGTTACTTGGTAGATACTTTCTTCAAGAAATACCTTTTGTCCTGAAGAAATACACCTCTGATTAATATTCAGGTCCCACCTCTGAAACGAAACGTTCACATACAGCAAAGTGTTTCAGTTTCCATCTGCCAGGTGTCCAAGAAAGAGGCAGGTATGTGATACACTCATTCCTACCCTTCAACATCTACCCAGAGAAATGTCTTCTAAGTTATTAAAAATATTGCTGCATCTCACACACTTTCTGGTATCCTGAATCCTTTCCCTCTATTTCAAAAGACTGTTAAATTTGAAATTCCAATTCGAATTGAAAACAATTTAAATGAATAGGGACCAGCTCCCACTGAAATCAGAGGAAAAAATTCACTGGACTTAACAAGGACTTCACTTGATAGACAATACAAGATGCTCAGGATGAGCGAACAAATACTTAAGACAGACAAACATACCTTAACCATAAACCTAAACCAGTAACCATTCAAGACATTACCTATTTGGGTCATATCTGGGAATGAAATCATCCTCACCACCTCTAAAGGTCAAAGCGCCAGCAAGACACAAATAGCACATTCAAGGGCAAAAACACGTAACAAGAATCAACCATTATACAAATGCTTATAACTAGTGGTTCTCTGCCTCCTCAACTGCACCTGTGAGCAGCACCAGTTCAGGACCTACCCACACCCCAAGACTGACACAGCCCCACAATATGCAAGGACCTTGAGTCTGAATACACAGGGGGCCACCAGCTGTGCCCAAAATGTCATTTAGCTGGTGCAGGACACATCTGGAATGTGAGAAGTAATATCTACATAGATTTATATACACACAACCCAATTTGGATACGTGGCACAGTGAATTCCACATGACAACCTTGTCCATTTTCCCCTGCGTTCTGCTCCAGCTGACCCTAAGATGAGTCTTTATACACTTAACAAAAAACCTGCACTGAGCAGTTTCAGAGAGCCCACAGAAATGAGCTGATTTTGATTTAGGCTTGGTAATCTGAAACTGGTTTTGACCACTTCTCACAGTTTTTTGCCATCAACAAGGCCACAGAGACAAACAAGATGCAACCACCAGGCCAAACAAAGAAATCACAGTAACTTCTGCTCATTACATTGCAAGAAATGTTGCCCCAGGAAAGAAACTGTGAGCCATGGAATGGATCATTGGCTGTATACCAAAGATGCTGGTATACACCAGTGCTTTTGGTGGGTCAAGACTATCAAGTAAAATAATTAGCAGCAAGATACTGGATCTTCCATCTCTCGGGGAGCAGTGCAGTTCTGCACGCTGCTCTCCCCAGAGAGGCTGCAACCATCAGACACAAAGAAATTAGGAGTCAAAGGAAAAGAAAAAAAAAAATGTGGAGGATTTCTTTTAAAAAATTTGTACAGCATAATTGTTTTATTAATTGTGAAATGAGAAGACATATTAAGCACTGTGTGGCCTGGGAGTGAGAAATTCAAGAGTATCTTCTGTATTTAGGGAGATAAAGAGGAGATGACTACGGTGTGAAATCAGGAGGAATAAGAAACTGGCTTCCCCTTTTAAGAACAGCATCAATTAAACCCAGGGGAGGCGGGTGCAGTTTACTAGTTAATTAGTCCAGGGATGTGGTCCTTTCATGTGTAATTCAGAACAGGAACACCTGGTGTGCGGCACTTCAAAGCACGGGGGAGGAAAAAAGCCAAACAATGCAGGATAGGTCACAAAAGAAAGCAACAGCACAAGAACAAAAACTGTTTATATCTGACCTTCACCCTGCTGTAAATAAAGCAAGACGGTAGGGCCCCCTCCTCCTCGCCCGGGGAGAACAAACAGCTCTGGGCGCACAAGGGGAGTCACAAAAAAAAAGAGAAGAAGAGAGGGAAGAGAGAGACATGGTGGTAACTAATTGTTTTACAACCTAATTAAAAGGAAAACAGACAGCACGATATAGATAGGGATATAATGATTTTAATCACGTTCTGATATGCAGAACCAGAAAAGACGGAGAAGGGAAACGTGATCCAGGCAGCGCTGGGAGGCTGACAGAAATGCTACCTATTGGCAGGGAAGTGTGGGGCAGGTTTGGGGCACCAAAGTCCTACCTGGGCCTGGATCTCAAGGTTTGTGACTGGATAAGAATTTGGGTCAAGTTAGAAAGCTACAGACTAGGAAGGAGTCATGATGATCCATGGACCTGTGGAGATGTACTGACCTGCTCCTCCGGATCCAGACTGAATTTTAGCATGCTCCAAAGTGTCTCCATCTCTTCCCATGCCTGCTGTTGCACAGAGAAGCTTTTCAGTAGCATGCCTGAATCATGCCGAAACTGGAAGCAGATGCACTGTGATAAAACTTTTACAGTGCTTTATCTCATCAAACACAAAACCACTCATTAAACCAAAGTAGGTGTTATTTCTGCCTTACAGAAGGAAAACCAACAGGGAGATTAATTTAGCAGCCAGAAGTGACAGAGCAATCAGTATCAATGATCAGCCATCGACTTCCCAACTTCTTCAGTGACTTTGCTGCTCAGTCAGCAAAACCCACCAGAAGATGGCCAGATCTTGTAATATGAACAATATTTTATTGGATGTAATATGGGGGATGCAATAAGAGTGGATCCTCTGAAGAGAATTATTCCAGAAGAGCACAAGCATGTGTATGGTGATACAAGAATCTCAGATAAGTCTGGCAACTTAAAAAAAAATTGGGCAAAAAAAATTTTTAAAAGATCCCAATTTCTGAATGTATATTTGAACTGGATCACTTTATTTTATTGGTGATGATTTTATTCACTCATCACTAAGCTTGATCTATCACAGTAAAGAAAGATGCTGCTATTTTCAAACACTGGACTGCAATTTAAGAAACATGATTTAGTCTTTAATCTGCTGCTATCTTTCTTAGAATCCTGGAGTAATTAAGCTCAGCCTCATTTTGCCATCTGTAAAAGAGAAGTGGTGTGAAGAAACTGGGTTTGTGGAAAATGCCCCACAGAAGGGAGGCATTAGTACAGATAAGGCTTACTTATGTTTAAATAGCAATTTTTATGTTTTATGAAGCAGTTATGAAAACCCCACGTCTTGTCCTAAATCACCGTCTGTTCCCCAAATGATTTTAAAAAATTAAGAAAAATGGCATAATCGGGACTGTTTGCAAAACTCCAGCTTATGATACAGAATTCTGGCCAGCACAACAAATAATACTTGATAACTTTTTGGACATAATGCATGGAAGAGCACCATGTTAATATCAGCAAAAGCATAAACACCCTGTGTGATTGATAGTTTGGGAAACTATGAGAATAAAACCAAAATAATCCCTCTTCTTCTCCTTTCTTTTCATAGAAATAATACAGAATAGAAGAACACAGAATTTTTTTCTTTTTCATAAGTAGAAAATGGGTGTATTGAGCAGCATGCATGAAAACACATTTCAAAATGGGCTTGGTGATAGTTGGGAATAAAAAAATAAATTAAGCCTGTTTGGTGATTTGTCTTTGCTTACTTCTCTGTAATTTATACCCAGGTTGGAGATCACAAATGTGGGAGTATTTTCTAGAATGAGCTTTGCAAAACAGCCTGAAGAACTCTCGAAGTACTCCCCTTCACCCATGCTCAGATGGGAAGGGCAAGCTTCCTTATTTAAAAAAAAAAAAAAAAAAAAGTATATTATTTAATGAGCAGTGACCTCTCCAGAAGCTGCATTTGTCTTACTAAAATGTGACAATCATTCAAGTTGCCATTTAACGGGAGTTCAGTGCTGAAATGTGTTTTGGGGTATTTTGTGGTTGGGCTTTTTATTTTGTTTTGTGTTGTTTTGGGAAGGGAGGGGGATTGCAACAAAACATCCAGCACAAATCTCATGAGAGCAATGGTAATAAGTGACATAAATGTCCAATCAACAAGCTTTGATCAGGTGAAGCCATTTAACAAAAAGTAGATCTCTCCAAAATACTTCCACGCGTAACTTATGTGCACTGCAAAATCAAAACCAGCAGAAAATGGATTTTCCTCTATCTTTCACCAGTTCGTCCCAAAATCACTCCCATTCTACTACACCTTGGACATGACTAACATCACCTATGAATGCCAGTAAATGAGATGGCACAGTGAAGCTCTGTGGGCTCCCAAGGTCTCCCAGCAAACAAGGGCTGGATGAATTTCTACACGTAAGAGGGGAATAGGTAAAAGTAAGTGGAAAGCAGTTGGTCAGGTCCAAGTTAAATGTGGCAAAAAAAAAATAAAAGCGGTTTTGCAATCTCATAGCTCACAGATAGCCTTGGCTAATCCATGTGAACCACACAAAGTCACTGTTAAGTACATAGACTGTACACCAATATTTAATTCCAAAGAGGAGTAAGAGAGGAAGTAGGAAATAAAAGACAGGGGCAATGAAAACAGAAGGGAATAATCCCAGGTGACAGGACATTGCCAAGACTCGAGTTCTCACCAGCCTGGGACCTCTCTAGGTGGTTCTAGGTTAGGTAAGAAGTCAATCAGCTACAGAAATGTGCCCATATATCATTATATCCAGCTGTTCAGATAGAACTACAGCATTTATTTGGCTTTGGTTGGGGTTTTTTTATGATTTTCTGTTCTCAATTTGTAATTACAAGACTGTTCTTAAGTCTTGCTAAATAAGTCCAGGCTTTGCCTTAATATGAAATTTGTCTTCTGCTGTGGTTCAAAATAAACTGGAAGAAAACTGACAAACTCTTGGTACTCTTGTCTTCCTGAATGCAGTGGCTCAGTATGGCACAAGAAGATCATGTTCTCAGGAAGAGAGGATTGAGCAGTATTTCCTTAAAAGCTGCAAAGAGTGTCTAAAAGGGCCTAAGAGGGCCAGATGACCACAACTAGGAGAGGTTTCTGCAGAGCAGGAATAAACTGCAGCCTTTCCTGGAAGGAAAGAAAAATGAAGAGCTGAAGGCACACCCCAAGAGTTGCATGTGTTCTTGCCAAGGAGTAATTCTCATACCAACATAGATTTTTTTGGGGGGGTTATTTATTATGCATGTAAAAGAGAAACTCTCTCTTCATGTAATGCTTGACTCACTGCAATGAAAAAAAAAAAACTCCACTGGCTTCAAAAAATGAAGAAAAATAGAAGCAACAACTTTACAGGGAAACTTCAACTTTTTCTGTGCTCTGTGCTTCCTCAGTAAGGATCCATTTGACTCCTACCTTACTATAACTCCCCAGGGACTAAACCATTCTGTGTAAGATTCTCCTGGGCTGCTTTAGCGTCCAGTGCTGATTGGATGAACTTCCAAACTGCCTGCTCTCCCCACTGATTAATGGGGAGTCCCAACAACCAACTCAGAGCTGAGGTTCACACTGTTGAGTTTGACGGAAAGGCACCCTGATTCCAGGTCAGGTGAGGCCACGATGCGCTGCCAAGGCGGTTCTCCCACGATCACAGGTGACCCTGGCAGGGAGATGAGCAATTTCCTAGGGATGCAGCCCATGCTCTTGCTGTGCCAGCTGGGCAGCATTTGCTCCACTACCATTGCTAACTTCAAGATCTATTAATAAGCCCACTATGCAGCAGGTCTAAATAAAATGAGCGATGCCCCAGTGGGATCTCGGCATGAATCCCAATGAATCTGATTTACATCAGTCCCTCTTACAAGCATATGACCAGAGCTCCCTGGACACACACAGTGCCCAAAGCCCCTAAAGGCATTTGTTTGGATGAAACCAGCAGCATTGCCCAGTCTCCTCCAGCAATTTCCAGATCCCAGCTGAGCTCCACTGTGCTGCAGTAGCTCTGCATCCTCCTGCAGAGCTGCAGGTGTTTTATTGGGCCAAGGGACACAGTGGGACTCCCAAGGCCTTAGAAGTTGAGTTATTCTTTGGTTCAAGGTAAATGCTTTCAAACCCCCAAAAGTTGAGAATTCACAGGTTTGTGCACTACTTACCTACCTTCAGCAATAACCCAGGCTGCAACCAGGACATAAAGCAAAGCTAGCATGCTACATTTTGGATAAATTTATATTTCTAAACCATGGTATCTTCCTATGCCAAGCACCCACAACAACAAACCTCTTCAGTGTCTTACAGGAAGGAGTAGCACCTTCTAAACCATTAGCACCCTTCTAGCTAGCACAACTATGATAAATCACTGGGAATGAAAGTATGCACAGCGTTTTTTCATTTGTGGCACTTCTATTTCCTTTAATGTGTGCCTGATAAAATGTTTTCTAAGCATTGCCTTTAGTATGTGTTTATCCCAAAGGGACCATTCCAGGAGGACAAAAATTTGCAGCACCCACTACTGCCAGGTTTGCCTTCAAAGTCATGAATACACACTTCATTCACTTGAATAAATTTCCTTTTTATCTAATACATCCAGTGATGCTTCAGGCTTGTGCTTCACGGACGTGCCCTACCTTTCAGCAGAAACTCTGAAACAGTAGTTAAGTTAGCTAAGAACAAAGTTACCCTCATGAAAATATTTGTCAGGAAAGCTCATGTTTCAAGAAGAAGAGTGTTTTATTTTTGAATAGTCTTACTGTAAAAGACAACTCAACTTTTTGGGGAGCCAGTCCCTTGAGGTTGAGAGGTGCTAAGTGCCTTCAACTCTCAAGAAAGAAAAGGACACACTTAAACAGGAGAGCTCTGCTTGTGCAGCTGAAACAAACACTTTTCTTCCACCTCTGTCTTCATTAAAGGAGAAAAAATTGTGAGGTCAAAGAGTACAAAGAATGTCACCACACTTTCTGCTTTAACCATTTGCAAATTAATGACAGAGCCCCTGCCTCAGCCTCAGACAGAACAAAATCCTTTCTACCCCATCTCCAGTCACTGCTACATATGTGTCTGTGGCTAGGCAGCAGATTACAGTCCCCACTCCTTTAAAGAGCACCCTGATAATATGCAGGGCTAAAATGTCAGAAGCTATTAGAAACTCTCAGACACACAATATATCTCCATCCCCACGTTTTCCCCTTACACTGAGCAATAACAGACAACAGGCATGCAAACTGCTCAGCTGCAACTGTTCCAAGTCGAATAATTACAACTTGTCAGAAAGAATTAATTTTCCCATTTCTCATAAAGATGTGTAAAAATTACCATGTTATTATACACTGACACTCTCTGGAGGCAGACACAAAATTTAATTTTGAATTCTTTCCGCATATTAAATTAAATCCATAAATAAGAGTTTAGGCATTCACTCGGAAGCATATGTTCATTGGGAGCGAAAGCCAACACGAGCCTGGCTGTAATGGTTGTTGTAATGTTTTAATAGCTCGCTTCTTCTAAGCACCAATAAATTTACATGATCATAACAGTCGTGGGCATACAAGAAGCCCATTACTGTCTGGGCACAGGCAGCAGCGTTAACAGGATGGAAAAATGGAAGGGGGGGGAGAACCCTTAAATAAAATTAGGCAACTGCACTTGTCAGCTGCTCCATGATTGAATTTTTAATATTGTGGTCAATTGGTCAAAACAAATAATGGGATAAAATATTTTAATGTATTTAAAACCTGCTTCTGTGGTTAACAGAGTTTATCTGTCTCTTTCTATGCACAGCTTCAGACTTGTCAGGCTGCATTTCCATCCTGTGAGTGCACTGACAGGAGGAAGGCTCGTCCTGGCATCATCTCCCCAGCTCCTGCTGGCCAGCAGAGCTGGGTCCGGGGCTGCGAAGAGCCTGGGTACAGCCATTCCACTTCCCACCACTTGCAGCTGATGCCAGTGGATTTTGAAATAAAACTCATGGAGAGGGTGGATGGCAGTTAATCCCACACCCTTTGGGATGCTGGGCAGAGCCCAGCAGCCCTGAAGATAAGAATCAATCCACAGATCACCATCCCCTTTCATCTTACCAAGACAATCCCCGTGTAAGCATACCAACATCCCAGACTTTAGTGCAGGCTTCATCCACACAAACCCAACTTACATAAGTGCTCCCTTGGCTGAGTCTGGAGTTGCCCTGCTTGCCTGCACTTGTGTATCTTCCTCATGCTCCCTCCCTTTTGAATTTCCAATGATTTGTCATTTAGATACATTCATAAGTGAAGCTGAGTTTTCCAACAGGGAATTTAAATGTGATATAAAGGTTAGCTGTAAAGATGGGCTCCTGAAACTTGTTTTTAAATGTGGGCAATGAAAGATAACAGCTAACCTTATGCTCTGCTCAAATTAAGCTACCACACACTGTCTCTGCCTTTCTTACACTTACAGTCAGATTGTTCTTTGAAAACTTAATTATTTTTAAGAAAAAAATCCCAGTTATCTCCAAACCTCTGCTCACCACCACCAAAACTGGGAACATGTGTATGCATAGTGTGTGTGTACAGTAGTATGTGTGCACAACCACACACCCCCAAGTGAGTGACTCACACTGCAGGGTGAAAGGCAAGCCAGCTCCTCCAAAAACCTGT
Source organism: Lanius collurio (assembly GCA_020086605.1). Taxonomy (NCBI): domain Eukaryota; kingdom Metazoa; phylum Chordata; class Aves; order Passeriformes; family Laniidae; genus Lanius; species Lanius collurio. The sequence continues at coordinate 23,984,891 of JACBWW010000009.1, read as the reverse complement.
GTGTATTACAAGTCTTCACAACATTGTCTTTGCTACCAGGATAGACAGTACACACAGAAGTCAGTGTTATCTCTACAATCACGTATTTGTTCAAAATAAGTTTTTAAGTCCCTTACAGGCAGCAAAACAAACAGTCACAGATATCCATCCATTTTTCATCTGTAATGATACAACATTTTGATAACAGCACTGAAAACCCATCTTCCACTGAAGTCAACAGAAGAGTAGCTGTTGTGGGAGTTGGACAGGTTTCTAAACTCTCACTTATCTGCTCAAGACTTCACTGATTCCCAAACATCCAGCCCAGTTCAAGTTCATGCAACTGTCCTGGGGACATGCCAGCCCTGATCTGCTGCACCAGACCTGGCTGCCATGGCAGGGATGCAACACAAGCACCAGCACGGGCATCTGGATCAGGCAAGAAGAGGCCAGCAGCCAGCAAAGCACAGGCATCCTTCTTCAGTAACATCACTCACTTTTAATTCTCAGAGAGTGAATCCAGCTGAGGTCAACTACAACCAAAAAAAAGTATTGTGCTTTGAAATCTGCCGGGTGATGTACAGCACGCAACACAAATTGGGGTTGTCAGTCTAATCTCCAGGAGATATCACCATAAATACCATCCCAGGCAGACATCTTCAGGTGATGCTCACACTATCAGTGTGCTGCCTGGCTTGCAGCTGCTCCCAGTGCTCAAATTTGCCAGAATTTCACTGCCCCAAGTTGAGCCTTTAATAATCAGAGATAATGGGATGGAGCAAAACAGAGTCCAGCAGCAGTAATGCTTTTTTGGAAAGGTTTAAAAAAAGTTTACAAGTAAACAGAGATAGCTTTGTACCGACTCCTCAGAGGTACTGGTGATTCAGAAAATTAGTATAACAATAAAACTAGAATATAGCTCTTTGAAGCTGAGTAAATATGGAGATTTTCAGTGTTGCAATTTTGACATTGTATTTTCAGTGCATTCACCGCAAGACTGAATTCTGAAACCAAAACTTGACAGATTTCGAGAAAGTATCTTTCAGTGGTGTGGCAGAAGTAGTTGCAAAAAACCCACGAGGCACCAGTATTTCACTTTTCACTAACAAATCTCATTCTTACTCAGAGGTGAAGAGACTGAAATCCTTCTCACCTACTGTGTAGCAGCTTCTCTGAAATGAATTTGCAGCCTCAGCCTAGATCCTACTGGGCAAAAAGAAAAAACCACCTCGCAAGCCAAAACCCCCTAAAGCACTTGGTATTAATTGGCCATCCTTGCTGGTGGTCTCAGGACTGAGGCTGTGGGCATGGAAAATGAACAAGCTCCTGACCTTCTTCTGATCCTCTCCATGAGGGCTGAGACAATGACTGGGCTATGCACTGCCATTTCCTATTTAATTAAATGGCTAAATGGAAGATTTCCTCTGTGGCTAAATGGGAGGTTTCTTTTTCCAGGGCTGCTCTCAGTCTACTAACTTGCAGTCGTTTAGGTTGACTATAACATTTAAAGGAAATAATTCCCCCCTTCAGCTTCCCTAGAACAAAGGAAAGAATACTGCACCAGAACTGCAGCTCAGTTTATGGAGAGACAGATTTATATGTGTGTGTTTCGATTTGCATCATTCTTTTCTTTCTAAAGGGACAACCCATGTCATTATTCCCTTTCAAATATAAGACACTTTTACCTCTAATCCCACTGTAGAGAGAACTTCTTAAATGTGAGAGTGAGTTGCTTCCATGTTAAGATGTGCAAACTTCAGCTACCTGACGGTGATGATATATGCACATTATATAATACATATATGTGGAAAACAGCCTTGATGTGACAGCTGAGTCCTGAGGCATCGTAGTAGTCACTGCGTTTGAAAGACAGCTTCTCTACCAAACCACTCAAACAGTAAAATGAACACAATATACTCTCCAGCTAGAACTATGCCCTTAAGCTTCAGTTGGAAGAGGAAAAGAAAACTTCTCATTGAAGTCTATTTTAATTAGGGCTGCAGAGAACCAGTTTGAATGAAAGCCTGCCTTCTTTTTCTTTCTCCTCTTTTTTTTTTTTTCTTCTTTTTGAAACGCAAGGTAGAGTTTAAAATTTCTTGGGTAGGGTGAAAACCAAAAGAAAAGCCGAAGTAAACTTGCATTTGAACGTCCTTTAGCTGAAGAAATTCCTCGTAAAAACTTGGATTTAGGGATGACAAAGAAAGGATGGGTTCTTATATTCAGTCTGCTTCTCCCATATGATCTGCAGACTGGCTCTGTCATAAAAGCTAGAAAACACTAAACAAGTTATACAGCATTTGCTTAACTGACAAAATATTCACTGATTATTACTGCCATTAGCCTGTTCTTTTTGATTTCCCTATGTATTTGTTTCTCAGCTATTTGGATGTTTAGTATCCTGACATGATGTGTCTCCAAAGCTTTGTCAGATGCTATCTTTCTAGATTAAATACATACAGAAGGATATGCTTTATATTTGCCTGTGACAACTGCCTTGCTTAACCGTGGACTTCCAGGAAGGTCACAGAACCTGCATCCATCTGTGCAAGCAGTAAGAGCTCAGTGGTACCTGACTGGCTACACTTCTGCTAGATTTAATTATTATGAAAAGTTTGAATCGCAGCACAAATAGCTGGAAAGTAGATGCTTCATACATGGCATGCATCCACCTGCCATCATGGTTGTCTGGAATACCCTTAAATGTTTCAAGCAAGAGGGCTTCTCCTATTTCCCTGACTGCCTGAGGTATCAACTTACCTCATGTGTCTCAGGGTCATACGCTGTTACTTTAAACGCAGGCACCTAGGATCAAAGATTTTGAGTTCATTTCTGGGCAAGGGGGACACAAAGCCTATTTAAACAGATGCAAAAATTATTTTGAAACAACAATGCTGCAGAATTCAGTAAGAAGGCAAAAGAAGAGAGCTGCAGTACCAATCCAGCACAGGCATAAGGAAACTGTAATCATATCCAATTAGAGTTAAAATAATGTTTCCCTTTGAAATGTTTAATTAGCTCTGTTTTATTACATAAACATTCTTGATGCAGAGCATACTGAGCTAGAAGAGTCTGATGAGTTAAACAGTGCAAAGTGCTCAGGCGCCCAGTGAGGGGCAAAACCTGACAAGGAGTGGCTGTTGTTACCAGATGTCTGGACCATCAGTGGAGCCATGATGCTTGCTGCAAACAGCAGGCTATCATTTCAACCTTTGTTGCCTCTACTGAAGCCTCCCATCGTGCTTTCAATTTAACAGCATCACAAGGAGACAAAGAAATTTCTTACAATATGCCTTTCAGTTCAGAGACAAATCCCATTTAAACTTGTTCAACCTCTCATAACGTATTAGTTATTGTTGCCAGTCTGCATGTCCTCTGGCTACACACTAGTTGTTCTGGAAAAGGGAAGCTTTTTCTTCCCCCCCCTGCCCCGCCCCCCCTTTTCTCTCTCTCTCTCTTTTTTTTTTTTTTTTTTTTTTAATTCTTGCCCTTCAGTTTGATAAAGCAAGACCAGATTTACTGGCAAACTTACAGCATGCTTGTCACAAGCTTGCAGCAAATTTAATTAACCTTATTACAAATATGGTTTTCTTGAAGATTACATCACAATCTGGTTTCACATCGCCTGCTGCTGATTCAACATATTCTGTGCTTTGGAGAATATGTTCATTTTCTGAAAAAGGTCAAAATGTTAAAATAGCTAAAACTTCACTACTTCTTCTGAGTTCCTGTTCAAATCTTGTGGTGTACCAACCCTTTTTCTTATGAGCACCGTTGTTCTCTTGCCATGTGCTAGTTGTAGATGGGTTTACTTCACAGTACAGTTTACATCCCTTTAACAACAGGGATAACCAGATGATGGAAAATTTGTTGCTAGTTTAACCCCTCATTAGCACACTGGGAGGACATCCCTAAGAATGCATAACTAGAATGAGCTCTGCCCAGCAAGTGAGAAACAAGTAACATTTACTTGTGTAATTTGGAATTTCGGCTGCATTAGGACAGAGTTAAGGTATTACTTCTGCTCAGGAACACTGACAGTGCAAATGCATTAACTGGCTAAGATTAGCAAAATAAGTTAATAACTTTTTAATTCAGTACAAATTTTTAAACCCTGAAATATTTCACCAAAGGATTTTTAGGTCTCAGTTTTCAGAAACTGGACAAGAAATTCCCTGTGACAGAAATCTTATGCCAGCATTCTCAATTGACATACTTCAAACTTTAAGGAGCTGGATAAACAGATCTTGATTGCTTCCTTGAACTATACCTGAATTTGGAACCTTTACTATTTACAGAGACTGAGTTAGTCCCCTTGAAAGTGCGTGCTCTCTCCTAAAACTCTGGGAGAAAGATTTCTTACATGTTTAATTCTTTTCATTTAATGTCTAGAAGAGGAATACCCTTGTCTGTATTCCTGTAATAACAAAGCAAGACTTCACAGGCTGATATTCTCTGATGGTGTGGGAGGAAGCAGAGGAAAAAAGTCACAACATCTGTACTAAAATCCTCTTTAATAAAGCATAAAGAGAGAAGGGAGTGTAAAACAAAGACACCTTTGCTAATCACTAACTCTGCAATTCTATTAGCACGCAGGTGTTATCAAATCAGTGAGCAGTGGATGCAGGAAAGATTATGCAGAAAAAAAACCCCAACGCAAACATTATCACAATAGCAGGGATCTAAAACCTTGGCGTATTCCATATTGTTATGGCTCCCACACACCACACAGATAAGGTGGCTGACCAACACAGCACAAATGCATCAAAGACATTCCATGGAAAGCAGCTATGCTCTGGAAGAGATAATCTGCAACAGCAGAATTAGTACTACAGAATCTAAACATGAGGTTATACTATAGTGGCTTTTGTAGGATATCCAAGTGCCAACTCCCCCATGACTAGGAATACTTTTTGCCTTTACACCTATGTGTACATCACATATATTTAGTATTATCTAACTTCCATATGCTTAAACCAAGAGGTCTGAAAACTCAAGTGAGAACACTTGTCCAAGAAAGACAGAAAGGGTCTGCCTACCTTTTTTCCACCCTGCAAGAGAAAAACAAAACAAGCAAAACTCTCCATCTCGTTCCAACAACCAAAACCCTCCACACTCTTCTGCTAAACTTAATTAATCTATAGGTTATTTCAGCACTGCCACACATGGAGGTTGTGCATTATTTTATTGATTCACTTTACAACCACACAATACAAATATTAAATCATTTAAACTGGAATAAGGTCCTTGATTCTCTCAGAAATGTATTTACCATTAGGGACATATTTTGAAACTTTCTGCAAAGCATCCTAACAACTAATGAGGAAATGGATAATCCAACAAAGGAAAATGTTCTGCTGAGCTTCTTACTCAAGAAGCATCAAGAAGTGGTGAGGGATGTGAAAGTCAAGGGGAACCTCAGTCACAGTGAATATGACAGGATACACATTCAGGATTTTAAGCTTCTGAGACAAGTGAGGAAGACATAGCACAACCACTGCTTGGACTCCAGGACAGCAGATTTCAGATTGTTCTGGGATTTACTTTTCAGGATCTCAGGGAGGCTTCCCTGGAAGGCAAAGGGGCTCAAGAAAAGCTGTTTGATTTCCAAAGCACAATGTCCTCAAAAGAAGAAGTAGTCTATCCCTACATGTAGAACATCAAGCAAGGGTGGCAGAAGGCTAGCATGGCTGACAGAGAACTCCTTAGCTATCTCAAATGAAAAGCAAAGTCTATCGAGAATGGAAGAAGGTACAAAGAACAAATTGAGATGTTGTCCAAGCACACAGGGAGTTAGAAATGTAAGAGTTCAGCTGGAGATAGAACTAGAAAAGGAAGTGAAAGCTGCAAGAGCTTCTCTAAGTACCTTAGAATAGAAAAAGCCAGAACTTTCTCAGAGATACACAGCAATGGGACAGGAGGCAAGGGAAATATCAGTTGAGTATAAGATTTTTTACCATGAGGATGGTCACTTCTGCCATCATCTGAGCTGGGAGGCTGTAGAGCTTCCACTGTTGCAAACATTCAAAAGGCAACAGGACATTCTGCTGTAGGAGGTTAGACAAGTCTCTCCAGAGCTCCATTCCAATCTAAACTATTCTGTAATTCTACGGTTGGATGAAATGTGCATCAGATTGGTCTTCCCCCACTTAAAGAGAACATTACTTAAAGAAATATTCCATAATTAACTGAATTGTTTTTTGGTCCTTTGTGCAGTCTGTAATAGTTCTGGCATTGAGTGATTTACTTGGCATATTTTTACTTCTATTTCTAACAAGTGTTAGTCCTAATTTACTCATATCCTACATGCCTTACATTGGTGCTGTACACCAAATACCCCATTCAGAATGGGGTAACATAAACCTGTATACCATCCCAGCACTTTAAACTAATTTATTGTTGCTTGCTTTCATCCATGTGTTGGCCACATAGGTTATAAACCAGAAATCTTTCTTTAGGAGTCTGTGCCTAGAAATTGGCAGCTCACCAAAGCTCTCCCTGCCCCCTACTTCTAACATGCTTCCTTTTCCCAAAGCTCTTCAACATCACAGCAGTGAATCCTGCTTTTTGCAAGCATTAAATCCTGTTTAGATATATGGATGGTTTTGAGAAGAATATTTGCTGGACTGAGTGCTTCTGGCTTTCACCTTCATGGTCCCTGCAAATCCACAAAGCTTTATGCCAATGGGATAGGAAGGTTTCTGGAAGCTTGTCAGTAATTTTGCTTCCTTTGTACAACTTTGAGTTCATCTTCCTCCTCATAACTTTCCAGGCAGTCTGACAGGGGAATTGAAGCAACCAGAATAAATTCACTGATGGAGACAATCACTGCCCATAGATTTGGGGTTCCCCCACTTTTTTGGGTGATGTGGGACTGGTGTGCAGGAAGGGACATGAAGGGGAGCTTTTTCTCCCTAACAATTCTATAAAATTCTTTGGAGTACTATAGACTGAAAGGTGCCCTGTATAAAGGCTTGATATTATTATAAAAACAGTAACATCCCTCCAAAATAAATACTTCAAGATTTATCACATTTCTGAACTCTCATCTCTTGGAACACAACCGGAGACCTTTAGATTATTTGCCTGCTACTAATGTTACCAAAAATCCTAAAAGAAAACAGAAGACCACTATTGATTACATATGAAACAGCAACTCTGAAAGTTTATAGCAGCCAGCTCTCTTATCACAATCCTCTATGGACAAAGCACCTGTTTATGCTGGCAACAAATTTAAAAAAAAAAAAAAATTCTCTTTTTCTGTAGATTCATGCATTATTACAGTACATAAGGGACCTGCACACAATTTTTCTCAGAATTCTCAAATTTAGTTGAGCAGGGAATAGCTTTCCCATTCTTCAAAAAAACCCTGTGCAATTACAAACTTCTTTCAAGTTCCAAAATGGGAAAACACCAACACCGTTAAAAGTACAACACACACAAGCAACCAGATTAATCACCTGCCCTGGCAGCAGCAGTTAGAGAACTCACTTTGAACATAACAGAACCTTTAACTTTCTACCATAATTGATTCAGATGAAGGCCTTTACCTGTCTCATACACAGGGAGCATGTGCTAGGTCTCTTGGTCTCCTCTACTACAGCCAGACAGCTAAACAAGTGAGAGGTAAAGGCTTTTATCTGGTATGAAAGAAAACAAAAAGCACTCCTAAAGTTTAAATCAGGTAGGGCAAGAATTTAGTCAGATCAGTAAAGCTCCAGTGAGTTCTCAGCAGATTAGAATAATTTACAGATTTTCTCATCTGGTTTTGATGAGAAAATAGAACCTGGAGATAAGAAACTTTTCTCCACAGAAGTTTCATTGGACTTGACATATTCCAACTGAAACGTATGGTTTCACTTGAAAAATTCCAGAGGAAAATAAGTTCTATAGATGAAAAAAACCCAACCTGTGATCACTTCTAAACTTTAACCTTAACTTGTGGTAGATAATTATATCTGCACTGACACACAGAATAAAGTGGAAGTGAACATTTTTAGGGAGTGTGCAAGTAGGCTTTCCTAACTTCCTAACACTGAACTGAAATGAGGATGGAGAAGAGATGAATTAGAATTTTCAGTGAGCGTACATAGCAAATTCTAGAAGTATTATTAAAATTTATGACTGTGGACTAGAAACAGGAAACCTAAGATGAAGCACTCTCTAGTTAAATGTCTCAGTTCATACAAAAGGAGGAAAAAAAGAGTCAGGAGATCACACACAAAGTGGGAATCTTGTGACAGTGGTCAGGCAGGAAATTTTCTGCCCCAAACTCAATGATCTAAATGAACATACAGACAAAACCTGTTTTGCACCACTCACTGATGTCTTCAAGAATGATGCATCTAATGACAGCTTCTCTGTCCTAAGTCAATAGATTGGAAATGCCCCCACATACCATTAGGGAGATGTTCTAGGTTAAATACTTCTCAAATTTCTTTGTGTGCAGCATAAATATGCACTGCTCCCACAGGAATCTGAATGGTGCCAATGCTCATGGAATCCCTGGTAATTCAAGTGAAAAGGAAACAAAAAATCTTGGCCACTGCTTTCCCATTTGGTCCCCTCACAAGCCAGGCAGTGCCAGACTCCAGCAATCTTTGAACAAGGCACCCTGGTAGAAAGAAAGACAGATTTCTTACAGAGAGTTTATAATACTCCAATATATACTAAAAGGAGAACACAGGAGAAGCACATTACCATCTAGTTATATCCAGTAAGTTTTCCAGCTAATGGAAATAAACAGAAGGGATTGGATAGCTGCAAAGAATTGCTTCAGTGATATATGTTGAATATAAAAATGAAAGTCTGAATGTGAAGATAGCAGCAGCAAGTTAATGATGAGAATTGCAACATCTCAAAAACTAGGAAACACAGTTTTCTGCTCAGCTGCATTTTCTAGTGCATGGAGGGTGCACATCTAGTCTAGGAACAAGTGGAAACTGTGAACAGTTTGCCTGATTGTAGCTACTACCTGGGAATGACATGGCTGAAATTTGGTTAACTGCTCAAACTAAGAGTGAAATGGCTTATGACCCACTGCCTTGGGAGACTGAGGAGATAAAAAGTATCAGTATTGGGCCTCATGTGAGGCTTGAGCAAGATTTGTAAGAATGGATGCACTCAAGGTTGGTCTGCAAAAATCTGGGAAACTCTAACCAACATTTGAAAATAGGGGCCAAAATAAATTATATGCTCATAGGAATAGAAGAGGGAACATTCCTGACAGAGAAGTTGCATGTCCATTCAAAGACTCACTACTATTACATTTCAAGTTACTGCTTCAAAAGGTGAGGATGACAATTATCCAAAGAAACAAAAACTTTTCAAAATTGAACACAGAAAAAATAGTAATTTTTGTGTATTCCTCTTCTCCAGGATGTCTGGGATAAACTTTCAAAAATAAAAAAAAAAGCAAACCAAAAAATTTAAGGTAGAGAGGAAACAGTTTTGCACAAATTTATAAACTTCCAATCAGAGCTTTGCAATATGAACAGTTTAATAAATAATAATTTTTAAAAATCAGATGAAGAGGCACTTTACCCATCTCTAGATAAAAAAATCCTTTTATCTCTTTCTTCACTTCTCTTAGTGATTCCATCAAAAAAGCTAATCCAAATTTTCTCTAAAAATTTGATAATGCTATTTTGACATTTAAACAAGAAAACTATCCCTCTAACAAAGACTTTAATTTATTGATTTCTTCTCTAATTTCACAAGAGTAGCAAAATAATTCAAATACAATGAAAAATGTTATACATATTTAAACTGATACCATCCTCTAAAAGCTGTTTTGTCAGGAGAATTCAATAGCTCCAAGGGAAAGGCTCTCATCTTAAGTTTTCGGGTCCAGTTCTTTGAAACCATGAAATTTAAATAGAGTAAATAAGGGTTGTAAATCCATAAGATTACTATCTACTTATAGTAGAGCTCGGTAATCTTCAAGTACTTCTCATTAACATGACAGTTACATCACCTTTGATTAATATTTTTGCTATTATTTCTAGTTCCATTTTGCTGGAAAAAAAAGTAGCATCAGTATCACTTTAGATTTATATATCTCCCATTGCAAAGTGATTTTAACATGCTTTAAAAAAAAATATCCATTATATATTCTTATCAGCTCTGCTATGAAATGAGCCACCTGTGATGTGCAGGCAAAGCACAACGCAACACATTAAGTGAAGCGGAGAGAGAATGGAAATTTTGGTTGGCATTAAAGCATGACCTCAGTGTTATATAACAGGTCAAGGATTTTTTTTTTTTTTTTTTTTTTTTTTTTAAATCCCCTGGAGAACAGAAATCTTAGGCTGAAAGTCTGAGCACAGAGAAAACAAACCAGTTGAGCCACAATGATGAAGACAAACCATGAAGATGACTTGCACTTGTTGGAATCTGGGGTTTGCTGCAGAGGCCTTACATATTGCTTTATATTTGACTCAACAAAGTGAAACTCTTTAAAATAAAAATGTAAAAATTTCTAAACTCTATAATTAGTCTTTAAAATGCAGGAATGGGAATGATGGTATTGCCTGCATGAGTCCTTGATGTAGAGGACTTGCTGTAAGAGTGCTGCACACTTTGACTTCTCACTGATTTTAGCCGCCCTCGCACTTCAAACCCACAGCTCAAAGCCAGGGACGCAGCAGTGGGAAGGGCTTGGATGGAGGGTTTCAATAGCTGTTCGACTCCAAGAGCAGCATTCAGCCCTTGCCTTGGGAGACACCAGCCCTGTGATCACTGATACTGACAAACTCAACCGTTTATTGCTCAAGAAGGATTTTTTTAATGTTTTTTGTCTCTAATGTAGGCAAATGAGGTCTGCAAATATTCAGTAGAGTCAGGCATGCTGTGAGCATCGTCTTAATGAGACCATAAGGATGCAAGCAGGAAGAGCTATTTCAGCAGGTCTAAAACAGAACACCCAACAGTTAGATTTCTTAATTTCACCTAAGTGTGAGCAACTGAAAAGTAGAGGCAGAAGGCATTTAAAATCAGGAATGAAGCAATATTGTAGCTGCCACCCTGGATTTAAAGAAGGCAGGACAGCTTTCAAGAGTTGATTGAATCAAGAAAAGGCCCCAAATAATCCCATGGCTATACAGTTACTTTTCTCTTTTCCAAGCACTCTGCCTTTAGAATAGTTTTCACTGTTTAAGAAACATACTGAACATTCTCTACCAAACTCCACATTTAAAGTTTATCAACAGGCAGAATATTATTTATACCAGGAATCCTATTTGCTAGACTGCACAACAAATAACTGGCAGCCTTGACACCCTCACTGTGTTCCCAGCAATGGCTCTTAAGCTCCTCCTTTGTAATTCCCAAATTTGTGTTTACCTACAGTTACTCAGAATGACTTACTCTTTTAAAAGTACCTGAAGTTCTGTTTTTGGTAAAATTCAGGATTTAATGAAATTCTCTTTATGACAATTGTTAACATTTTTGTGCAAAATTTCCCAAAACTCATATACCTTTTGACCAGAAATAAAGTGAGGATATATATATATGAGAGCTATTATTTCCAAGATGTTCTATCAATTAAATTAACTACTATGGGGTGCAATTCAAGTGCAGTTCTAATACAGATTCATTTCCACTTAAGGATCTCAGGTGTTTTCCAACCAACCCATCGCGTATTTTGCGTCAGGAGCACGGAGAGCAGATGGGAGCACAGGCCTGGTGCTAGGTCACACAGCAGGGCTGTGGCCACACCAGGCATGGGGCAAGGTGATGGTCTGCCAAGACCCAGTTCTCTAACTTAAAAATGGTATTAGGCTTTTTCCAGTCCTGCTGTTGGTAGGACTTTGTTAGAGAATTTTCTACTGAAAAGCATTATTTTACCCAGCTTAATAACCTCGTATTCTCATCAATATTCTTACATAAATAGAGAAAGAATGGCATCATTGTGTCTATACAACCAAGATCCCATTTATGCTGAAATGTATCAGATTACTATAGGGTCAAAATGTGCACAATTATCTCAGATAAAAAGAACAGGTGCTTTCTTGGTGATTTAATAAAAAAAGAGAACTAGGGAAGGATTTTAAAGTTTGGTTTTTTGGAAAAGAATTAAGAAAATATCTCAGAATTTTTTAAACATTAAGCTGAAAATTATATACATTGTGGTAGAACACCACGGTCAAGTACATGAAACCTATCATGATACCAAAGGTGTTGGCAGATCATTACAAATCATTTATGAACAAGTCTATTCCTCTAAGTTAATTAACTTGACTAGGCTGAAACAAAGCCAACTCACAAATTATGCCAGATCAGTAATAAAGTTTGATTTTTCAATGAATGACAATGTATCAGCAATTTCTATTTATCCCCTTTAAACTACAGACAACTAAATACAAATAAAACCTTTCTGTTGTAAAACTTAAATGGCTGAACCCTGTGACAGTGTTTCAGAAACATTCACCAGCTCCTCTGCTGGTGAGGTCTATTTTGCTGGCTTTAAGTTACCACAGTTGAAACCGAATCCTATGACAATGAACATTTTCTTACCCATCTTTTAAAATAAATCATGCCTTGATCTTGGCACAGCTATGAACTGTGTAAACAGAAGACCAGAAAACTATTTTCTGAATTATAACTAACTTCCAAAACTAAAAGGAATTTATCAAAATCCAGTATTTCAAAAGTTTCAGACTTATGTAAAATCAAATCTCCAATTCCTATTTAACATTCAAAGTTAATTTATACCCTACATTGGGTTGATCAAATCATGCCCCCTCCTTTTTTTAAAAATTTTTTGTTTGTTTGGGTTGTTTGTTTTAGAAAACAAAAACATTTTCATTCTCAGTGTAACCCAGTGCTCTCTCTAAACTCTCTCTCCAAAAACACATTTCCCTGCAAGGATACCAGTGACAAGAGAACACTCAGCCAATGGCTTAAACAACATTACAGTAAATAAAACTGCTCGAAAGACACCAGCAAGTTACACCTGAGCCCTGACCAATAAACAGCTTTACTCCCTCATTTCACAGTCAGTAAGTTTGCACCAAGTCCACTGCTTCTCTATGCTGTTACGAGCAACCTTTTACCACTTGTTGCTTCACCTTCTGCTTGATCTCCTTTTGCAGCATGTGAAAAGGAAAATGCATAAGGAGGTTAACCAGGAGTAGACAAAAGGCTGCAGAGCTCAATCACGGCAGGCATGGATCACTGTCTTCTCAATAACATCTCTGTCCCCCCCGCCTGCTGCTCATCACCGCGCGCACGCACGCGCTCCAGCTCCGAGCCATAAATCTTACAAAGTCACTCAACTGACAGCCTAATAACATGAAAGAAGTATCTGCAAACAAGATGGTTTCAAACCACTGCTGGTGACCCTGAACAAATCAGGGCCCAGTTTCTTTTGCAGCCTGCGTTTCTCCCCTTCAATCACTTAACCGGGCAGATTGATGTGACACCACAGAATTAAACTGAGTTCCAACACACCCTCTCCCTCCCCGTCTCTCCTGCTTTCTGCTGTTTACTAATGATTGGATATGTCTGTCCAGACACAGCCAAAGTCCAGTGCTCAGGGTTCTCTGGGTGGCAGAAATGCAGCTTCCCAACATCAAAGGGAACCACCACACACACACACAAAAATACTCTTGCTGTCTTTTGTGTTTTCATTTATTATTTAATAATTTCTTTCTTTAAAAGAAGCATAAAAAGCGAACATCTAAAACAATGCAATCTATCTCTCCACGAATGTAACGGTCTAATACCTTGTGAAAATACAATTAGCAAATTGCACCCTTTGGGAAGATAATTGGAATACCAGAGTACTTGGCACAGAGTCAGAGATGGGAGCCCATGTCTGAATCCCTCTGAAGCACCTCCATCTTCCACTGCTCTTTAAAGCCACAGCAGTACCTGAACCCTTCCTTGCCTTTAACAGGGTACAAGGAGAAAAGTTTGATTAAACACACACAACCCATGGTCCCGAGTAAAGAAGACATCAAATGATTTAATGATGATGCTTTCTCTTGGCAAAGAATGACCATCAATCCAGACATCCTAAATCTCAGGGTAATAACATCTTTCAAGCAGGCAAAAGGAAAGTTAAATAGCTGGCTTGAAGAGCAGATAAAAAGCCACTAAAACAACCGACTGCTGAGCCTGCTATTCTGTTCTTTCCTCAGGATGCTATACAAAAATAATTAAAAGCGCAAGTACAAATGTATTTATTCACAAAAAATATTTTTATACTCACAAAATTTGAATATTCATATTCGTACAAAGGTAGACATCAAAACGCAACTAGAGAGTACAGAGAGGACATCTGATGCTCAAATTTTATCTTTGTTTTCTATTTTATCTGAAAGTCTGATATTTGCCTGAAAGGCAGTGGTGTTGGAGAGCATTGTGAAATTTTCCCTAACAAACAGCTTTTCTCCAGAAGGAGGTGACCAAGATGGTGATCATTGCTTCAACAAGGATCATACTGCATTGGAAATCCTGATTTAATATTTCCTACTGAAATTTCCTAAGTATAATATTGGTTATAAAGCTCCTATAACATACTAAAATCCCTAAATCTTGTGTCTGAACTGTGTGACATTTCCATTAAAAGATTTACTAAATTTAGAGCTGATGTGATTCCTATGCAACCCTTATGCCTGGAGAGATTTTCACTTCAGTATTCTGATGCAACCTCAGAATATTTATACTGATAAATATTTTAGAATCAAGAATTTTCTCATCTCTCTCTTTCTTTTTGCATGTTAAAACAGAAATGACAACCTATCAATAGATTTTTCATTAAAAGTAGTAAAACTTACTCTCTCCTTTGAGTGTGAATTTGACCCACTAATTTACACTCTCAGAGTTTTTTTTTCTTGTACTTCTTCAGCTGGGTCATGCAGCTTGTTTTATATCATTGTTTGCACTTCATCAGTCTCCCCGTTAGGAGAGACTGAGTGATCTTTCCCCTATTGTCCCAAAGTTGTTTCTGTGTACCCCTCAACACACACACTCCTAAAATATCCCAATGAATACAAAACCCAGGAGAAAGCTATCAAGAGGGTGCAGGAAAAAAACTCAACCACAAAACCAAAAGTATTGTAACCACAGACATAAACAGAAGAAAGTTCTAGTAGCTTGTTGTACACAAAAAAAAAAATAACCCACAAAGAAAGAAACCAAAGAACATATATTGTATATGCAGCCTGCTGAGAAGGCTATTTTTCAGATGTCCTCAGCCCAGAATGGCCTATTTGCTGCTTTGAACTTATTTAATAACATTAAGCAAGAACACTTAACTATCTAAAAGAAGGATCAGTGGCATAAATCAGACATCATTTCACATATTTCAGGATCAAAGCTGCAAGGCAACATGATTTGTGAGGACATTTAAACAGCTCTAATATATCACAGTTCCTTTTGAAGGATACTTAGGCATATTAGTTGCACAAATGATGATTTCTTTGCATAGTTGTAGCCAAAAAGAAAAGAAAATTGGAACTTTTCATTCAGGAATTGGTTTCGTCTATAACCTTGATTTATGTATAGCATCAAACAAAGCAGATGAAGAACACCGTGAATTTGAATTATCAAAATTAAAACCAGGAGAGTGAATTGATTTTTTTTTTTTCAAATGATCAAGGCTAATCGAAGTGACCAGCACAGAAATTGCATAATCAGTAGCCAATATGAGCTAATAGAAGCTATATAACCAATGTCCAAGATTACAGTAATATTTCATTCAAACTTTCATGAACCTGTCAGGATGGAGCATGGCCTACAGAACTGTTTGACTTCAGGATAAGAGTAAGCTGTACTGTTCAGTTTTAAAGCATGTTCCCTTTCTTCATACAGAAAATTGCTTGCCATGGTGGATTGCCCAAAAAATAGCTCATCTTAAAACTCTCTAAAGAGAAAGGCTGGATGAGATGATTTTTCAAGGTCCCTTCCAAACTGCCCTGTTTTGTGATTTTCTAAAAAATGGTAATCATAAAATCTCCCTACACACTTACATTTAAGATCAGAATCAAACTTTTCAGGCTTGTAGCTGCTGAAGATGTAGTTAGAAATATGGAATTTCAACTCATTCTAACTCCATCATCTGCCCTCCCTAGAAAAAAGGTCAACCCCTTCCTCGAGCAGTCTTTAAAATGCAAGTCAAACAGACTCATGTGTATCAGTCTCTGGAGTTAGAACATTTGTTAATAATTTCCTCTAAAAATCAAAGCTTATCTGTTGTTCCCTCATGTTTTGTACTGGTCTTCTAAGTTTAGAAAGAACAAACTACCAGGTTTTGGGGGATTTAGGAAGACCTGCAGCTGCGGGGGTACCACACTCAGGGTTTTAGGTATCACCAACAATATCAAGCTGCTGCAAAGGTGCCCTCATCCTGAATCAGTGCACATGGTGAATATCTGCTGCTAATGAGAACAGAGGTGAAAGCCACAGGGAGAGGGGAACAGGACTGAAAAAACTGGGCACCAGAGCAGTCTCAGAAATCCCTAACCTCTGCTATGTGGAGGATGGATTATCAGACAGTCTGAAATTAAAGCAACGAGAACGAGGCAAGGAAACCAATGGGAAATTAATATTTTCAGAAAATGCATTTAATGCTCACAAGACATAATAGCATTTAATGCTTTATAAAAGTCTGTTTAGCCTGCAAGTTATTTAAATTAGCAAGTCTTGAGTCACAATTCTAATTCCCTATGAAAAGGAATTCCATTTCTTTGTTAATAAGTAATCCCATATCCTTTTCCCAAGACATGCACATGTACACAACCTTACCATAAATAGCATTATTCAGTAATTACAGCAAAGAGAAAGGTTAAGGAATACCTATTTTCCCCATGATCTCCATTCTATTAGCATACAAACCCCATTACATTCAATTAACATCCAAAACATATTTGCTAAAGAAAACTAAATACTCTTAGGTTCCACATTCTCAGTAAACTCATAACAAACTTCTGCAGGAAGCAAACAGTAATCAAAGCTTCTGTAGTATCAGAGTTTTCTTATAGTTGCATTCTGTACTTTTTAAAAATAAACTCCTTGACATTGAGGACACATCTCTAAAGCAATTGTTGGTAAGTTTGAGATTCAATATGCACTGAAATCCAGAGGAAGACTTTTATGAAGGAGTGATGTCTGACATGGGGCCTTCCTGAATTACAGGCTGCATCTCTGTGCTTAGCACTACTCAATGGTTCTTGCAATAACTTTTAATACTTAAAATATCTTTTAACAAAAGGTCCCACAGTTTAGATCTGCTCACCTAAGAGCTCTGAGTTTTTCTGTAGACAACAAAAAAGTGGACTTCTAAGGGAAATTATATACACAGGGAAACCTGATTTGCATGTTTAACAAAACAAAAATACACAGGTTTGGTATTTGTTTAGAAAACAGCATTTGAAAAAGCTTCACTTTCATAAATGGTGTAGATTGAACTCTGCCCTTTGCCGAGCATCATATCTGAAAGGGCTTACTGTAGCACAGATCTCAGCTGCATGTTTAAAATATGCCTGACATATGGGGAAATTTTCCACAGATTAAATGATACTGAAAATAATGACTAAACACTGAGTCAGAAAAAGAAACAAGAAGATATATGCATCCCCTCCATCGCTTCACTCAGCCACCTTAAGTAAGATGATAAAGAAAAGATAAATTGCACTATTCCATAAATTAGAAGAATTACAGAAAGGTCAGATATCTAAAAAGAGAAATTATATGCTGAGAAAGAACTGGAAGAGTGTATAGCTCTAGTACAGCAGTTAATATTTTATATTACAATAACTCAGAAATGTAGGAACCTTAAATTTTATCTGGAAATACAGCTCTTGGGATTCAAATAAAACACTGAAAACCTCATCAGTTTGGTTTTGTTTCTTTTTGAAGAGGATCAGATTGGAGGATTGACTTTGACCCTCCAATACTCCAGCACATGAACAGTCTCAGTTGGCAAGAATGCTTGGGAAGTACAATCTCTCTCAGAAAAAAACATCTCTGTTAGAGAAATAAATTTAGCACATAGGTAATGCTAATTGTTATGAGTCAGGGTTTAGCATAAAAAAATAGCCAAATCAATATGAAAGCAGTAGAGCCATATGATGTTCCAAGAATGAAATGGTAGCACTATTGAAAGCAATGATGTTTTTGTACAGCTTCAAAAAGATGTATTTTTCAACAGATTTTAGGAGGTATACATAGTAACAAAAATGAAAGCAGAAGAACTTCAGAATCCTAATATAATTTCAGCAAATTAATTTTTTTGCACCAACAATACAACCTTGGAGAGGGAGTTAGGCAAAAAGATCAGAGAACACTTGAATTTTTTCTAGGTACAGACAAGACTCAAAAAATATTCTGAGATAAAGATAAAACCTAAATTTGAAGATCCCTCCTTCAGTGGGCAGATGCCCACCATCCCTGATACCCAAGGCTGACCAGGCTGTGCTGGCACAGAGCCCAAAGCATCCCTGAGCTCCAGGCATCCATGGGGAGGTGGGCTTGGCTTTGCAGTCAGTACACACTGACTTTACCAGGAGGAAATGAGAACACTGCAGAACAAGGAGAAGACAATTTTTGCCATCTGGAGCTAGGGGAGATGAACAATATGAGAAAGTACTTGGGGGCTGCTACAGGACAAACTGAGAACATAAAAATTGGAATTGATAGTTTGGAAGAGCAAGAGTAAGATAAGCAGAGAGTGACAGTATCCACTGAAAAGTGGAGACCAGAACCGACAGAGTGGGTAAAAAGGCACTAAAGCAAGACCACCATCAACAGTATAGACAAGCTGTAAATTGACTGCTGGAGATGGGTAAACAAGGAAAAACCACTCAGAAAGAAAAGTGTCCTCCCTCCCCAGAACTCTGACAGGTCTTCCCCTCTCCAAGGTGATGAGAGGGCAGCAACCTCTGGGCAGAGAGGGGCAAGAATAGTCCAGCTGGATGTGAGGCTCTCACAAGGATAACAACAAGGAGTCAATGTGATGGACAGGGTGCCATTTCCATTCTTTTCCCCTCATGCATACATAAATACTATCCAGGCTGCAAAGTAAAGACTCAAAAGAGAGAACTGTGGGATTTAAGCGGACTGTGCAATCTTAACTCAGTTGTCTTGTGCAGATGTATCATGGTAGGATATAAATATATCATGCCAGTCTTTTTTATGTAAAATGTCACCCGCAGGATAGAGTCTGCTTGCTTAACAAACAGTCATTTCATATTTTGTTTATTTTCAGCATTTGTTTGAAAAGCCTGGCCTTATTTACTTTCTGTTGCTCTGACTCCATGTTAATAAAGAAACTCCTTTTTAGCTTTTCTGAAGTCACCCATCAACATAATCTTCATCCTGTATCAAATGAAGCTGTCTACAAACAAGCTTAACCACAAGAGGACTAAATTAAGGTTGGGCAAGTTACTTTAATTATGATTTCCCCTCTGCTCCCTCCCCCCAGTTTCTCAGTGCATGGGCTTTGTGTCTTAGCCATGCAATCAGTATTGACTTTTGTGGTTGATACCTGAGTATCATTACAATGCACTGAAGTCGTGGCTTCTTTAGCTACTGTAAATTTGAGATGAAAGTTGCGTTAAGATAAGAAACAGAATGGACGAATAAAAACAGTAATTAGAAATGTAGATTATATTCTTCAAATCTACACATGAATAACAGAACAAGTATCGTGACTATTTAATGGTATAATAGTCTTTGGAGCACACACTTATAAAGAAATTAAAAAGCAGCCCTATATTTGAGATTTTAATGGTATAAACAGATCAGACTTGCAAAGAATGGGAGGCAAACAGATGGAGAGGAAACTCAAGAAAAATACCACTGCACACTCCAAAATCCCCAGAGCACGTCACTGGCAGAACTGGGTGTCTGCAGTCCCAGATCAGCACCACCGAAACATGAATTGCAGGACAGAACCAAATTAATTTGTAGTGTTTCTGTGGAAAGTCAGGAATACAAATCAAACTCTCCTTTATTTTAAAGCAGTAGCAGTACTAAAATACACTTTCCACTCTAATGTACTGGTATTAAAATTTTATCATTAAGATTATTGTTTTCCCTACACATTTGCAATAGCATCCATCATGACATTATTGAAGAGCTTTCAACATCTCCATTTCAGTTAAATGAATGGCATAAATTCTCCTCTTTCTAGAGAGGCCAAGAGGCAGAGGATGAGAGGTTCTTAGTAGGGCTTCTGTAAAGCTAAAGATGCACTGTTCTGTAGTTAAAGATGCACAGGCTTTGTCTAAATCTGATTCATTATCTTCAGTAATACCGAGCAGCAAGTATTAATGTAAAATCTTTGAAAAAAAATTTTACCAGCAAAGAGGAGCATGTAACTTTGACTGTTTCTATGGATTTAAATTGATTTTTAATCTGCTGATGGTAGACTGTAAATAACTGCTCAAAGCACACATGAGTGCAAGTCAATGGGAAGTTTTATTAGTTTGCTTTCAGAGAATTATAGCAATGATGGAAGGACTCTGAATCAGGCAGAGGCCCACGACCTGAATGGTTTCTCTTCTCCTCATAGGCCATTTGAACACTGCCTCCATAAGGGTCCAATTCAGCCTGAATTTACATCTGACTTCCGCACCACGGAAGCCCAGGATGGCTGCAGAGGAAGTGCAGAGGATTATTTTTTTGGTAGAATAGGGCCCTAATTCATTGGCAAGGCAGCCAGTAAAAACTCTTGTACACAGCACACATTCTCTATAAATCATTTCACAGAGTCCCAGAAAAGGTTCTGAAACAACTAATCTTTTTTTTCCCCCCCTTTCCTGCAGCAAGAGGGAAGGAAAGGGTTGCGCATGTAAAAATTTACTTATTCCACTTGTTTTCCTCCCTTTAAATGTCCTGTTGATTATTTTTTTATACAGGGACACTCTGCAACTGTTTCCACACCAAATTCACTTGGTTTTCTTCCCATCAATTGTCTTGCTGACTTTTAGCCTGTGCTACTTTTGCACAATGGAAGATTAGGGTCCCTGATAAATTCTCCTCAGGTGGCACCCAAACCTTCAACCCTTCCACATCCCTCTAATTTCATTCTGCCATTCGAAAAGAGGTCAACAAATAAATCAAGGTTAGAAGAGCTAAGCCAAGAAATGCTTTGCTTTCAGTGAATCCAGGCTACTAAACTAGGAGAAGAAATGAGAGGGCACCCTTCTTTATAACTGGCCTGGACAACAGCTCTGGCTCTACCCCTTCTCCCCAGCAACACCTCACAGAAACACATCTATGCAACATCCACACTTTGGTGCTCTGGAGAGATCCTGACAACAGTGATCTCATGCTACACTCTTAGGTCTACAGCGTGCCACGAGGCACTTGTGACTTGGTATTTGTGTGACTCACCCAGACGTAGAAAGTAAGAGAAGAGCAGAATTTACTGTCAGTTCACCAACCACCACAGACACTTCAGAGGTTGCTTCAGCATCCCGCCTATCATTATAACTGACTGCAGAAGAAGTATTTGCATACTTCAAAAAAAAACTAAACAACCAAAAAAAAAAAAAAAAAACCCAAAAAAACCCCAAAAAAACAAAAATAAAACCCAGCCAAACTACAACCAAAACCGATAGTCAGTTTTCTTAGCTGATCTAAAATTTTGTACGGAAGGTGGCACCCCCATAATCTGCTCACATGAAAAAAATAGAAAAGGGAAGCTCTTCACCTAAACCTGTAACTCACAATTCCTTAGCACAGACAAATGGAAGGAAATGGCAAAACACAGTCTTAAAAACTACATGGATATTCAGCACAGGACATTTCTTTGAGAGGATTTTAGAAATAAGCCCAGAAATTACTCACTTCACTGCCCATCCTTTAAACAGTCAACTCTACCTGATGCATGGGTGCCATGCATCATCAAATTTGTGGATTAACTGTCTAGCAGTGCAAAGATGGCTGAAATCACCCAGTTTTACTTGTACCGCTCACATCATCAGTGATAAAGTACCCATATACACATCCCTTGGGGTGGTGGAAGATGACTCATTTTATCAGGCAGTAAAAAAGGCATGGGGCTCTTCTAGGCAAAAAAGGGAATCCTACCATCACAGAAAAAGCACAAAATCAGAAGCTATTGAGATTAGAATATTACCCATTTAACCGGTTTTATCAAGATAAATATGCTACCTAACAACACAGAAAGACAGCATCTTGGTTTCATGCCTAATTTGAGAAGAAAATACTTAACATAAGTAATATTTATGAAGATACATCTGGCCCAAA
Source organism: Lanius collurio (assembly GCA_020086605.1). Taxonomy (NCBI): domain Eukaryota; kingdom Metazoa; phylum Chordata; class Aves; order Passeriformes; family Laniidae; genus Lanius; species Lanius collurio. The sequence continues at coordinate 23,962,691 of JACBWW010000009.1, read as the reverse complement.
CTCCATGAGGATATCATGAAGGTCCTGGCACACTTCTAAGGTGAACTGCAAAGAGAAAAAACAGTGAGATCCTCACATGCTTAGATAATTTGCCCTGGGGTACTTCTTGAGAATGTCTTTTTAGCTGGCCATTGTTAACAGGTCTTACACACAAAATTGAGCCCAAAGAAGTATTTACTTTGGTGATTATTTACATGCCATGATCAGTGAAGTGTTATTTCTGACTCGTGAGTGGTTAGCACATGTCCAAGAGAAGAACACCACATACAATGCCAACTGAGAGACTTTCCAGGGAATTAGTGATTACACCAAAGCCCTCCACAATTTTAGTGACGGTGGCTGCTGCAATGATCACCAGACAGCTGCCAAAACCCTCCCACACTGCAAGTTCCTTGAATGCACATAAAACCAAACTCTTGGGACAAAATAACCTCCTGATGACATTCTGCATTATTTGATGGTCTCAGGTTAATTCCTTGGATGGATTCTTACACATAAAGACCCTCCAGTAAGACAATGATTCTTCTGTTTTGACTATGAAATAAATGGTTAAATACACTAGTCACTGGCTCATAAAACAATTTGTTGAAATAATGAATTCAAATATACTAATAGGATACAGAGGTTCACCATTAATTGTTTAATCCATAGCTGCATAATACAACACTGAATTATTTCCCCCCCTTTTACCCTTGCTAGGAACTGACACAAGTACAATAATTAAAATAAATTTCAACACAACCATTTGGAAAATTGCCAACATTTTCAAGAACTTATAATTTTCTTCCTTCCCCCTTTTCCCAGGATAAAATACAGTTTTGACATCTTGGTAAAAAAACAGTTGCAAACTGTTACTTACAATTTAGGAAAAAATCACTGTTTTAATCATGACCTTTCATCTGTCCTTGATTTGGAGCGAAAGGGTGGGGGAAATTGGCCACTTACAGGAATAATCCTACTGGGCTTTCGTCTCACTGATTGACAGCCTCATGTGGCTAAACACATTCACAATTATAAATAAAAACTACCCCTCTCAAAATGGCAGAACTTATCCTCCATCAAGCAAGATGTGCTTGGAGCAAATATAGCTTTTAGTGGAGATGGTAAAAATGATCTTTGAAAGATGTGATAAACATCAATTCTGCACTGTCCACTTCCAAACCTATTTGAGAAAAGGACACTCCCAATAATTATTTATGTAAAGCTCAGAACAGCTAAATACTCCCCATGTCATTATTACACAAATCAAAAACACATTAATAAAATCCCGTGTTAATAATATGGTAATAATACATGCCAATAAGCTCTTCTCAATTTCATATTCCATCTGAATATGGGCTTTTGGAAAAGCACAGCTGCACTATTGGCTGCAGTGTCCTTACAGATATTTTCAAAATGTGACAGATCACATTTGCTGTTTAAGACTCAAAGCCGATGCCTTGTTGGCATTTGTCTGAGTTGCCAATGAACCAACTGAGTGAGCTAAACCAGCAGAAAATGCTTCACTGTTTCCTAAAGTGAATCTCACACCCCTCTGCAATAGGCAGAGAGGTGGATGCATAGCAGAGCACAGCCTCAAAGCTGTGAAGGTGACTTGTAAATCAAGGAAAGGAGGTGACAGGAAATTATTTTAGACTCATTCCTACCTTTCCCAAGACACTTATTTCCAAAGTCAAAAGTAAAAATCAGAGCAATTTGTCAGAAAATCCTGTGTAACAATTACACATGCCCCAGTCACTTTGTAGGAGGGAAGACCCACTTTCTTTCCCCTTTGGTGAACTCCTGTAACCACTTCTTCCTCTTCTGCTTCTGCACCAGAACCACACCCAAGGCACCAGGTGGAGGACATACTCAGGAGCTTCTCGTGTGTGCTACTCCTACTGTCACAGGTGCTTCCAGCATGCCTCCCAACCCAATCCCTGCATTAGTAATAGCATTTCTACAAACACTTCTTTTCCAACAGCTGGCAGAAGGGAGGAGTTTTGCTGTCTCGAAGCAGGCTTAGAAGTTTCACAAGCCTTTGGAGACAAGGGTAGGGGTTTCCCCTCTCCCTCCCACCAGCACACCACCCCCTGAAAGCCGGGAGGCACCCAGCCGAGCAGTTTGGAACAGGACCCACGGCAGCAGATCGGCCTGGGCAGAAACAACACTTGTCTGTCTAGGTAAGATCCCTGCCAGCCTTCCTGCTAAAATTAGAAAATGGGCGACAGTACCTTGGCGCCTGTCACTTGCTGGAGACAAATCTTTAGCTCTTTCCGCAGCCAAAGGGTGGCATTTTGATTCCTGCCTGCCAGATCCAAGTCATGGCAGTACCTTGCTATCAGCTGGGCTCTTTGGTGGCAAAACCCTTGCCTGCCATCAGCTGCCTCTGCTCTTTGCCCCATCATCATCCTTCTCCCAAAACAGCAGAAATGGGAGGAAGCTGAGCACAGCTTGAAACAAAACTTTCTGCAGGGGGGACAACAATTTTCACTCAGAGATTAAAACTCCAGCCTGGGTATGTCAAGAAGTAAATTCAGTGCGCAAACAGGCGTGCCCATAATTCACATAGTTAGAGCAGTATCACTTTTTAATCAAAAGATCTCAACCCCTTTCACATAGATCACAAACACTAAGTATCACATTTTCCTGCAACAGAGCAATGAATTATTATGCCCATTTTTATTAAAAGTATTTAAGTTGATCTATTACCTATGTAGGTTACAGATATATTCTACTGCCACAATCTCAAACACATTGATCCTCACAAATCTTCTTTGAAGTAGAAAAATGCTATTTTCTCCATTTTGGGTAATTGGAAACTCTGGTGCAGACAGACCATGGCCAGATGTAGATGATCTAAAAATCCACCTAATTCCAGGGCCTCCACTTTCAATTGGCTAGGCATTTCTGAAGGCCTAGACACATCCAGTAAAAACCTACTAGGTTAGGGATTAGGAAGAATCTAGGCCTAAATTTGGTTTGAAAATTAGCCTTAATGCATTTGGGTATCTTTCTTCCTTTACCTCCTTGCAGCCAAAACATGCCATGGGGCTCTTGGCCAGAAACTGAGGCTGCAGCCAAGCCTCTCAGGGGACAAGCCCACACAGGCTCAGCTGCTCAGCTCTCAAAGCAGCAGCCCTTCCCTTGTCCATATTGAAACAGAAACCATAAAAATACTCATAAAGAATAATAATAAAACTTTTCATTGAAACAAAATGCTTATCCTTTCACTTAAAGACCTGAAACAGAGATGTTTCCCCTTCAAGAACAAAAAAAAAAAATTGTTTTCCTCCCTTAGTTGTTCTATCTTCCTCATAATAAACTATTTTGTGATCATCAGAGAGGTTTGGAACATTGTAGAAATAATGCTGAGAGAAAGGAAACACAGAGGCTGAGTTTTTCATGTAGTTTTTAAAAGTGAAAATTCTCTTGGGTAAAAAATGATACACTCTTTTTCCTAAGCTGAAGCACTTAGTGTTCGGCTATATCTACATGCATATTATAAACTTACCACAGTGTTATGGTTTTATTGACAAACCTCTTCAAAAGAATTGTATTTGCTGTCAACTCAGCATGTTTACCCAAAACAGAAAATAAGGAGATGCTCCTCATCCTACTGTTTCAAGTCCACATTTTAGGAAACTATCATTAGATGGTTATTTTACTATAAAAGGTTGGAAAACAAAGTGCTGCTCTCAGAAAATTATACAAAACCCATATTGTTGGAATTCTTTTTTTAAATATATATTCAGGTCTCATTTACCCTTATATTTGACACATATGAAAATAAAACAGCATTTTAAGCTCCTGGAAATGACAATATCATGTTATCCAGATAAGTAACACAAAGCTATTATTGAAATTCTGATAGCATTTGCTTTACTGGTAAAGGAAAATTACCTGTAATGCATAGTTTAAATAATTACTTTTAAACAAAAGCTTCTTTTCTACAACAGTTATTTATCTTCTGAGACTAGCTCAGCAGGGTTATGTATTTTATTAAAATTGCCTTCAGACTGCTAATGGAGGGGTGTGTGTTAGCACAGGAGAAGGGACAGCCGTTTGACTCCTGTTCCTAACACTGGGAGTTGGTCCAGATTCTGAAGAGCCAAAGCTCTGCTGTGCATTTGGGTATGTCAGAAACACCCGCCCTTCCTTGTGATAACTGGCAGCAGCATTTCAGGGCAATGGGTCAGACAAACTGGAAAGCTCTAATTGTGGTTATGACAGCAGCAGCAACAACCATGAAACCTGAAATTCCTTTCACTAATATTTCAATTGATTTCAAGTCTTCCAATGTGAAATTATTTTGTAAGCTCTTGCTCATCATTTCTCCATTCTTTTTCGTGCTCATCATTGGATGTTCCCTGTGCCATATCAGCAGGCTGTATAACAGTTTTGAGCTGCTCTGTGGTGAGTTTATGTGGCAGATAACCAGCACAAATCACCCAGAAAACTCTGACAGATCTTGTTTCCTCTCTGAGGAAGTCACAGTCAAAATGCACTCTGGATCAACAAAGCACAGGCACTAAAACCTGTAGTTCTCCTTCTGGAGAAGCTGTGGAGCAAACACACACCCTTAACAAGCCCTGGGCACAGGTCGTACCTGCCCTGTGGGAACAAGGGGTTCAACTTGGTTTGGTCTCTCCACCACCACCAAGACTTTCACATGAAAAACAGGCATATCTATCTTACATCCTTACAATAACCAAGTTAATTTGCTTTATTAATTCATTCTATTTTTATATATGTTGACTTATTCATATGACTACATTCATCTGTTTAACATCTTTGTCTTTAAAGGGATTAAAATTCTAGAAATTAAAAACTATGATTTTTTCACGTAAGCAAACACCACAAATGCTACTTACACTTCAGAACTGAAATTGCTAAATGATGTGGTCTCTTTCCTTTGTTGAATAAATATTTGACAAGAAGCAGAAAAGAAGGCAAAAACTTCTCAAAGTTCTGTCATGATATTGGCCAAAAAGAGACAGCAGGATTTGTTCACTGCATCAACCCTGAATTTTAGAGAAACTCAACAGCTCCATAGAACTGACATTTGCTGGAATATTAACTAACTTTTAAATGATGCTTAAAGAAAACCATGAAAAAATGTTCACTAGCTGATGTTCACAGGTTCTGAGGTGTCCACAACACCTTCAGAAGGAGAGTTAACTCATCACCTCAGAAAAACAGTCCAGATGCACACCATCTCCTGGTAGGCTGGACCAACACCTCCCAGTGGGAAGCAATGTTATTGAACAAGCATGGAAAGCAGAGCAGACAAATAGAGCTCAACTATTTTTTTCTTATATAGAGAGCATTTCCCATTTCAGAAAGAGTAAACAAGAAGTGAACACTCACACAGAGCCTCAAAGGCAAAGAAAAACAAGGCTTTCCAGAAACCCTGCCCTTCAGCTAGCCCAGACACACAAGGGACAATCAGATCCTGCAGACCAAGACTGGGAACAGCAGTGGGACTTGTCATAGAGAAGCACAAATTAAATACTTAAGTTTTGAACTGCTGATTCACTCACTCCCACTATCTGAAGAAAGAAAGAAAATTATGTACGCAAAAAAAAGTGTACCATGCACAGGGCACACACATATATATATAAAAAACAAACTTGCTCATAGGAGAATGGCAGAGGAATCACTTATTGTCATGCACACAGAGAATTTGTTCACAGAGGAAGGCAGAAACAAGCAGATAAACAACTGGATTATAACTTCAGATCCCAAGCACAGAGAGCCAAGGCATTTCTAGGTTTACAGCATTTCTCCAAGACTCTAGGGCCACTTCTCATTCCCAATCTCAGCGGCCTTTTCTCACTGCTTTTAGGAAGAGGTAACATTTGATGAGTTGGCTGTTTCTTGCAGCTACTTGATTTTAATTGCTAGTGATTTTTGGGCAAGAAGATTGTCAACCATCCTACCTAATGATACCCAGACCCATGAAGATTATGTTAAAGAATCCAGTCTTGGTTGCACGGATTTTTTTTTGTAAAGGGAGAAACAAACCTATAGCTTCTGCTTGTGAGAACAGGCAGAAAGAACATTTCACATGTTTCTGCTGCACTCAGCTTCTTCAGTAATCATTTCCTGTTTCATCACATTTTCATGGATATATCACTGGACAATGTGCATGATTTTAACCTGTGTTGTCTGGGAATATTCATCCACTGATTCTCAGTCACCTCAGCAATTGCTGGGCACAAAATGAAGGCACAGAAAAGAACCTTATCCTAAATCTCTTCAGTGCTATTAAATCATCCTAATTCCTTCTTAGGTGACAGTTCTTGCAGTTGACATAACAGTAAGCAAATTTACTTCTGAACACTCCAATAAAACATCACATTATGATTTGGAACTGCTCTTTCAACATAAATATGATACTCTTTAGACCTGGTGGGTCTAATGATCAGTCAGAGGTACACACTCACAAGCCATTCTCGCAAACAAGCCTCAGTCTTAGATTTTTACAAAAGCTAGCACAAAACCCCCCAAAACTAAAGCCATCCATGCAAGAGAGATTCAGATCTCAAAGTTCAGGATGACACAGAAAACAAAAGATGTGCAAGAACAGGGGCTTCCTCTCTCTCATAGCCATACTCAGAAATGCATGCAAATATTGTGAGATTGTAGATTACCAATTTAGCAGCTGGTTTCATTTTGAGACCTTTTTGGAGGGGAAGTAATACAGTAACAGCAATTCCTCCCAACCCACTTCCCATTGTCACCACACAAACAGACTTAAATTCTCAGGTTGACCAAAATTGTATCTGCAACAGAAAATAGGATTATAATGAAATTTTGTCCAAGAACATTTTTATTATTTACCAACTGGAAGTAAAATCTGCAGCGAGAATACAACCTTAGAAAACTCCCTTTCCTTGTTTCACAGAGCTACTCTCTCCAGCCTACACTGGGTATACAAGTTTCAGACCACAGAGATCTAAGATGCTTTGCTACATTTGTGTGGAGTAAGCTTCTGCAACTCTACTGATACTCAGCTCTTTCTCATCAAAATCATATAGAGGGAGCAGTCATAAAAATTCCTACTTTATTTGGAAAAATGTTGAATAATTTACTTTTAATGACTTTAGGACAAGCTATCCATAAAAAAATACCAACAATCCCACTCTTTCAATCTCTGGCTGCTTTTCCTTTTTATCAGGAAGACAAGTTCTGCCACATGGTTCAAATTTTTTGATACATTGATCTTTCTACTGTAATTTTTATTCTTTTTTACTATGATGTTAAACTGCAGGAATAAACAAGGGTATCCCTCTTTTTAAGTACATTTGTATATAAACGAACATGCTGTATTTGACAGTTGTCTTCTCCACCTTTTCCATATCAATTGTTATCACTCTGTCTGCAACATCTTTGTAGGGGAATCCATGTCTTTCTATTCTTACCTGCACTTACAGTTCAAATTTGATCAGAGTTTACAGTAACACAATGCTGACATGCTAAGGAACTACGAGAAATCACTCACTATCCCTATTGTGTGGAAGGGCACATCTACGAAAATCAAAAGCAGCATGTGAAAAAATAATTCATACACAATATTTTAAAGTTGAATGTATCCTGATCAAATGCAGTGGAAACAGAGGCTGAGCCTAAAGAATTTTCTCCAGCCTGCCATGCTTTAACTACCAGCTCTTGCAGACAACTAAACTGTTATGAGAAAGCACAGAAACTGAACTTTAATAGTAAACACATGACCCAGTACGCATAGGGAGACAGCCTGATGCATTATACAGGTTTGCTTGGAGATGACGTAACTTCACAGCAAAAAAACAGATGCCAATATATGGGCTTGAAATTGCAAAAAACCAAGAAAACACTGTCAAATAACAAAAAAAAAACCAAAAACCCAAACAAAAAACCCAAAGCAACCCAAATATTCAAACCCAGAAGATAAATTCTTCCAAGCCAAACATGTCCAGTTTGTCAGAGGTCTATTAGTAACATACACTTGAAGCACAAATACTTTATTCGCAGACAAAAAAATTTGCAACTAAATTTGTTTTTATTATACTGGTTCTCATAAGTGCTAGGGACCTGATTATTTCAGATCAGAAAATGATTTATTCTCTTATCAGCCACAAACTCTTTTGATCTGTGAGTTTGAGCCAAGCTTGCTCTATGTGCCTGCAAACTCTCAGTCACAGGAATTTGGTATTTTTCCCATGATGTGTTGCTCGAAGCCTCCTCCAAAAAGCAGCATAACGGGCTGTGTGGATGAGTAAGGGAGGCATTTACTGCCCCACAGAGCTTATTATCCCAACATCAGACAAAGCATGACAGGTGGACCCAGCAGGGAATTTCAAACAGGGCAACACTTATCTTAGTGCTATTTACATCTTTGGGGCCTCTGAATATTAAAATTTAAATATATTCTCACAAATCTAGAGGAGGGGGAAGAAAATCCAAGATTCTTGCTACAGAGTGCCACAGAGAAAAGGCAGAGATGCAGAAACAAATCAGTCCCTCCCTGTTTGGGTGAGCTCTGTCTTTTAAGACAATCATAATAGTACTGCTGTTGCACTCAGTCACATCTTAAGTATCAATAGCTCTGCCTCAGTAAGAGCCCAGGAAAGGCAGCAGGACAATTTATATAATTGACTGGATCAGTAGCCATACCTGTTATTAAGATTACTTGACACAAGCGATTAAACAACTACCTGCAGTTGTTCATACCCTGCCAGTATTTTGCCGTTTCCGCTGATTTATCTCTGATGCATTACTGCCTCAGGCTGTGAGCTCTGGAAATGGGACAACTTCTCCCAAGAACAAGGGTGCACAATATTACACTTAAAATTCTTCAAGCTCCTCCTCTGAAAAATACTTTGGTGCTTCGAGCTTCAGAGGAAGGTTTGAAATCTGGCAGCCTGGCTGTGGCTTTTGTTCCCATGAAAAGCCTTTTGTCCCTAGATGTGCCTCAAGTAAGCCCTTAGGAACTGTCTTTGCAAACTGCTGTGGTCCAAAGCGTAGTGCACGGCTTTCCAATGCTGTTATTGTGCTTTCAGCATGGTCCTTATATGAAAGCAAGTGCTGTATCTTGCTTATACTGTATTTCACCTTCACCCCATTTAAAACCCTGTAAAACAGGAAATGAGAGCAAAGTAATCAAACGAGGTTTCAAAGAAGATAACACAGTGAAGTTACAGATAGCACCCTAGTAACTTAGCAAAACATTTCTTGAAATAATGCAAACACCAGCCCAGCTGGCCACACAGCACAGCTGTTACCCTCAAACCGGGCAACTTTGTCCCAGTGGCTCACACACTCTGCCACCTTTTACACCAGCTCATTACTTCCCAGTCTTTCCTGCATTTCTCCTCAAGTGCTGCAGGGAAGCCTTTCTGCCTCTGTTGCAGGTGAGCAAAGTGAAGCCTTTGCCCACAATGACACAAAAAGCCTGTGAAGGATCAAAGAACTCAACTGGACTGTGCAGGCCTTGGACCAGCCTCATCTCCCAGAGTGGAGCCAACACACTGCCAATTCACATCAGCACATCCAGAAACGCCTCACGGGCAAGGAAGAAAACACACCTCTTACCTGCCAAGTCTCCCAGCTTAAATTCTCAACTCCTTTTTATTTTCTTCTCCTTCCAACACTGAAGGCAGCAAGGGGAAAGAAAAAAAAAAAATCAAAGGAAGAGTCACAACTATCTCATTTAAAATCCTTTTCATATTCACTACAACTCTCCTGAACAAAAATCTCAGGGAAGTGGGGTTTCTCTACTGAGTTTTCCACAGAAGTCAGATCAGGCTTGTAGCAAAGCTTTCCCTAAAATATGAGATGCTGAACCTGAGACCAAGACCTGTGGCACAAGGAGGAAAAGGAGCTCTCATTAAAGGAAAACTAAACTGAAGGAAGCGATGGGTATTTAGGAAAATATGGGGATTATGATTCCAGTACAGCAAGGTGCTTCTTCACAAAACTGTAGGAATACATGTAACTTTAATAAATCAGAGCACAAACTCTCACAGAACCATTCAGGAGCTGCGGAAGGGTAAAAAGGAGGGAGAGACAAGTGGGAAATTGAACCCCAGTCAGCTGAAATCAATAGTGAGACTGACAGCCATTTCAGAGGACTTTGGATCGTACCCAAAGTGGCAGAAGAAAGAAAGATGCAGCAGGAACAGGGAAAATAAATGAGGGAGCAGATTAATAAATCAAATAAATATTATTAACAGTACAACTTAAGAATAGCTGGAGAATTGCAAAGGGGGGTGACAGATATTGCTCTTCAGGCTCATAAGTGGTGGCTTTCTCAATCAAAATCAGTGGAGTAGTTTTAGATTTACATCAGTGTAACTAAGAACAAAATCAAATTAAGGAGTACAGAGTAACTGGAGAAAAACCAAGCATTATTGAGCGTTCCAACACTGGGAGGCACTCAGATACTATAGTGCTGAAGGCCATGTTACTAGATTGATTAAATGTTTGATCCATCAGTAGGAGATTTATCCAATATGGGGAGAAAACAGAGAGCTCTGACACTAGACTACTAATCAGCTATTATTTATACTTTCTACATGCTATAAAAACACAAAGGAGATGCTTTATAGAATTTGCAGTAATAATAACTCACAATTATTTCCCACTCCTGAGGCTAGCTCTCACAGATTTCTTCACATTTTAAAGGTGTTTTATAAAAGTATTTTGAAAGAAGTTTTCATAGCAAAATCCCAGGACTTTCATGCTTTCATTTAGATCCTCTCTCTTTTGAGTCCTAAAGACTGATATCAAACACTACAGAAACTAAGCCCAGAGCCATTTATACTATTTTTTCTTGCATGCACTATTTTTCTTGGACAAACAAGGGAGAGTTTCTCTACGCTTCATTGCCAGGCTCGTCGGGAGGTTTTATGTGACAGTGTGAAAGTAGCAGTTCTTTTCAACAGTTTCATGCTCCCACAAACACAGACTAGTTTCTTTCAGACACCTGCTTTCACTAATGCACTGCCATTCCTTATGTCATGCCACTCTCCGTTGTAAAACTACAAACCTAAATAAAAATTAAAGCTCTCACTCAAGATAATATTTTTTTTATTTACTTCTTATTTCCCCCTAAAAGCACTGCAATGATGATACTGTATCTAAGTCCTTAACACTGGGATTTCAAATTACTTGAACATACTCAGCTTTATTACAAATAAAAAAAATTATTCCATCCAGTCTGCCCTTCATTTCCATGCTTAGTCCATAAAATCCACCCATGTGTAGTGATGCCTAAAACAAAGCCAGTCACATTTTTGTGACATTTCTGTCACCAACATGTGCACACATTTTTTCACTTTTTAGTAGATGGCCTATAGGCACAGAGAAGGCTACTACTGGTAACCTGGGGAAATCTATTTAATCTCAAATCATAGAGATTTATGTTTAAATAAGTGAAACAAGGTTCCATCTAGTTTTTTCTCCCACAGGTAGACTTTGATTAGTAATAACTAGTTCAGTCCTCAAATTCCAACTAAGAATGAGACCATGAAAAAAAAGACACATGTTTAAACTTTGTTTTTTTCCCAGTAATGCCTTAAAATATTAAAGAAATTCAAATCTCTTTAAGGAAGAATACTGATTTCCTTCCAGAAAAGATGATGTCCTTGGCTGGAGTCTAGTCTAGTAGGATCTATCCAGACTTTTCAAAATGTACGACAACTTTAACCAGAACAAGAGGGAGTTTTTCTGCAAAGCTGTGGAGCTGTAAGTAAAAAGCTACAACTTCCCATATGGAAGGCCAATTTGTCTTTCATATATGAGCATTTCTAACAGACTTGTGTTGAACAGAGCAGGACACACAAGATACTGTCCAGCTTGGTGTTCTTCCATTAGTTTGTGCATTGTTGAAAAGACTTGCATCCTCTTCCAAGTGCTGCTACTATTATTATCATCATTATTAATCCTACTCTTAAATGCAGTTTCAGAAAGAAACAACACTTTCATAGCACTTCCTTTTAAGTTACATATAGTTTTGATTCCCAATGCTTTTTTGTAGTGGCATTGAGAAAGGTTTGACCAAAAACACTGTGGAAAGGAATTTCAGATGGTCCACAAGGATATTTATTTGAGAGTGTTTGCTCAATGTTACTCAGAGATCAGGCTTTTAACTGCATTACAACAAATTTATTGGTGATTACAGATTAGTAAATAGGCCACCAGTGCATGTAGGATCAAAAATTAGAGCTCAGTGTCTTGGGTGTAGCACTATTTGTACTTGAGAGTTATCATCTGCTACATAGAGGAAATGGAGCAGAAAACTTGTCTCGAAGTCACTATTTCCCTTTCTTCCATCTCCCAAAAATAAAACAACTTAAAGACATTGTGAAAGCTTTACAGTAAGAACCATGCAAAACTTTTGCCACAAAATGTAAAAATCCCTCATGCTTCATTACAAATCTGAAAAACAAGACAGTATCTGCAAACAACTTTCACACAATCATTATGAGTGTTAAAACAGAAACTAAAGAAAAGCTCAGATATTGACAAAGAACTATGGTTTTAAGACTAAATAATTTGAAGCAGACTGTTTTCACATGTTGTGGCCAAAAGGCAAGGAAAAAATAATATTTTCAGAAACTGAAAACCATCTCAGTGGACAAGGACTCTGGCAAACCAGTGAAAAGTAGTTTACGCATTGTTTTGCATAGTCCCAAATTTATGTTTAATAGCAATATATCTTTATCTTCAGGTGCAAACAACTTGCCTCAGCAGTTGAAAACACTTTACAATTCAAGAGGATTCCAGGGGTTCTGGAAATATTTCAGAGTTAGACTAGAATTTATTAGACATTAGAAAAGAAACAACACAAAGGAAAAAAAGAACCCATCCACAAAATTATCATTTGCCTTTTTGTGGTCAGCAATGAAAGCAGTCCCATCACTTCAGTGATTCCTCTCCCAAACAACTCCGTGATTCTCATTTTTATATTTTTTAAGTCCTTTACAGCCCCCTCTAAAAGGCAGGGACTGTCACCATGCCTCTCATCTGTGAAGTGCCAGCTGCAGCAGAACTTTCCCAGTTCCCACCTGCAGTTCCATGGTAGTCTTCCCTTAGTTGCTACAGTAGAAAATGTTAACATCCCTCAAGTTTTCATCTTCTTCAGCTTTGACAATGTGTATTTAAGGAGTGATGGTACAAAGCTAGACACTTGGACTCACAGAATCATTTAGGCTGGAAAAGTCCCTTAAGGTTAACGATTGGACTCAATGGTCCCACACTGCTGGTCCACCACTAAAATGTGTCCATAAAGTGCCATGTCTACACATCCTGTAAGTACCTCAATGGATGGTGACTCCAGCAATTCCCTGGGCACCTTGTTCCAGTGCTTGACAACCCTTTTGGTGGAGAAACCTGAACATGCAAAAAGCCTGGAAGAGCAGCTCAAGAGGCATAAACTGCTCTGTTCACCTCAGTGAAATGTCAACATGGAGAACCCAAAAATGGCTGTAACAGGGTTGAATTTTAAACTGTTTCAAGACATATATGAAAAAACAACTGGTTGTACAAAGCACTGTCTGACTTCCCACTCTGATGGTGCAGGCAATGTGGCATTTGTTTAGACTGCTCCCATCTAACAAGAAACCAGCCTCAGAGTGTAACACTGTACAACAACCACCCAAACAAGAGAGGGAGGAATTCAGGCAGCTCTACAGACTCCAAAGACAGCATTCCATTTAAGCAACTGGCACGAGTGAAGCTTCAGAAGGGTATTTACACCCTTAACTACCCTCCCAGTACAGAGGAGGTACTTGTACAGAAAATTTCTTAAATCAGATATGGCAGAACCACTAACAATCCATTTGCACTCTGGGTGAGCTTAGCTAATGAATTGAAATGAGAGTAGAGGCAAGCCACAGACTGCCAGATTTTTAATATCCTCATATTTTCTAGTAATGCTGTAATTGTAAATAATGTTTACTTTGTTGTGCATTTTATTGTCGAGTCTTTAAAATCATCTGGGATCCCTTTGGGACATACAGCACTAAATAAATGTAAGTTGTTATTATCAAATAACAATCACTGGCTATTTAAATTATACAATAGCTACCTGATTATACTTAACCAAGTTAAAGCTCTAATTAAAAATGATTATATATAATCTAAATTAAAGATATTTTTTCGCAGTTCAAAGAACCCAAAGTTTTTCACATTGGATATTCAAGTGTCCTACAACATCTGGAGCTTGATCCTGCAGTACTGAAATCAGGATTTCTGCTGTTCCTTTCAATGGAGACACTCGGCTGAGAGCTAAATAGCTTGACAATTTTATTCTTCAGCAAAACTAAGATTTATTTTGTTTCCCACAGTCATTTGAGAGAGTATTCATCTGCACCTCTAGTATTGATCCTGCAGTGTCTATAACAGTTATTTTGGCTGTATCACCAGCTATAGATGTGCTGTAAATTTGAGAAATTATTTATACCCAACACAGAGATCTCTGAGCTTATACTCAAGCAATAAACTTGGTGTTTGTCCTGTCAATTGGGCCCAGTGTGGAATACAAAAAAACAACTAACCTTTCCTCTCAGTGGTCAGAAGTTCCAGCCTCCTCCTGTGATACATCCACAGGGACTCAGCGTCCAAAATATTTACCTGTAGTCTCATGCATTAAATAGTCCTTGCAGCCATATGAGATATTTTAGGATGCTGCAGATTCTGAAAGTGCTGTTGCCAGGCATACTCCAAAATCCCCAAATCATGCAATCAGCAATATGGTACAGTGACATTTTATACAAAAATTCTTGTAGAAGAATATTCACTTGACTTGGAACTGTTAGAAATCACATCTTCAATCTTCAAATCCACTGGGGAAAGAACTAATTGAGCTGAAAGTCCAACATGACTCCAGGATTTAAGGTTAAGAGAAGAACCTTGTTTATGTTCTCTCCTAATAAATACCACGAGACGGGGGCCATGGGGTTGTTGGTGGAAACATGTCTTTCCTGGCTGACCTCTGCCAAGTCTTCCCTTGCTTTGGGTGTCTCCTCTGTGGAATGGGGACAATGGCTCTAACCTTGGTGTTGATGAATAGTACTGTAGATGGGGCTATGTTATATTTCACTGCTAACAGCTCATCTTGGGGACCTTTTCGCATCCAAAAAAAAAAAAGAAAAAAATTCCAGAGTCAATAACCTGTTGAGAAGTGATGACTAAAACCCAACTTCAATTCAGCTGGGTTAAGAACAAAGTCAGCTCAGGATTCCTCTGGCAGAGATGGACAGACTGCCCCAAGGGTTGTAAAAACCTAAGTGGGGCTGAAACACTCTAGCGCTAAAGAGGCAGGCTCAGGTGACAGTGTTCAAAATCTATTGACCTCATAAAAGTGATTAACATTAGTTTGGAAGAACCTGGAACCAAAACCTTGATTTCAATCAGTTCTAGATTCTTCTGAACTATTAAAAAAAAAAACAAACCCTAAGATTTTATCTAAATTTCTCTCCTTTTCCTGCTTCCTCTCCAAAATATTATTTTTAAAGTGAGAAATTGGTGAGTTGATTTTTAAGTGAAAAATTTACTAAAAAGCACTAATTTCAAAACAATCCCATAAATTTCTCCCAATGAAAGTATAAATATTTTGCTTTGAAGTAGATTGTTTTTTAAAGTGTTCAATTTTCATATAAAAAATTGTTAATTTTCATTTAAAATGAAAATAACTGAAGTGAGGAAAGACTGCATATGCCTGAGTGTTAATTCTTTAAGATCTGAGCTAAGATCACACTGGCTGAAGATTCCCTCTCTCCAGCAATGCAAATAACAATGATGTCCCACAGACCCTTCACATACACTTAATGACCTCAGTGGCATTCTGCCAACTTACACCAGCTGAGAATCTGGGACAGAAGCCCCAGCTGAAACCAGGGCTCCCTTGTAGATCCACACACAGAGAAAGATACAGACAGCCCTCACAGCACAGTTTGTAATTTAAAATGACAGCAAAACCAAGAGATGAGAAGTAGAGATTATTATTAAAAGGGAGTATAAGCATCTGTTGCAAAGGGGCAAACCTGAGGAAAAGGCATGGGTTTTGTGAGTTCTAAGCTCCCAAATAATACTTCCTTTCTTAAGGCCATAACTTGAAGTCAGAATGGAAGTAGAAATTTAATGAATTAATAAAACCGCCATAGTGTAAAAGCATAGTAATGACATGTCAACACTCCCTGCATATTGGCTAAGTTTGATTTTAAAGTGTTACCCACTGGTCTCTCCTGCTTGCTGGAGCACACAGTCAGTAGTTCTCTGGCTGCACAAGGTGGTGGATGACGACACCCATGTCCTGAGCCATGGAAATGCTGCCTTTAGTTTGACACGTCTCCCTCTTTTTCAGCAGAGCACGGGGTGCAATCCATCACTCCAGCCACAACATGCCCTGGCACACCAGTTAGTTGGAAGGAGTTGGAGGGCTAAGTCAGGGGTGATATCCTGAGGTAGGAAGTCAGACTTCAGTAGGTGTGGGGAGGAAAGGGGAGCAGGGCGGGGGTGCACAAGATCCATATTGTGGTTTCACTGGAAGGACACAGCCTGTCACAAGGAATTACCATTAATTTGCACCAGCAGCACAGCTAGATTGAGACCAGCAAGCGATGATGACAAACAGCACTTGCAAGATCACATAATGAGGGGGCAAGGCTGCTTCACTGGAGCCGCTTCACTCAATTAGTGGACAAGGCTTTTAATGCTGCTATGCACAACCAAAGCAATTTTGATTACTTAGAGCTAAGTTTCCATTTAGAATGAGTCAGAAGCTGAAACGTCTTTTTTTTTCCCTTTCTTTCTTTTAATATAATTTATCTCCAGAGCATTCGAATGGTAATAAGCCATCTGAAAGCTGGACACATTAGCCCCTGTTTGTGGCCAAGTGATGTTGAAATACACTTTTTAAAAAAGTTTAAATAGTATCTATTCTAGCAAATGAAACTGATAAAAAGATAGCAAGCAATCGATGCTATGGCAGAAGGGCCAAATTTTGCTCTTTTTCACTGTAATTTAACTGAATCGTTGAAAGGGGATTTTGGTAGAACAGCCAGAATTTCATGACAGTACAATTAGAGCAGTAGTATTCCTTGCTTGCATCCCCATTTGCTGGGTTTACAGTCACTAATGTGATTGATTCTGTTAGCCCAAGACCAAAACTGGATTACCTTCTGAGCAGGAGGTAAAACTTTTTGTTCATTGAGCATAAATTTTAGTTGATGTTTAGGAAGTGCAATTTAATACCAAGAAACTCACAAAAACCTAAGCAAAGCATGTTAATATTAACAATGTTTCTGGGTTATGTTTGCTACTTTCAGTCCAAACATGAGTTTCTGCTGTTGAAAGGGGAATTGTACAAATAACTGTGGGTTAAGGAAACTTTTGCTGGTCAAAAAGAATGTGCTGCCAGTAGTTTAAAAGTAGATCCTGTGAAAAAGATGCTGCTGTCAAACCCTCCTTACCATTGTGCCTTAGGGATTCAAGTATTCACTAAGATCAGGACTTGAACTTAAATTAAATATGATTTAGAGCAAGGATCTGTGTGCTCTGTACTCTTGTATCTGCCCGAGCCAGTGGTACATCAGGATGTCCTTATCAGTCTTTTCAGTCCATGTTCTGGATAAGCACTTACATATTCCCCAGAACAAGGAGTGGACCCCAGATAGTGGTTTTCACACAGAATAGCCTGCTCACACAGCTACAGAATTATTCCATTTCTCCTTCCATGAACATGTATGCATGATTGTATGCATAGATGGACTAAGAATGACATCCAAGATTAAGAAAAATTTCATCCAAGACCTTTCTTCAATTTAGGAAGGAAGAGGATGAGAACATGGGTACCTTTGAGCAGCCCTTATCACTAGACTGTACAGTTAATGAGTCTTCTTGGAAATCCCAGGGAATCAAAATACTTTGTTTCATGGGTATTGAAATGAATCATTTTGATGTTCAGAATTTTATTTTCATCTTTATTTTGGCTGAAATTACTTATCAGATTTGACCCAAATTCCTGTAGAACTTCCGCTGCTTAGAAACTGAATTTTTGGATGCATAAATTGGTTTCTGTGGGAAAAATCTTTACCAAATATGCAACATTTCAGTACTTCATCAGGATTTCTTACAAGTGGGTGGAGGGGACTGGAGGCGCGTGCTGCAGTTGAGAGAAAGGGATTCCTTATCAAAGAATCAAGAGAGATTATTTATCACCCACACATTTCCCTGTATCTGATGTAGTGCAAAGCTGTATTTTTCCACTGGCCTCCAAAGCACCCGGTAGTGCCCAGTTCCTTTGGTTTGGGCAGGACACTCAAACCAACAGACCAAATGTCTGCTGCATTAACGACACAGAGTGGATACAGGCTTTGCCTAAAGCACAGAACCAGGAACATTTTAAACTGCTTCATTTCTCAGCTCCAGTACAGCTATGTATGTATAATTTATTTAAGATTTGACTCGGCAGGGTAGCTGCATGCAATCAGCATATTGTTTTTGTGAAGGTTCCCCCCTATTGCCCCTTAGACAGATTTTAACTGTCGGTATATTGGCCTTTTGAATTTTTGTTTTCATAATACCATAAGCTATTTGAAAATACATTATTATATACTAATCACTGCTTGTCCAATTTTTTTTTTTTTGAGTCTTACAGGCAACAGCAGAGAACAAGAAATGCAATTTAGTTGGAACTTCAAAGCAATGTTTCGCTATCATCCAAACTGGAGGTCTTTTATGCCTCTCTCACTATTTGGTTTTAAAAGTGAAAGGAAACTAGTTGCTTAAATTTGTTCTTTCAAATTTCCACCCACTTCACATTCTCAAAGGAGGGGCTTTACGATAATAAAGCTGATCTTGAGATCAGTCACAGATAGAGATATATTTACTGTCCTCACATAGCCATAGTATTGCTTACATACATGAATTAAAGATTGGCTAAATCCTGTCTCTGAACATTTCTAAACTTTAAAAAGATAGATATCTATATTTGAATTTCATATCCATTTCATATCTCTGTAGTGGGGTGAACAAAAACACCCAATTCAATCACACCTGAACTCTAAAAAAAATGGATCTTTTGAGATTTCCTATCATCATGTGGACTTGTGTACATAACAAACTAGCCCTGAAAAGCTAATACAGAACAGCTCCACTCCACATTCATCCTTATTTCTTTTCAGGAGTGCCTTTGTACAGTTGAGCTTTGCCTTTGAAGTGGATTAAGGTACCCTCCATATGGCATTTTTAGTGGTGAAGCAAAGTGCTACAACAGGAACCAGTGCAGAAAAATATTCAATGCATAGCCAAGCTTGTCCATTAATGGCCTAATATAGGGCAAGACTGAATAATATCCTCAGTTACAGTAAGATGTTAGGTGCTCAATGAGAACATTTTAGTGAAAATTCAGTGGTTCACCAGTGCAAAAGGTCATATTTCTGTACATGTTATGAATGGTTACATTATAAATTTAAATACAGAAATTGGCCAGATTCCGTATTTTTAAACTTAAATCCTATATTTGAATCCCTGTGCTCTACATGCAGGGGAAACAGCATCTTAGTCAGGACAAGCAGGAAAGGCATAATGGACTTCCACTTTTCATATAATAACTCTCCAACCATTACTAGCAGACCTGGATCTTCCTTCTCCTTTATCCCTTCCTCCCTTCTTTTTGACCCAACAGTCCAGTCTGGACACAAGACAGGTCTTGTTAAAATCCATTTAGTTCTGTGAAAAGAAAAAGAAAATAAACTCTTCCAAACAAAATTTTAAAAAGGAAATCCTTCACAAAACCTTAGAGATTAAACTAAGAAACTTTCAATAAAGCAAAACTATTTTAAACTTTCACACAATAGGAAAAGTTCATCTGGGTGGAACAATTGGTAGTGAAGCAGAGAGCAAGAAACTGAAAAGGTTAAGGTTTTCCGGGATGAAAATCATAACTCAAACACACACTCAGGGGGACAGTTATACATATGTTTTTGAACAAAAACTCTAACCTGGCATGATTAATTTTGGCCTTAGTTTTGTCAAAATATTGAAGTCCATATGGCACAAAGCAAATAATTTTACATTTTTATTTTAAACCCCTGTGTTTCTCTTGTCTATTCCCTTCTCTTCCACCACACACACTGGCAGCCGCTACCAATACGCCAAATGCCAAATCAACCCTGCAAGCTGGCTGGCACAAGTGCTCTACAATACTGGCACACACTTGCATGTGCAGGGGGATTCTCTCTGAAACCCTGTGGCACATCCAAGCATCCCTGCCTAGCAGCTGAGGACCCTGTCTATCCCAGTCACATCAGCAACAGGGTGCCTTAACTGTGAACGTGCTGCCCATTTCATTATGCTTAAATCAAATAAAACAGCTCCACTTCGCCTCAGTGCATCCATTCCCCCTCCTGCCCCAAAGAATCAGTAAGTGCTTTACAATATCTTTGTATCCAGCAACGGAGAGGTATTGCTGCTGTGAAAACACAGGATGCAAATCACTGCAATGTGAGCAAGAACAAGAAAAAAAGGCATCACTCAGGCAGGCTGAGCAAACTCCTGCACCTGTGGTTGGCTCCACAGAACACTGGGGCTTAGGTGGAGGATGTCACTCCTTTACCTCTTGTCCACGAAACATTCAGTGAGCTGGAGAAAAATAAGGAACACTGAAGGCTTTGCTGACCCTGTCAGGATTCAAACTAGTATTTGAGGCTCAAATACAAAATCATTTTCTTTGATGGCCTTCCTGGTTTTTTTCCCTATTTTTTCCCTATATTAGAGCATGTTTCTCCAATACATGGCATTACATATATATACACATATATATATACACACACATACATTTTGAAACATTTTAGTTAATATTTATTCAGAATAGAAGAGAGTAGATTCCTTACAAAAACAGACAATTAATACTGTTTTTAAACAATGACCAAGACTGGGCATTGGACAGCCTAGCATGCTGTACTGAACCAAAGTTAAGCATACTTTCTACACCATTTTCTACGCTTGCACACTAAGTTCACGGCCAGACATTATTCCCACCTCCCAGTGTGATCCGTGACCTCTGCAGCTACAAGAACTGTATTCAGGATCTTCCAGACAGCCCTGATGACAAGATCAAAATAATGCTCTTTTTTTCACTCATAGCAGACAACAGTGAATTCTTCATCTGTGAGAGCCTGTTTTGAGGGAGGTTTGGAGCACTTCTGACAAAGACCCATTTCTTGGGTGGCATGGTGTTGCAGTGCACAGGCTGGAGGAGACTCTGGGGACACCTTGTGCAGCCACAGTTGCTCAGAGTCTTCACATCAGCCCAACATCCGCCACCTGAGGATAACCCCACATGCTGCTCTTCCCTTGAGATGTGTCAAGGAGCCAGCGGACTGGGTGAGGTTACCAGCAGCCACCCATCACACTGAGGACACACCCTGCCAAGTGTGGCACTAACTGGAGCTCCCAAAGTGCTGGATGCTCCCTCTTAGAGTAACTGCACCCTTCTGCAGCCGTGCTGGGAGCTGAGCAGAGAACAGGTAATGAACTGCTCATGATTTGATTACTCTCTGCCACAGCATTGTGGTCACTGTGACTCGCTGTCACAGCATCATGCGAATTGACATCACCGCATCGCAGCAAAGCTGAAAACTTTCCCCTCTGACGCCTCACGGAGATGGGAGAAACTTTGGTCTCTTGTAGCCACACAGCACAACCACAAGACACTGTCTGCGCCTTTCCACATTACCAAGTTTCTGTTGGAGCAGCAACTCCACCTAACAAATGTAGCTTTAACAACAGTAAAACAACCTAATAGCTTTGCATGCCAGGGGGCTAATGTGGTGGGCCATTTAACGCTGCACTAAATAGCCGTGGTTTGGTTCTCATTGCCAAGTGCTGAACTGAGAATTGCAACTGCCGGAGCAGTCCCTAATTCGTTAGTTAAAGGGGGTCATTGCTCATAGGGTGGGGAAGAGGAAAGAAGGGGGGAGATATCAGACAACTCTAAACATTCAAAGTCGACAGAAGGTTGCACTCCTGAGAGAGGCAGTATTTAGTTGAAAGCCTGACAAAGCTCTGCAGCTGGGAGGCCTGTGGTGGTTTTACTCGACACTAAAAACTTGCCATAAGATACTTGTAACCTGTATAATAGGCTTGGTGGGAATGGGGAAGCTGGGAATGAAAGGAAGGTGAAAACATCTTGCTAATAACACTGCGGTTTCATTTCAACTGGCCCTCAAAACCGTACACCATGCAGGCTGCCAGCACAGCAAAGTAGCAGCTACACAAATAAACTGCTTTCCCATCTACTTTTCCTGAAAAAAAACAAAACTCCCAAACAGATCTGATTGCAAAGGACATCACTTAAAAACTTAAAATGATACAACAAAACAAGTCCAAATTTACAGGGCACCTCTCAAAGAGAGAGGATGTTAGAACCCTAAAACAACCGCTTTCTCTAATTTCTGCCATCACTCAGATTGGCCTTGAATTACCTCCTGATAGGCCTCCCATGTGCTTGCAGATGAGAGAGTGTAATGGGGATCTGTTAATTAACTAGAAGCAAAGTTGCACGGTGGGGATCAAACACTGGATGCGTCCTAAAACTCCCACAGAGAAGATGAAATGCAGCGCAAACTTTAAAGACTTCCCGTCATTAGCCAAGACCTTGGCTGCTCCTGGCCCAGACCCCTCCTGTTTCAGAGAACAATAAGGACAATGATGGCAGAAATGAAATAGTGCAGCAAGGAACAAAGGAATTAGCTATTTACCCACAGAGAGAGAAAGGAAAAGAGGGGCAGGGGGGAAGGGGGAAGGGAACTTGCTTTTTTCCTAGGGTTTCTGTCTACTTTTAATTAATTTACGGCTGCCAGGGACTTGCACACAGAGCACGCCCAAGAGCATTGTGTTAGAGCTCAGTGTTAATACATGTAACATCTACTGTTTACTCCCAGGCAGGAAGGAGATGGAGCTGGGGCAGAGGGGCAGTGGGAAAGGAGGAGAGGAGATCGTCCCTCTTCAAAGCTGCTTGAAAGAGACAGGCAGAGATGAGCAAAAGGTTGTACTGATCTCTAACTTCTCTGAACCTGCTTCCATGAAGGCTATTATTCTTTAAAAGTGCTCCAGGTAGGGTGGATCACTGTGGGCAGGACTTGCACGGGGCACTGAAATGAAAAGAGAGGGCACTAGGACAGGGACATGCAGGTGAAGTGACAGCAAGTGCTGTGGAGCCAAAGGGACAGGTTTAATGGGCTTCCTCCAGTGCCTTCAGATCAAGGGAAATCTTGGGGCAGGGGCACACAGTGCAACAGTGCTCTGAGGAAACACCCAGCCTCACTTCCCTGTGCTTCCAAAGGACTTGGAGCACCACAGGGCACCACACTAGTAGCCAGCTTATTCAGCAGTTCCACAGATAAATACTGGCCCCAACTTCAATGCACTGAAAATCCAGCTATGGCTAAACTGTGCCTATTCCTCAGACACAGGACATGGCACCAGACTGGGACCTTACCGTACAGGCACCAGGATACAAGACTGGATACCCTAAAACATCCAAGCTGGCATTGTAAGCCTATGTTTGAGTGACTCACTTGAGCATCAAACAAAAATTTCCTTCATCCTACCTTGCATCAAAAAAAAAAAAAAAAAAAGCTTTGTCAGATGGCTGTTTTCATGAAGCCTGAACCCCAGGATGCAAAGCAGCACTGCATTTCCACTGAAAGGGAAGAAGGAGAACAAGGCTCGGAGAAGGCACACTGCACGAGGACAGCCCTGCATTAAGACTACAGCTTCGCTACAAAACCATCAGACCTCAGAGAGCAGGGTAATGGATACATCATGAGAAGCTGAAGGAAGCAGCCTAATGCTCCTAGTAGGTTCTTTGTGAATGTTTTTCTTGGGCTTTTGTCTCTCTTGAAGAAGGAGCAGGAGAAGCAAAGGCTCCACTGAAAAATAAAAGTCTGCAGCTGATCAGATTTATTCTTGGCCTAAACAGTGGCCTTAGGCAGCAATGGTTTCAGTCTGGGTTCTGCACGTGACTGCTTTTGATAAGGAATGAGATCAGGAACGTGAGCCCCAGGTGAGGATGAAGCATTTAGACTATTTCTGACTGCTTAGGAGAGTGTTGGTGGAGGTGTCAGTCTTTTTCAGAGGTCAGAGCAAATGATACCATTATATACGATTTAAAAATAAGAGGCATAACCACTTGGTTTCCAGACAACCTGTTCAGAAGAATCAGTGTGTATTTCACAGCTCAGCAAAAGAGACAAGACCTTCTAGGCTTACAGTTAACAAGACCAAAACAACAGCTAAAAAGCCCACTGCACAGTAGGCATGTTTGGCCATGTAGGAGAAAAACACAAAACTTCCCTGGCATTCAGTCCAGGGAAGCTCCACTCACCATAGATTGAGGGCAGGGGACAATGAGAAGTCCTTTGATACCATAACTAGTGTCTCAGCACTGTCCTACATTAGCTAACTCCACAGGTGGGAAATAAAATGTGAAGAGAAGGTTGGATTATTTCAGATCTGATTTGATGCATGATAAAGACAGCTGCAGTTTCAGAGGGGGAAGTGAGGTCTGTTTTTTCAAAAAGCATCTAATTCACTATTGTCAGATAGTGAAGTTTTCACATAACCACCATCATTCATGCATTGCTTACATATCACTCAGCCCTAACTAAACTGAACTACAATATCTTGGAGAACATCTCACTGCTCTTTCACTCCTCTCTTACAGCAGCTCTTGCTTCTTCCCCCAAAGACTGTTTCCCATTACTTGGAAGACATTGCCATCATGACTTCTGTGTGTGATTACATTTTCCTCTACCAATGAGATCCAGACAACCACCTGGCTATAAGAAGAGAAAATAAAGGGGACTGACTTTATGAAATTTCTTCATATCTCAAGGTGAACACACAAGATTGTCACTCCAAAGGGAAAACTGCTCTAACATGGCACAAATACATGAAATTAATTCTTACCAAAAGGCCTAAAGCAAAAAGTAACAGAGTCCAGGTTGCAAATTCTTTGCTTTTATGCACCTCTGACAGGAAAATGACTGTGTTAGAAAAAGTGATTTTTAAAAATCTGTTTTATTAATTCATTTGGCTTCTAACATAGAGAGAATCATCCCGTCACAAAATCTGCCAAAAGGTTCACTTATTATTAGCCTCTAAGATGCAAGCTAATTGCTTTCTGTGTTTTTCACCAAAACCAGCTGAGATCCTGAGGTTCACAAAAAGGATACTGCACATGCTCAGAAATTTGCCCGTCCTGAAGATTTTTAATTACAAATTTGACATTATTCTTCCCCAGTGTAAAATCTGAGGGTTGCATCTTACAGAGACTTCTCAAGGCTGTAACTCTGCATGTCAATAATCTTGTTGAAGCTAGAGAGAGTATTCAGATGCATAAACCAATGTGAACTTGCCAAGCCTTTGCAAAATCTGAGCCAGATTATCACAGTAAATACTATAGACCTTGCCACAACTGACTGAAATTCATTATTGAAGAAATATATTTGACAGAAATTTTATGGAGAAATAATTGTGTCTCTCTTCTTCTCTAAAAAAATTATCAAAACAGATACTAAATGTTAGTACGCCACAATCTCTCTAGTTTTATTTATCTCCTCCTTCCGTGAAGTTAGTTAAAGGTTAAGGTAACCCAGAAAAGCCAAGTGGGTTGACCTATGCACTCCAGTAGCTCTCTGCTGCAATTGCTATTTCTTGGGACAACAGCATCTTCATACAGTGCACTTAGAAACAGGCACTCTCTGCTCCAGTTTATTCTGGAAGCAGGAGGAGGGAGAACATGCTTGATGCTTGTTCAAGGGCTGGAGTTCAGCAAGTTGATTCAGTTCAGGGCATGATCAAATAGATACCAGAGCAGGCTCAAGTGAGAGGCACAGCTCTAGTTGGCACTCAATTTTCTTTTACCTCAAGGAGGACAAATGTGAATGGTTTAATCATGATTGATCCATTTTACTTCACTAGTTTGTCTCTTAGAAAGACTTGTTGATAAAGAGGTGAAATCAGCTATACAAGTAGACCGTACTACAACACAGAAGAGAACAATGGTTCACACAGGTTTTCCAGAAAAAAACCCAGCACTCTTGTTTTTAAGAGTAGACTGATCCTCAGCCTACTGACATCCTCCAACAAGCTGAGGACTCTGCCTCATTCCTCAGCATATGGACCCGCACAGCCAGGCCTCACATTTGCTCAAGCAACATATTCTGCACATCTCTCATTTCTCTTGAAGTGGAAGCAATCCCACCTTACAAAATCAGCAGTACAGAGATTTCTTCCCATCTCTAAAATGACAGATCACTGCAATGCAAGTCTTACCAGTCTTACCCTTTTTCCAAGTTATTTCTTCCAGCTACCAGTACAGTAGCTCACCAAAACCTTTCGCTGGCTGATTGGAAGATGGCCCCTCCTGCTTTGTATCTTGAGCCAAAGCAATGCTGTAGAAGTACCAGCAATGGGACACTGCTTTAATTTTCCATGGCACAGGCAGTGACAGGCCTGAGCTTTCATCTGAAGTTTTCTAAAGAATCATGGAATGACTTCAGGTTCAAAGGGACCTCAAAGATCATCTTGTTCTAACACCCCTGGCCTGGCCTCGAACACCTCCAGGGATGGGGAAGCCACAGCCTGATGTGACACACCCCCCCCAACCTCGTATATTTCAAAGGGCTGGATGGCAAACTTGCAAGAACCGTTCCTCTTGGAAATTTCATTAGACATGAGCAAACATAATTTTCAAATGAGAAAGGTCCAGATTTCAGGCTGACATGCAATTTCATCTTCCTTTCTCTCCCCCCAAAATCTTTTTTCAAACAAATGTATTGCCATGAAAAATTTTTGTTTTGACAAATACACAAATTTTTTTAAAACAAAAATATGTGTTTTTTGACTACTTGACAGTACTGCTTATAAAACATTGCCATACATTTGCTTCAGCTACATGTGGGCCCAGAACTAAATATAGCCTTTAGTTTTCAGAGTTGTCAGTGCCCACCACCTTACCCTCTCTTAAATGCGGAGGTGAACATACACTTCAGCATCGTGAGCCAGCTTATCCATGATGTATGTGCATTTCATGTATGGGGTATATATATATATATATATATATATATAAAACAGAGCACTGCATACCTCCAGTGACTTGTTCAGGAGCTTAATCTTCTCCTGAGTCTCATTTTTATAGGGCTGCTGAGAAAACAAACAAACAAACAAAAAGCTACAAAAAACAAACCAAAACCACCACTTACAAGCACGGGGAGAGATGATTAAAGGCAGAGAGGTCTCTCATATAAGCACAACATATGATTGGATAATACTGTCTGGATTAGCAGCTTTATAACCTAGCCAAGCCCCAGGGCTACAATTATCTGGTTGCATTAAACTGAAATCACCTGAAAAACCTCACAGTGAATGAACCCTTGGAAGTGTCTAATCTGCTGGTTCGCACTTGCAAGCGAAAACAAAATTCACCAATGGTGAAGAGATGAACAAACATCCCAGTGCAAGATTTTCCAACTAATGTTTCTAATTTTGCTTCAAAAGGAAGGTCTTTCCATTGCTTTTGGCTCTTGTTTGAAATACCTTCCAAATGTAGCATTATAGTAAGCAAAGAATAAAAAGATAAAAGTCACAATAATAGCTACTACCAATTTTCACTTTTATAAACCTTTTCATTTCATTAATTCTGATGCAGAAAATTTGCAAGGTCTGTTTTAAGGAGGAAGCAGATTAGACAACACTCCTATGACTCCTGTTTGTCCCATCTCTGTTAATAGTTTGGAGGTTCTCAAACTGCATTGCAATTTTAAAGAGAAACCTTCCAACAATGATTTCTTCCTTTGTACTTCCATCACCTTCTCCTAGTAATTGACCAGGTGCCACAGAAACAGGAACAAGCAATATCCATCTTGTACTTGAGGTTTTTGCTCCACAGAACTTCTACAGGCTTGCAGTCTATCAAACAACCAGCCCACCCCCCTCCCCCCCCAAAATGAATGGTCATTTTGGACTCTCTGACCAGCTCTCACTTCAGGCACTCCCTGTCTATCTACAGTTCCCTCTAGTTACAGAGATGGACACAAGAGCTCACACCACCAGCTGTTGTATATCAAGATTTACCAGGCGTTTTACTAAAGAAAACTATGAGCTGATGGATGGAATTATAATCAGGTTACACAGATAAGAAGGAAACCATAGATAAGAAATACACACTTGTGTGGTCCTGAAAGTTCCCTAAAAGATTGATGCCACTCTGCCCTAGAAATGGCAATCACCTGGGGCTTGTAAGCAGAGTCCTGCATTTCAGGGAAGCACACAGACAGCAAGCTACCTTTCAGCCTTCTGCATATCTATGAGCAAAAGACACTTCTTAAAAGAAAATTATGTAGATTCATCAATAATATTAAGTCATGAGGATGGACAATTACACTCATGTTGTCAGGTGAGTGTAGTTACCTACACTCATAAGTGAGAGTAATAGTAGGAGAAGCTCTGCTAAAGCAGCAGTAAAAAGTCAATAATTACAAAGGAAGTGACATTTGTAGAACTACTCAGGTACTACTGTGAGGGAATTATTGGTACTATTTTTACTGCTGATCTCTGCAAATCTTCAATTTCTCTAGGCTGGAATATGCAAGTGGGAAGAAAACTTCTAACTAAATTAATTTCCATACAAAGTTTAGAGACAGTCTAGAAGATGTTCTTTAAAAACTAACAATGAAATTTGAAATAACTTAAACTGAACTAATTGATTTTGGATTTTCTCCATGTTGAAAGCTATTTTCTGATATAGTGTTCAGGAGAAATGTTTAATGTGGATATGACTGGTAAATGCTATTATACTTTTATACCAGCACCATATTTTTTTTATTGAAACATAATTTCTTGCCTGCAAAGGATTAAAATAATTTTCCTTTAAAGCAGGCTTTGCTAGATTGCTGTTCTATCTACACTGCACCATCCAGTTGTGTATTTATGTCATGACTTGCAAAACCTTTTCAAGGCACTCCTAAATGTGCTTTGAACAGATGGGGAAAGGTAATGCATGGCATTTTGTCAGCACAGACACATGCTGATTCTGACGCAAAAAGTGACATCGTAGTGTATTGATTTCACATACATTTCCATATGCTTAAATAGTTTTAGCCTGTATGTTACTCAAGCATTCATTTTAAGATAACAACACTATTTAAACGACATTTTTTACATTTATCTTCTTGCTATCAGAATCCTTATTTCATTCCAAATATAGCTGCTTGGGTATGCAGGAGAAAAAAAATACAAATCAATCAACCTTCCCATCATCCAACATATTGACAAAGCAGATAATTCCTAAACCACACGAGGCATTAAGAATGCAGGCCATCATAGCT
Organism: Lanius collurio; assembly: GCA_020086605.1. Classification (NCBI taxonomy): domain Eukaryota; kingdom Metazoa; phylum Chordata; class Aves; order Passeriformes; family Laniidae; genus Lanius; species Lanius collurio. Next base: position 23,933,328 of record JACBWW010000009.1, on the reverse strand, counting down.
GCTTAGATGTTTTTCTGGCTGCTTCACCCCATCTCACATCTTCAGTCAGTGGTGTGCTGAGACCTCCTTTCCTCAGGTCCACATATGCACAGACTCCAACTCTTCTCCTCAAAAGTACGCACCTCTTTCCTTGCACTGGCCATTTGCTACCTCAGCAAGGCAGAGAAAAGAAATCTGTCACTTGTTCTCTCCGGAAAAGTTCAATGCCTGCCCACAGAAGGGGATGTCTCACACAAATAACAGGCGCCCCAGGGAAGAGCCGCACTCCTGCTGCTGTAACAAGTTCCATCACACCTATTTGTATGCAAGCTCCCAACTTCACCAAAAGCAATTGTGTTGTCCTCTGCCTCTGCCAGCCACTTCATTGATTTTATTTCTCTTCCACAGTTCAGTACTACTCTCTTTTGCTCCGTCTCTATTTCTGACCTGAACTTTAGGAGGCAAATAACACATCTCATCTAGACTAGAAAGGAACAGTTCAGTTTGGGTCAAGCTTAGATAGCAAAGCCTTCACCTCATTCTGTGGCTCAAATGCAGCCTGAGCTTTTACTTCAGCTGGATACAGTTGTATCAACAGCATTATCTTCTGTTTAAAAGAGAGAGAGATGTAGGCAGATGGATTTAAGTAGTTCTAGCTCAGCTCACCTTAACCATGACTTCCCAGGACAAAGGCAGAAGAGAAAGCCAGTGAGTTAACAGTCTAACAAAAAACTCAACAGGCTAGGTAAACTTGTTTAATTTTATCACTCAATAAAGTTGCTACTGGATACACAATTCAGCATTTCAGAAGCTTGTAACTTGGGAGCTGAGCTTTCTATTGAGACAGTGAGAATATTTTTAATAAAAGCAAAACAACTTTTTTTTTTTTTTTCTCTTTCTCAGCTTAGGGACAGCTGAGCCATTTTGGCTGAAAAATTATTTTAATTTTTTTTTTAAATGTCTGAGGCAAGCACCCAAAGTGGAAAATATCAGCCAAAGCTGAAATCATTTGGCAAAGATATGAACAGCTGAACTGAGAGTTTTAGGATGGAAAGCATCAAGCAATCTTTGACACAGACATAACTTCCCATACCTCCTACTACCTATTTCCCCACGTTCCTGCGGTGGTCAGAAGAGGTGGTCTCCCCACCAGCATCAGTTCCAAAGCTACATAAATGCTGTGGAGAACACACCAGCATCCGCCTGCTAAAGAGCAGTGCCATGGAGCAAGACCCACTCTGGGACTTGTGAACCTTGCTTTGAACTACCTGACTTTCAGTGCTGTTGAAAAGGCATTGCTGAGCTAAACAGACCCCAGACAAATCAGCACAGCAAAGCCCTCAGCACAAACTATCCAGCAACAGCAGCCAAGCACAACCCTGGACCACAACTCAGCCTCCTGAGTCCCATCTTTATTTGCAACTCTTATATACCTATTACAGGTTTTGTGTAAAAAATATGCTCCATTTTTACCTTGAGCAACCACAGCTTACAGTCACTGGAGGAAAAAATTTGCTTCACTAGAAGCACAAGGAAGCACAAAGCTAAAAAGGTTAACAAGTAAATAGTTCATCCTTTGTTTTTGGTTTTTTTTTTTTTTCTCTTTTTAACTCAGTGGCATGAATGCTCAAGACCCTTATAAATACCAAGTAAGATCTCACAAGCTGGCATGCTTGAGTTTTTAACAGAGGAACATTTTGAGGTGCAATGCAAATACTCTGTGTTAAGGCAAAAGGAAATAAAAAAGTTGACCATAACCTGAGGCCTTGGCTCCCGCCAAGTGCCTGTTGTTATGAAAGCAAGGTGCTCCACACGATCTAATCATAGCACTAAACCTTGTTACAAGCCCTTTTACAGCTCCAATATCTGGGTTACATGGAAACACGCTGGAGAGCCTCCTTGTACTATGAAATAAATGTCATTCTGACTGGCATCCTCTCTTCCAGCGAGTAATTTCCCTCTGCTGATAAATCGATACAGCAAAAACAAATGAGAGTGCACAATGGGCACATTGAGGATTACATTTTTATTCATTTCAGAGCCCCTGCAGCAGAGTTTTTTTAAACACAATAGCAGAAAATGATGCACTCGAGCTGGGGGTAAGGGGGGAGGAAAGCATACCTTACAGAGGAAGAGAGAAGGAAAAGAGCAAGAAAGGAAGAGAGAGTAAAAAGGGGAGGAAGAAAAATAACCTCAGAATTTAGAATACAAGTCTACATTTCCAAGCCTCAAGTTTGGGGTGGGTGTGTGTTCAGCAATTATTTAGTCTGGCTTATTTCTAAGTTCTTGTTCTTTGTTACAGCAATGATATTTTGCCTTTTTCCCCCCTTTCCTTCCTTTTTAAATTTTAACTATTCCATTCTTTGCTCCAAGGAACTCTTCTTACCTCTTCCATCTCAACTGCTTTACTAATACATACAGGACACCACCAGCACAGGCCACATCTATAGTAACTCATACCAAAATGGTTATGTCAGAAGGCACACATTTAGTATAGCTGAGGTGTAACTGTAGGAAAATGGACCAAGACAGAGAGACTTCGGGGTTTCAGCTCAAGGAACTGATCCACCTCACGGTCAGGAGAGATATTTTCAGTGACCTATGGCAGGTTCTGACCCAACCTGGTCACCTTCAATTATACACATTTTGGCCCCAAGACTTGAGGTTTCAGTTTTCAGTAGTTATGAAGCAGAATTGAAAAGAGATAAACTTCTTTTCTCCTTAGGGCATTGAGCCAAAGAAGGTACAACCATGGATTTACTGAGGTGCAAACCCAAAGGCAGGAGCCTAAGGTGTTGAGTAACTGGTTGGCCAGCATAGACATAAAGAGAAACTCAAGGGCACAGCAGGACACCAGCAGTACTGGTAAAACTCTCAGGTTTTTGGCATTCACCCACTGCTGTTGAGAAGCCAGACCCCAATAGCTCCAAAGACTGGAGATAACTGAACGTCTGCAGAAGACCTGGAATCAAGACAGCTGAGGGGGAGCTCAGGGAAAGACATCACACATTTTTTACATCATAACCCTAACTTAAACATGCCATGGGCAGGAAATCCAGGGATTTCAGGAAATCACTGTCCTACACTCCTTGTCCCTAAGAGGGACTCTATCAAATGCAAGCAGGGCTTCCATTTCATCACTTTATGTCCACTAGGAACTGGACCCAAAGTGACAAAACGTTGTACATTTACAGCCACATGACTGCTGGTTTGTGGCCATTTTCAGTAGTGTCACAGCCCTGGTTTGAACCAACAACCTCAAGGTGAGAGGCTGTTGAATCTCATTACTAGTTCCCCATGCCTCATTAAATTTGCATTTATTTGGTTCTCCCTGTTAGTGGTTCCTACAATGACCAACTAGAAATGACACAGAAATGTGCTCTTTTTTCTCTTTTTTTTTCCTTTCCTTTTCTACCCCCTCCCTCTCTTTTTTCTTTTTTTTTTTTTTTTTTTTTTTTTAAGCCGAAAGGCCGTAACACAACAGCAACATAATGAAAAGTGAAATCCTTTTACAACCCTGGGAAGGCCTAGATGTGTGCCCAATAAATGTAAGCAGACATGATATTCTTTATAATCACAGCAAGATGAAGATGTGAACTGAATAAATGCTTTAAAAACATCATAGATTTTATTAGATGCAAAAGATTGAAGCGTTAGGCACCTTTTAGCTCAACTTTCATTTAATTTACTGCTTGCTGTACTGTAGTCTAAAGGGAGTGAAAAAATCCTCTCTCTAATTTTTTTTTCCTTTTCATGAGCTGACCAAGGAGATGAAATCTGGGTACTTTAATTACCATTCAGAGCCAAAGGCCTGGCCTTTGATATGGAAATCCCACTTCAACTCCAGCTTGCTGCTGCCTTTCCCTGTCCCCTTCTCCTTCCAATCTCACAACATGAATTTTAAGTAGTCTTGTCAACACCTGACCGTGAAAGCTAACAGAAGCCTGTGCTGCTAAGTTGGTGCTGTTGATAATTTTTGTAATTTTTTTTTTTTTTCCTAAATTTTCCTTAAGAGGGAGAGAGTGGGATGGGGAGAGGCAGATTAGAAATTGGACAAATCTAAGGAGCTAGATCTTCTCCTTCCTTGTCCATGGCCTGGCCCGGCTCATGCAGCAGCTCACATGAAAGGGTAAAAGAAAGGAGGAGCAGGCGGGGCAGGGGGGGAACGGATGAAAGCTGTCATGTACAGTTACCCTGTTATTGTCATCTGCCTGCTGCATGACTCCCAGCTTTGCTATAATTATTAATTGCACTTGTCAACTGTCATTAATTCCTCTTTAGCATCCCTGTCTTGGAGTAATTAGACAGAACAGCCTCACTGCACTCATTGTTTTGAGAGGCCCCTGAAAGAGCCCAACGGGCCTGTGAAGAGACAACCATCATTAATACAATAGAGCACCTCAGCATTAACCCTTTCCAAGGTGTACAAATCAGAACCTGATGGCTCTCCTATCGTATGAGTTCCAGTCCCATTTTCCTTATGAGGGTTCCCATCCAATGACTCAAGAGCAGCTGGAGGCTTCAGGTGCTTCAGCCTGGGGCACCCAACTTGAGGCGCTGCAAGGAGGCCTAATTTTCTGAGGGCGGGGGCTCAGCACTCCCCAGCTCTGTCGAAACCTGATCTTCTGCCCAGCTTTTAGATAAAGGCACAAAACACCAGACTTTATAAAGTTACCATCATCATCTTTACCTCATTCACCAGTTTTGGGAGGCTGACCAAAAAGCAGTTGTGGGATGTCAGTGTCCTTTGAGGCTCGTTTCCTCCCTCACCTGAGGAAAGGGATCCAGAGCATTTGTTCTGGCCACCACTGCTGAGATCTCCAAGCCCAGCTTCACTATCTCTGTTCCCACAAGTGAGGACCACCCCCCACCCCCCCAGTAATCTTCCCACGCCCACATATGCACTCCCAAAACTCTGAATTCCCCAACGCAGCCATCTCTACACTGTTACACAGCTATAAGTGATGACCACAATCTTCCTTACACTTGCCATTGATTCAGTGGGAGAGAGTGGACTCTACTCTCCCAGTGCTACAAAGGGTAAAACCTCAGGTATGTGGGAAAGGTACAGGAGGAAGGCCCAGTTAGGAAGCTTACGAGGACAAAAGCAAGCAAATGGCTTGATACTGTGTTTGTATCAGAGTCTTGGGAACAAAGCTGCACTTTCCATGGGTAATATCAAGTTGCTTCTGGGCGGGAAATAAAAGGGAGGGGAGGAAGAGAAGTGTTCCTTCATTTAACTTTAATTTACCCTGGTGCCTGACTATATAAATGGTGATTGAAAAAAAAAAAAACAAACAAACAAGGAGGAACTAGAGCAACCTGTTGCTACAATGAGCAAAATATCTCTGCAGTTCAACTCAGTTTTCTGCTTAGGTTTACCAAACTCTCTCTCTGCAGTTAATCCACTCCTTCTCCTCATCTTTTTAATTGTAATTTAATTGCTGGAATTCAAGTTTTTGTATAAAAAAGAGACGCCAGAAAGGCAGTAGCCAGACTTAATTTTACTGCTGCCTGGGAACACTCCAAGGAGCTCCTGGGCCACTGGACAGACCTGTCTGGGGCTAGGGAAAACCATACTGCACAACTACTCTCTCAGTCCCACAGCTGGGACTAGAGGGAGCACAGATATTTTTTTTCCTCTAAAATTTTCAGGAGAGACTCCTATTCACCCTAGGCAAGCAATTTTGCCAAACCTGGTCACACCAAATAAGATCTTCAGCAACAGTATTCCTTGAATGATGTATTTTAAGTAAGACTACATATTCCTGGTTTAAAATCAGAACCTAGACTTTTAAAAATGAAAGGGAACTTTCTTCAGTCTGTTAACTTAAGGGCAACAAGAGACCTTTGTGAAAAGGGTTTTTTTTCCCCATTAAATTTTGCCTATCTTTTCAGTGCTTACCCAACTGAGATCAAAGCCACAAATTAATGAAGCAAATATACTCTAAACCAGTGTTTCAAAGTCATAAAATGTTAAAGAACCTTATTCAGAGCTTCACCTTCTTTGGATCTGGCTTAGTAGCTTGTGACTTACTGAAATAACAGAGAGCTTTGTATAAAGCCATGTGGAATGTATTTATAGTACATATAGAACTAGAAAAGTTATTTCATAAGCATATGCATCAGATTTTTGGCACTGTGCACCCTGCATCAGAAACAAGAATTTGGCCACAGATCTAATCAGTGAACACTTACTCACTTTTGTCTATTGTGGCTGCACTCAACCACTGTAAAAATTAGAGTGATTTTTTCAAAACAGGGCCCAGTTCAGCTGCATACTAACTACCATCACTGATTATATTCCTTCTGCATTTTTTCAAGATGGATTTCAGCGTCCCACAAAACTGTCTCTGTCTTGTATAACAACAACATTTGACAGCCAAATTTAATTGTTACCTTATTAGTAAGAAGCTCTGCTAAATCACCTTTAAATTGCACACAAGGCCAAATTTCTTTAAAGGTCAAAATGAATAGAGCACACGCATATTATTACAGATTTCTGAATGGCCAGTGATACTAATTCCTCAAGTAAATAAACCAGTTCTGTTTTCCTTTGCTAATGCCAGATGTTTATTTCACCTTCTTACATGCGTATGCTCTTGGGACAGATGTAAACCAATCCTGATTGCTGGCAAGGAAGGCATGCTAGGATAAAGCTGGCTGAACTCACTGATGATTTCAGGTTTTCAGTGTGATCTGCTGAGACATTTCTGTGATTCAGCCAGAAGCTCTGGCATTAGCTCTGGTTAATTCAAGAAGGTGAAAAACAATAGGTGGTTAACAGCTGTTTCAGCGTGAATTCACGTGCGTTCTGTGGTGAACTTCTGTCACCAGTGCATTTTGATGCATGGTTGGGAAGTTTTGCCAATTTAAAAGTACAACTCTGCGAGTAGCTCTTTATCAAATGGATTCAGCTGCAAAGCCATGCATTCCTCTAATGCATAATGCCTGACCCCTGTACACTGGATATTCCCAAACCATCTCGAGCCCATATTTTCTCCTCCCTCCCCTTTGCAAGCCACACTAGCTGAAAAAGCAATTAACAAGAGCACAGAACATCCAACATGTGCACAACTCTAAAAACACACCAATATCATTACAGATAATAAATTCTGTTCCACAGTCTCTCCAATGAAGTGTGTTCAAGTGATGATTAACCAACAAGCCAAGTGTTCAGCTGCAATCTCAGCCCATTTTGAATAGCTTTTGCCCAAGGCACACTAAAGCAGAAGATTAAAAAGCCCCTCCCAGATTAAAAACTCTTTTAAATGACCATCTTCCAGGTCATTATGGCAATAAGTAATATCCATATATACACATATATATTACATATAAAAAGAAAGAAAAAAAAATGCAGACAATCCTCTAGAGGATTACTTCAACACTTTTGACTTCAGAGAGATTGGAACTGATTCTTCTAAGCAAGCAGCTTTAACCTAAATCAGAACTCACCTCTCCACCAATCAGAAAGAAGCTTTTTCAAAAACTTATACTTCTTAATAGTTATATGGGCCTTAATCCTCTTGGAAACAGTTTTAGGTCATTATTCCAGGAGTTATTAGGTTGGAAAACAGCTTCTAGGCAAATGATGCTATTCACAAACCTTTTACACCAGAAATAATGGCTGGATTATTTCTGCCTCAAAAGTAGTCTTGAAGTCTGATTTCTGATTTTCTTTATATCTGATGCTCCTGAGGACAAAAAAAACCCAACCCAAAACAAAACAAAAAACCCCCACCACAACTACTTGCTGCTAAACAATAATAATAATGGAAATTTTAAATATGTAGAAGTAATTTTATAAGGATGATAATAGCAGCAATGAGAGCAAGTTTGGATTTTAAGTAGAACCAAAAAATAAAGGTTTATCTTCTGACTTCCAATGCTCTTGGAATTTTTACAAAGCCATCTGAAAGATACGGTGTTTCCCCAAAATGCCAGAGTCAAAGGGCTTTCACAGATCTTTATTTTTTTTCCTCATGTCTTCTAAACTATTATTCTTTTTTCACAACCACTAGTGTCTCACAGCATGATAGAAAAATAATAAAGTATATTGAATTCTGCTCCTTGCCCAGCACTTGAGGGAAGGGTGAGCAAACACCCTTGGTCTGGGAGCATCCCTGTTTCCAGGACTTTTGAGAGCTCTTGCCATTTCCACTCAGCCTTATGCTTTGCTTTCAGCTGCCAGTGCTCTGCAGAGTGGCTGACCACAGACTCACCAGGCAGCTGAGCTCACAGAAATGGCATCAGGTATGCAAAATACTCCTGTATTTGAAAACACAGGACTATCAATTCCATTCCATGTTTTTTCTACCCTTGAGCAGAATAAGCAGATGGGAAATGAGGAGTTTAGTACCTCTCACCCCAGACAGTTTCCTTCTTGTCTTTAAAAAAAAATAAGTTATCGTTATGTATCCAATGAATTTTCAGTAAGAAGAGAATCCAGCCCCAATGCTGTCTTATTTCCAAAAGGCTCTCCTGAGCAGTTGGCTACTTCTCCATTTTCTAGTGGAAGCCAAATGTACAAACGCCAAAAAGCCACCAAAAAACAAGCACCCCCCAAATACGCACTGACAACAAGTATCAGTCAAGCACATCAATTCATCTATACTGCTATACTGCAAACTTGGCTTTCTTCAAGCAGATCAAATACTGAAATTTCAATGGCAATTTTTGCCCAATTAAGAACTTCAGAATTTACCCCATCACTTTTACATATAGCTGTATATGCATGTGAAGTACCCATAATCTTCCTTTTCTCAAAGAAAATAACTAAATTATTAACTTAAAACCCTGTCTGTTGTAAGCTAGTTATTAGTAAATTTTCACCCATTAATTCTTACCACAAAGATTAATTTCTATTATTTGCAGACAAAGGGGGTCAGAGTGGAAGATAATATTTCAACAGCACAGAAAGAGCAGCAGTATCTCTGATGAAATTCTTCATGGAAGAATTCTTCACTGATATATCACTTGGCCAAAGGATTCTCTGGCACCACTTTCTAAAGTGTATTAAAAATGTATTAATTTGCCTATATAACAATTTTATCATCATTGCTCAGGAAAAATCCCAAAACCTACAAGAAAAACCTTCTGAAGTAAACAAAAGCTAAAGAGGCATAAAATAATTAAAAAAAAAAAAAAGAAAAGAAAAGAAAAAGAATTGTTGCATTTGTTCTCCTTAGTTATATTAGGAATAAAAAACAAAACTAATGTAATAATGTATCCCAGCAGTTCAAATCTTCTAATTTATGTAGAATGGATTATTACTTAGACAATCTGACCCTGGGCAAAACTTCCTCAGTTGAGAAGATTTACAATCTAATTATGCAGGAAGTTCTGCTGAGACAGTTTGGGTGCAATGGTCTTCTATTACATTAGCTTAGCTAAAATTGCTGCTTCTTCACTTGCTTGCTCTTCAAAGTACTCACATGAAAACAAAAAATCCTTCCTTCGTGTCCTTTATTTCCCTTTAGTCTTTCTCACCATTACTGTGTGCACAGGCACTTGTTCTCAACTGCAAATAGCAGCGACGAGCTGAGGTTGTTAAGACCCAACTACAAGTTGCCTTTCAGGCTTTTGCTTTGGCCCCTGTTTAGTGAAGTGACTTTAAAAAGGACCATCAAAGAGCTTTTCATAATTTTTACAATGATAGTTGCTGGGTTGTTTCTCCCCTCCCCTATTGCAAATGCCCCTGAAAAAAAGCCTGGAGCCGAAATCTGTTCCTGTATACTTGCTACTTCATCCTGCACACACAAAACTAGTTTATTTTTGTAGGGTGGCTCAGAGATGTTTTGCTGCTGTCTCAGACACCTGAATATTTTTAGCAATCTATATCATTAGATTAAAAAAAAAATGTTCCTCAACACATACAGAAATAGCAAGAGCTTTGTAAGTCTGCAGAGGAAACGATGGGAAATTTGGGTCTAACATAATTCAAAATATCTTTTTTCCTGTAGATATATTACAGTATATCAATACAGCTGAATATACAAATATGTCCTATATTAACATAGATGGAGAAATCAGTGCCTTTTTTTCTTTATAGTAAGTGTTTTGATTTCAAAAGGTCAATGGATCATATCACAGCCTTTGATCTTGATAATTACCATGTGTAGTAATGCACATTTTTATCTACAGGTGGCAGACCTTTTAAAATCAGCTTCAAATTCACTAGACATTTTTGTTGATAGCACCATCCACATCAAAAAGTAAGATTCTGCAACATAAAGTTCTGATTAATGCTGTTCAACTTACAGGACGTATCTGTCAGCAAAGTGGCTCAGTTCTCAAAGGCTAGTGACCTTTCTCAGAATTAAGGCCTTAAGAAATAAAAATAATTTTAAGAAAAATTAGTTGCTCAGTACATAGAAAGCTTTTATTATTTAAAAATCATTCAGCAACTCAGCAAAAATTCCTTTTTTTTTTTTCAGTAAAACAGAAGTTTCACTTCCTTGATTATTAAGCACTGCCTGGCAAATTAGTGATTTCTTCTTTGATAAGCTTATTTAGAAGAGGAAAAGATGAGAATGTCACAACTGACTTCTGGCATTTAGAAAGATATAAGTGAATCCTACAACTTCTCCATATCTGAATCAATCATGTTAAAATACCATGACTTAGACTGTCATCTCAGATGCATGTCTAAGGCCTCACCACGAAGCAGAAAAGCATTGATTTACACCATAATATTATCAATCATTCACATAATCTTGCATTCAAATTTAATTAGAATTTTTTTTTCTGAAAAAGAACAATGAAATAGCCCTCTGCATGTGGACAAAATCATACTGAAATCAAGAAGGCTGTCTCTGGGTTTTATATTACTCAGCCCTAAAATCTCAGTTGCACAGCTCTTGCTCTTGTCCGCCTTCCACACCTTCTTCTCATGTCCAGCCAGGAAAACTGGGTGTAAGTGTTACCTGTCACCATGGCTGCATTTCTAACCCTGATGTTTTAGCAATTGCCACTCACGATACAAGAAAGGTGAGAGCAACCTGGTCAAACATAGGTGACACCTAAACCCATGACAAACTCATCAGACTCAAAGAGTGCCAACCTCAGCTCTAGTTCCTCAAGTCCACAATAACAAGGATTAAAAAAAGGCTACCAAAAGGAAGTGCTTGTCTTTGAAACCTTAATTCTGCAAACATTTACAATTCATGGAAGTCAGATTAAGCACAAAAGCTACCACAGGATTGTTGCCTTTTCAGCCCCTAAAATCAAGAGCCAAACAAGGTTAGGAGATAAAATGCAGTTACTGTTTTTATGAAGGGCCCCTCCAGATGCACAACACGCTGAAATAGATACCGAAAATGTGTTGAAAATGCACACGTGACATAGGACAAGTACAGTTTCTTAAGTTTAGCAAATTAGCATAATTGACAAAAAATCTTCAGTTAGGTAATGAAATAATTCTCCCTCTTGGTCCAACCCCTTCTGAAGCCCCCCTCCTTGCTACTTGATGTCTATTACATGAGAAAGTGGCTTGGGAAGGCGTCTTGTCCTTGATTCTCATTAGAAGCAGGATTAGAACAGGCTGTCAGGAATTTGTTTGTCTAATAGGAAAAGTACTGAAGTTAGGAAACTATATAACTATATAATAACAGTCTACAGAGCTACAAATATATATGAAGAGCATATAAAAGCAAAACCCATTCTGGCATCAGGATCAAGAAGACACAATAACTGGTGGGATTATCTATATCTGACTGAATCTCCTGCGAGGCCAACAACATTTAACCAGATGGTTCCCCATCTAGTCTCTCTATTACAAGAAACATCGTATTTGTAAAAATTTAGTACTTAGGATATAGATATTTACACAGCAACACTAGTATAATATTGCACATATATCCACAAAACTAAAAAAAAAAGCCTCAAAACCTAAACAAACCCCACAACAAACAAAACAACAATCCAAACCCAAAATCTTCAATAGTTATCTTATTGAATGTTGTGAATAGCTTGAAATGCAACTGCAAAGCAGTTTGAATAAGTAACAGAAAGTATAGACAAAATATTTACACTGAGAATACACACACTGGAGAATGCTTATTTACTTGCTGACATGCCCACTCTTCCCCCTCCTCCCCAGTCGAGGAGTGGGTGAGAAAAACTGAGTACACTGATGTCTTTTGTGGTAACCTGGTAACCTTCTCCTTTTTCTCCACAAGATCTTCCTTCATACCACACTCTTCCTTACTGCCAGGCCCCCAGAGTAATTGCAGTATGTCTTTATATGGCTTTGTTTTCCTACCCAATGCAGACGAGTTGGGGTTATTTTCAATCTTCGAAAGCTTGTAAACAGGATCAAACAGGAACCCGGTCATCAGCAAGAGGAAGGCTAGAAAAATAAAAGCAAATGCATATCAACAATTTTACTTTAAAAAGAAAATACATCCAAAACATGAAACAAAAGCCTGGGCTCTGCTAGACATCCCCCTCCCCACTCCTTTTTATTTAGCTCATGAACTCTTTTTTGCAGAACTGAGGCTGGTGTAAATTAATGTGTGACCCAATATATATCACGTGGAAAAGCTGCCACAGAAATATGTAATAGCGAAAAAAAAAGAAAAAGTAGACATTATTAGAACTAAAGAAGCACCTCTTATAATGATAAATCAATACAAAAATTGAACTGCGGGAAAGATATGACTACATATTCCTGTTTCTCTAGAGTGTTTAAACAGCTCACCTACACTCAGTGTTTTTGTATCCCCAACTGAACATGAACACAATTAGGAGTGCAAGTCCTCTGCATTTGCTTCTGCTTCCAGCTGACACCCTGTGAGTAGGAGGGTTACTCACTCATTTACTCCACAACTTAGACACTGTTCTGAGGTTCTTGAGTTGCACCTGATCTTCCTGCATGGGTGGCATCTCCCCCAAGAACAACACAGCCCATAACTTCAGTGACTCAGTGAAGTCAGCGTGACTTCCCAAACCCCACCTGGACCCCCACAGTTCAGGAGCATGAGGCACCTCAGATCTCTCTGGGCACCTACTGCAGTTGTGCTGCTGCTGTGTTATCCCAATCCTTCAGCAGAGAGGGGAGAAATGCATTGTGGCACAAGGTGTGCAAGTGTGGGATGTGTAACATAGGAATAAGCATGAGCAAGTCTGAGCCCATACTTGTGGCATGACACCCTGTGCTCACACAGGCCAAAGTTCATCTCAGATGTGAAGTGGTTGTCCTCCCAGTCAGGTATGGCATCCCTAAATTGTATTACAGTGCATTATTATCAATCTAGTCTAACCAAAACAAATAATTTGTAGTATGAAGTATATGTATGAATATAAATAGGAACTTCTTTTATTTTTCAGCTACAAAACACGTACACAACCAAATTCTGAAATCAACATCCTCAATATCTAAAACCAGGCACTTTTTCCTATTGTTTTAACTTAACAGAATTACTTTTCCAGCCCTACAGCTCAGAGACCTCCAGGAAAAGCAGAAGCATACAAGACACCACCAGTAGCAGGCTGGTGCATGGAGGTTCAAAAGGCAACCATTCCTGGTTCCCTACTGAGCTCTGCATGCAGGCAAACATTGTGAAGACAAACCTCTATTTTCTATATTATTTTTGAGCAATCAGATGAACAAACATAAATGTGTCCTCTATATATTTTGTATAGAAATTTCCTCAGTCATGAATTTCTGCTCTTAGAAAGATGAGTATCTCTGTGGGCTTTTCAAATCTGTGCTGAAGAAGGAAGGGGGAAAGTCATTCCTTAATGAAGGTAAGTTATCAAAATTTTCTTGTACAAAGATAGGTCAAGTTTTGCAAGACCTATTAGACTGCCTGTTTACCATCATCACAAAGAACCAAAATATATCAATTGTTTGAGTCTTATTATTTGGTTATCAAATTAACCATTCATTAACTAAATAACATCATATAAAAGTAGTCCTTTATCTTCCTTCCCTAACTCACATATTATTAATACAGCAGACATGGACCACAAGCTGAGAAAAGAACAAGCCCCACTCAATTCACTCCTAATTAGGATGAAATCGCAGGAAAAAAAGGCAGGTAACAGGACAATCAGAACAATAACATTTGTTTACAGAATATTCCCCATTATGTTTTTTGCCTTTCCCAGCAAACTGGAACCAAATGCTGTCCCTGACCTCTTCCGATCAGCAGAATATAAGGGAAAAAGTAATACTCATTTTGCTCATTCTTTTGTTTGCTGCTACCAGCTTTGACCAGTGACACTTGCTCATCCTTGCCTTGTCTCTGATATCTCCTCCCTTAACAAACTCTTTACAAAACTTGTGATTTTCCATGACCACAGATATTTCTAGGTTTTTGAAGAGCCTTTGCTTTCTAATTTCTCTGTACTTAGCAGTTATTGTCCACAACCAGGGAAGTTGTACCTATGGGCAGGCATAGGTACAAAAAAAAAATAACAGTAACATTAACAACAACAACCACCATCACCACCTGAATTTGAATCTTAGTTGTATTTGGGTTAGTTTACAACACTGACCCCCAGTTTATTCCCATACAGACTTAAGCATTTTCTTCTTGTTAATTTTATCTACATACAACTTTCTAGCCAGAGTCAAGCAACTTCAAAAGAGTTGGTTTATGACTGTTAGAAAAGACAAAGCAAAACTCAGGCAACAACTGCTTACAAGCTTTGATGGGAATAGGATTTTTTTTCCAGGAGCAGAGCTGGAAACATCTGTATGGAAAAACACCCTTTGAAAAAAAAACCAGATTTACTTGGACTAAGCAAACTTTAGTTGATTAGTTGAAGTAAAAATAACTCTTCAAGTCTTAAATCTGCCTATTGAAAGTTGAGCTGAATTAGTCAAGTAGTATAAGAAAAACTGTGTTGCTGCATCTTCTGCAGGGGAGATCTTCAGTATCTAGCAAATTCTTCTTCACTCTTAAAAAATGGGATGCATACAAGAAAAAAAGCATAAACCTTTTTTGAAAACATCTTCAGAGAAGACCCTACCTCCTACTGTCAAACTCTGAGTTCTCATTTCACAAGCCAAAATCCAATACACATGTGGCCCTCCAGAACACTGTTTTTGACAGCGTGCACTAGGAAGAATCACAGGTTGGCTCTGGATTCCAAAGCAGTCAAAACTAGTCTAAACAGAGTGGGCTTGGAGGTTGGTTCACGCTTGGGTTTGTTGTTGTTGTTTACTTGTTTTTTCAAATCATTTTTCTGCTAGAAAAATACCAGGTGGCTTGTGCAAGATTACCTCCTCAGTATCTACCTGTTCTTACGGCTGAGCTGAGAGAGAAAAATCAGGAAGGGTAGTAGGTTTTATTGGGCTTTTTGTGGTTTTGTTTGGGGCTTTTTTTTCTTTTCTTCTCTCTATTTTTTTTTTTAATCTATTTGCCAACCAGAGTCATTTATCCCCTATTAGATAAAGTATAATAGACTATGCCGAAAGGGTCACTGGCCTTCCATTTAATGATATTGCCGGCACCAATCTACATTTTCCCGACAGTGTCCCTCAACACAGAATAAATGGCTGATCTCTTCACAATAACAGCTGATTTCTCTTTATTAAGCTAAAAAGGTCACCATTTTCTACGGCTGGGCCGCCCTGCACTATTGATAATTTTATGCATAAACAAATGGCAAATTTGTGCCACATAAATATGCATTAGCAATTACTTTTTCCTCGGGCAACGCTCGCCGCATGCAAATGTGTCCCTCACAGGGCCTGGTGGCTTTTGTTTTAGCTCTTGAACAGCTAAACAAAAGAGCACAATAAACAGTTTAAAAATTGCCAATCAATAGGAAATGCAAATGCAAAGGTAAGTGGCAGGAAACTTGCTCAAACAAATAAAACTAAATCAAAAAAAGCCAAACAAAAATCAAGCAAAGAAATTCATAAATAAATGGAAAGGACTCTCTCTTTTCTTCCCATACTCTATCTACAACTCTGTTCTATTTCTTTTTGATAGACAAATGGCTAAGGTACTCTTTGCACTGCAACAGCGGAATCAAAATGAAAGCACCTAAAATGTACACATGGGTTGAGTATGTTTTAAGCTGGACCCACACCAGCATCCAAATGATGCAAAAGAAGGATGTCTGCAAAAATTCATAGTGGATCCATGGCTTAGCTTTTCTGGCTGCACATTTCCGTTAAAGATTTTTAAACAAATGCTACATTTGAAGGAATCACTGAAAAAAAAGCTTCAACGTCTTCTGTAAATAGTGATTTGCGATTTTATTACTGGGGAAGTGCCCAGAAAATACCAACTTATCTGTGACTACATACAGATGTCTGTAGTAACTGCCTAATAAATGTTGTCACTTGAGAAAGTTGAACTACGTATAATTTCCTTTACCCCAGGGACAGAAAGCTTGATTTTCCCTTGTCTTATCCTTGGACTACTCAATTCCGACAGCAAGTCAAAGTTGTATATAAGACACAGTATAAGGGGAAAAATCAGACCCAGACACTAAATTGGTATGACCATCAAAACCAAAACTGACATTTTTAGGAGAACTGATGACTGCTTTGAATTTTCCCCTTCAACAGAGGAGCTTTAGTGCTGCAGAGGACAGAGTGTGACAGATACAGTGATTATTACTGTTTGTAGGCAGGCTACTACACGTGGGCAAAGAACCCAGCTCAGTAATGCAGGAACAACTCATTGTGCACAAACATATGCTAAGGCTGCCTCAATGACCCAGCCAAGAGACCTGCTTTCTTTCCACACAACCTCTGAGGCAGAAACTTTATTTTCATGACTAGGATTGGGAAATGGAAAGTCATGAGGGATAGCCAGCAGTGTAAACTGCACCTCAATCTACAAATGTTTATGGAGAAGCCAAACTTAAAACATGAAGGTTTACCTTCTGGTCTTCAAAAAAAAAAACCAAAAAACCCAAAAATAAAAACAAAACAAAAAACAAAACAGAACAACAACAGCAAAAAAAAACCCACACACACACAAAAAAAAAAAACCACCAAAAAAACCCCAACAAATCAAACCTAAAATATAATTTAGTTCAACAGAAATTGAAGAGACTAATCATGTGCTTCAAGTGTTTCCCATATAGGGGACATCATACAGCAGGTAACCCACGTACACAAATTTGTACGATGTTACTGTCCAAGGGTTTTATTTTTAGCAAATGGGAATGTTCCTGTCAATGTAAGCATTCAGCAGCAATCCTACGTTTTTCCCACCCAATCAGCTGTCATGGAATGACAATTTCACAGAATTCATTTCCATGAATTATACTAAAAATCAACAAGATGATAAATATAATTTTTTTGCCGGTTAATTCAGTTCATTTCTTGCCTTTCAGCTTCCCTGACTTTGGCTTGGATGATTTTGTAACACCACTTTACAGTAGGACTTTTGATCCTGATAGAACCTGATAAAAGTGTTAAAGGCTATAGGGGCAGCGGTAATTTTTGTTATCTATTCTCTTCCTAAGAGGACTTACACATGGTCCAGTATAGGAGAAGCTGCATCAAGCACAGAACAAGATATGCCCTCACAAAGAGAAAGTCCTCAATTTAGGCTTTTAGCCAAGAGCACTCCCACACCAGTAACACATTTCAGCCATAAATCCACAACTTGCAATTTCTCTAAATGGTGATAAGATGATCAATTCAACATAGTACATATGTGAGATATATAGAAATGCCCTCTTGCCATCAACCCTTCTTGGCTCTGCTTTTTCCTCTATCATGCACAAAAAAAAAAAAAAAAAAAAAAAAAGAGGATATTGATAATAACACCTTCTGCTTTAGGTAAGTCAAGGCTCACCTAACAACTGCATACCTATTAAAGAGAGCATCCTCAGTTAAGACATTCTGCCTTCTGCAACTGGCCTTGGAGCTGCTCCTTAAATGTGCCCATGCTGTCAAGGGACATCCACCTGCTAGCAGACTCATTGCAAATCCCAAAGACTTCAGAAATAACATCTTGCAGAAATTTGCATACCATTTCGTTAAGCTGAATGTGATTGAAAGACCCATGGTTATACACAAAGTTCTCCTAAGGTCATCAACAGAGTGAAAAAAGGCATGAGCAGGTATGCTAAAGCAAGATCAAATAAATTGTTTAAATGTCACTGCAAAGGTAGTTCTCACGAATGTCTCTGTGGCCAGTCTACTGCCATTAACATAGTTAGAAAGTCTGTAATAGGAAGAAAATTATTACTACATAAAATATTCCTACAAAGAGAGACTGCTGCAGAATTGAAATGAAAAGATGTAGCTCAATCTGTTAATGCCCATCCCACATGTGTGAATGTGATGAACAGTGCAGAATGAAATGACTGTTAAATCTCTGTTAACAAGGGTATTTTAAATAGTATGCATGGGTCCTTCTGTATTGGTACCATGTCTTAACAAAATTTGATAGGGTTATTCATGTTAATCCCCAAAACTAGCACTAGCACTATCAAAACAAGACCTCCACAGAACATACCAAGAGATGGCCATTTTCTACAACAGTGGGTGGAGTTGTTTTTGTGAGAAGGATGCATCTCAAGAGAGTGAGAGAGGAATAGAGAAGAAACTATTTTTGTCAAATTCAAGATCTCTAGCTCTCTCTGCCAATGAGTTCAGCTTCTACTCTTCTTTTCTAGCCCCATTTTCAACAAAAGCTATTGTCACTAGTGGTTAAAAGACTCACAACTAGAATCTTCATAGAAACATGCTTTTAATATCAGAGATTGCATTTTTTTTTTGCTTTGTTTACAGCTTTCCTGGAAATCAATAAAGTTAAAGCTTTCTGGCAAGAGTGAGTTTCTTTAAGAACTTTAATACTGCACAGAGCTATCATTGATAGTCTCTAAATACTTATTGTGTATATTTTTATATGGTTATACACTTGGACAAAAGATAACTAGATGACAATACAGATGCTGACACATCTGTATGATGGGCTTTTAGAATTTAGCCATATACTAATTCTTTCCTTGATGCCATGTTATTAGATCATTACACAAGAGCACACATGCACACACACATACTCACACAGACACCTGAGGATACTCATAACCAACTAATTTCAAGCATTACATATTAATCCTACCTCCTCCCCCCTCCCAGACTTAAGTATTAGCACTTCAAGATATGTCCTACTAATGCAGCTACACCCCTCCTCTTTGATTCTTCATTCTTCTCCCTTCAGTTCATTGCTGTTTTGAACTGGGAAACATCAAAAACTGTCAGCAAGAATTTAGCATGGATTAGTGTCAGAAAATTAGTAGGTTTTTTAATTAAAGAAAATGTGATGTTTTTGTTCTCCAAACTCCTCCTTCCTCTTCTCTCTCCACCCCAAGAATAATCAAAATATGCTTCTGCAATCAATCAATCTATCGTCTGAAAAGCAAGCTGGATTTCTTCTCTTTCCTTCATATTCACTACCGGTAATAGCTCCATGATTAAGACTCAGCTGACAGTTCTCATGCCACTGAAGTTGAAAAAAATCCAGCTTACTCCTCCAGTAGCTGAATTGGTCCTGTAGGAAGGTGGGGGGGGAAGGAGTATGGGGAGATAAACACATCTGATCGGAAGACATCCACAGTAAGGCAACACTCCCTGCTCAAAGCTACCAAAGCACCCATCCCAGGCAACTACAGCCTCTCAGCAGATAACAGATTTAAGTATTCTACTCAAAATAGTAAGAAAAAATTCTGAAGGTTTCCATATGAACCCGGCAGAATTGACCAAATGTATCCATCTGTTCGCTTTCATATAAGCAATATGTATGCTGCCAGGATTGGACCTCTTCTAGGGCAGGGCCCTGGGACTTCAATTACATCTGCCACTTCCCCGCTTTACAGCAGCCTCAGCAGCAAAGCAGGAATTTATTTTTTTTTTAAAGCCTCAAAATAGCATCCTGAGGAAACACACAAGAAAATGACTATTTCTACATTTCCTCCCTTTTCTACCTGATGACTTTGCCTCAGTACCTAATATTAATATCAAATGGGATGTTCTGAGCTGAGAAACATGGAAGCATTTCAAGAAAGCTTTTTAGTGTCTCATTTCCATCTCCTTAGCTCAGAAGGGACTATTTCATAAGCAAATTTGAACACCTTCAAGCAACTCATGATGAGAGTATCCCGAATCAAATTAGTTACCTTGCCTCTATTAAACTGGCAAAGCAGCAAATCCTCATCCCTCCCCGCAGTACATAATCACCAATACAACAGGCAGACCAGAACCTCCAAATATGGCTGCACCTTACATACCCCAAACTTGAATTATAGAATACAGATTACTTTTGAAAATTTATACTGCTGGTAAAGTTGCTTATTTCAGCTATGACAGGCTTTTTTTTTTTTTTTTTTTTTTTTTTCTGATGCAAGCATGAAAATCTGTTTCCTTGAATGCAAAGCAGTATTTCTTACTTTAGCAACTGTGGTACATGCAACGAATCAGCACAATAAAGGCAAAGCTAAATTCTGAGTAATTCACTAAATCTCTGGAGTAGTGGTTTTCAAAGGATTGAACTCTCACCAACCTGTGTTGTGAAGCCCCTGTTGTTTGCTTTTTCCTCTAAATATCCAGCATATCAGCAGGAATCACACCACTACTGATCAAACCTCTACCACCCCTCATTGGAAATGCCATACTCTCAGTTGTGGTTGGCCTAGTGTATATATAGTAGTTATAGGAAAATAAATGTAGCAGCCAATACACAAAAACAGTGAGCATAAAAACTGAAAAAATGAACTGCTTGGCTTCATACATTGCCATTCATGACCTGAGCCACACATTTTTTCTTAAATCACTCTCACTGAACACAGCTTAAATCTTCCTTGGACGACCTTGAAAAGTGCATGGGGGAAAGCAACTCCTGCCACTTGCCCTTTGCAACCACCCATCAGAATGTTGTCCAAGACTGAGGAAGAGGGAGCACTCAATTTACACACATGCAGAAAAGACCTGCTGAAAATCAGTGCAACAGACTGTATGGCCTGGTATGTTGGGTGTGCTACCCCTGAGCAGGTCTGTGTGCTTCCCTCGTTGTGCCAACCTTCCCAAGCCTCTTCCAGCAGCTCTTCTGAGTCACCAGAGTGCTCCCAGGTTTTACACTGGGAAGTGCTACAAAGGCAGTGAAACGTCAGGCCCTTCTGTTTCCTGCCAAATTGTAAAGGCAGATGAAGCAACTCAACTTCAGGAAAAGACCTAAAGCACGGAAAAGAGCATGGATTAAAAAAATGGAGTAATAGGCTGGCAGGAGTTGAGGAGGAACAAGTATGGGTGAAGATGAGAACGACAAAGAACAATTTAGAATACGCCAAGACTGCCTGAGGCCATTACCCTCATAACTGGGAATGACTGCTGGACTTCTGACCAACTCAACACATCTGTTGCTGTCCACAGCCGGCAGAAACCAGCAGGACTCTCTTCTAAGTATCTGAAAGTAACAGCCCTCTGATGACCTAAGTGAGAGGGAAAGGGTGGTAGATCTCTACAACATTTTCAGTTTAATACTGTAAAAATTCTCTGGTTAAAAAATATTTAACCAAAGTGAGCATTCAGCAAAATACTGTACTTTAAAATTTCACGATCATTTCTTTCTTAGCCACTGGAAGCCCAAGTTAAGATTCAGTCTCTGTGCATACATATTGCAATGCTCTCTAATTATATGATCAAACTCCAATTTTTTTTCTAGGAGAATATCACCCCAGAAGAGCCAGCTCTGGGAATGAACATGAGTTGCATACTTACAAAGTTGTCTGCTGGACCATGAACTCATTTGTTTTAGGTATTGGAACACAAGAATTGAAGGCAGTAGAGATTTGCAAACCAAATGGAGAACAATTTTGCAGGAATCCAAAATCTTTGCAGGAAGCCCTCTGTCATACATGTCCCACTTTCTGACCTGGTGTATCTGAACATATACTTGGGGATGCTACATTTTGCAGTCAACTGATGCTTTATTTTAAAGAGACAAACAGCTACAATAAAATGAAAAAAATATTTTGAAAAGTCAGATATGACCCAGATGCATTTAGAAGCCTATCACAGGAGTTGCCTTCCCTACACATCAAATGGAGGCAGAGAGGTACCTCTGGAGACTTGCACAGAGAATTTAATTCCAAGTAAACTCTGCTTTTCCTTCTCTCTACTGACTGAACAGAGGCCTTAGCAAGATACCTCCTCTTCAGTTATCATCATAGAGAAGTAACATAAGGGCCTGCATCTACCTGTAATCAACCACTCCACTGAAAGCCCAATCCTTCTACAAGTCTCCCACCAGGCCAGTTTGGAGCCTGGATTGTCACATGGCTCTGGCCTTCTTGGTGAACAGTAGCACCACTTTGGAAGTAGGGTAGGAAATATTCTTTTCCTCAGGGTTCCACTAAAACAGGTGGCAAAGGCACCCCTCTGGGTAGGAGAGTTCAGACACTTTCATGTGGTCCAGAAACTCCCTAAGGCAGATGAATATTCACGATGAAGCAGGCTTCCATGAACTGGATTGCTGCCAGAATTTAGGATGAGTGTAGCTATTATATAGGTAGAATTTGACTGAAATGGCATGTTTTCTCCCCCTTCAAAAACTTCCTCTCATCCGTAAAACAGAGTACCACCAAGATGGATGTAGTAAGAATCAATTAACATCTTTACAACATGCAGATAACACAGTGATAAGCATAACAGAGGAGTCCATAGGAAGTTATTAACTTTCACATGTATTGGTTATACCAATATATTATGGAATTGCTGTTTTTAAGCTGGGATTTGAATGTGTACAGAATATGCCTGCCACAGGGACATACAAAAAGGATTTTTAAAAAAATGGAATACCTTCTCATTCTGTTAGTGCTGTCATTTCAGTGGTCTGATATGTGATCATGTAATTAAAGACTGTATCATAATGCATATGCACAAAGGGGCTGAATTAAGGTTGTGCAGGCAAATCTAATTCTGGCATTTCCTATGCTTTGAGTGCCTGACTTCACAATCTTAGTGTTCATTTATCCAACAGTTTCTGTATGTAATACCATACATTCTATACACATGTTGGGAACACCTTCCCCACTGCTGCATGTTCTGATTTTGGCAGATATGTTTACACACATATGAACACACACACATTGCAAAAGCAGGATGATACAAAGCCATATCCTCGCCACTGACCATCTTTCCTCCTAATTCACTGGCACTGCTCACTGCCATTGATTTAACCACAAGAACAAACAAATTCTTTTTCTACATGTGCTAGTTCAGTTTGGTTTATCCTTGGGGTAAAGGATAAACCTTTTT
The DNA here is from genome assembly GCA_020086605.1 of Lanius collurio. Classification (NCBI taxonomy): domain Eukaryota; kingdom Metazoa; phylum Chordata; class Aves; order Passeriformes; family Laniidae; genus Lanius; species Lanius collurio. The sequence goes on along the minus strand of JACBWW010000009.1, from coordinate 23,910,110 downwards.
CTCCCCTCTTAGTATTTCAGTATTTTTTCCACTTACTGAGCAGAACTTTCATTCCAGCCCTTAAAAAACTCACAGGAAGAGCTCTATTAAGGCATTTTGTCATGCTTTCTTGCTTCAGCACTGCCTGTTTTGTCTGCCCAGGTCTGTCCAGACACTAATGCTTACTTACCCAGTTCCTGGGTTTTCCAGCCTGCCACTGTATGCCCTCCCAGCCCTTGGAGTATTGATTCTAACTGGGATCCTTGTAACACACAGGTAGTTTTACCAGCTAAGCCCCAAGGAAGATGCTTCACTCCGAGCCAGAAGATGTGCCAACTTAGTCTATGAGCATCATTTATTCCCCAGTCACTGTCCATTGGTTTACATCTTTGTTCCTCACTAATACCTTAAATACATCTTTCAAAACAAACCCAAAAACCTCACACAATCAGCTTTAAATACTAACACACTGCTGCAACAGACACACACACACACCAGTCTACGCCTCTCAACCAGGAGTTCTCAGATAAGCTTTTCCTACAGTCATATGTGGCAAAATGCAGTGCTTGTTCAGGTTTTAGCATGTGTTTTCTGGTGTACAAATACTGCACTGTTAGACCTCATGAGGCAAGTGAGCATGCCCTCACTGAAGGAAAAATCACCCTGGTTTGCACTAATGATAGCCACAGTGAGCTCCAGGACTAAAATAATGGGAATTTCCTCTTGCACAGTTTCATAAAAGCAATGTTGAGCACTCACAGACACTAAAATCACCTTGAATCTGAGCTTCCTGAGAGGCAGTTTGCAGTCTCACACAGTTAACAGTCTAGATACTTTCCTCCTCCTCACACCAGTTTTCTCTCTCAATTTCATAGAATACAACCTACAGTTGTCCTAGAATTTCAGAAAGTGATAATTTTCTGTAGAGGTAGTTTATCTGACATTGGGCCTATAGCACAGGAGGGCACTTGTAGCTTCTAATCATCTTCTCCATCTGTTCACCATAAGCAATGTTGATCTTCAAATTACACAACCTACACAATCCTGAAAGAGTCTTTTACTTTCCGGTAGGACAATCTGCTCCTTCCCTTTCCCCGTTTATTGCAATCTGCAGGATCCTTGCACTGCCGCACATACGGAGAATGAGAACATATCAATCCACCCTAAATGACCTCGAAAGGCTGAATCAGTTAACCAAAATAGGCAGAAACTGCAGCTTTCCAGTAGACTCCCCCTCCCTGAAGTTATCTGTAAATCCCATTCTTTGCAGAGCAGACCCTGCAGTAAGACTCTCATAAATGTGGTCCCAAACAATGCTGAAATTATGTCAGTGCATCTGTGGGGTCTGAAATACTGTTCCCAGCAGCCTGTCCTGAGCCATTCTGGCCAAGGCAGCCTGATCCTTCCTTCAGGCATGCAGCCTTGGAGCTGCCCCAGCCCAGCATCACGCCACCTACACCTCTCCCCACGCTTTGAAAGGTGTCTGCAACAGCACGGATGGGCAGGAGGGGCAGCAAGCCAGCTGGCAGCACTGCACTCCTTTGTCTGCCCAGGAGACAACCATTTCAAAGCAGAAATGCAAAGGTAAGGCTTCCAGGAGAGGAAATAGCAACCATGATAGGAAGAAAAGACCTTGGGCACTCCGATACCTGACCACAGGTGCTCCCATGAGCTCAGATCAAATGGGAAGCAGTTAATACAGTTAACACAGAGAAGATGAAGAGAAAAAACAGCTATCTGGCTCTCCAAAACATCAAATGAACCTTTTATCTGAAAGATTTGTAGTGATGGAGGATCTTGGGATGTTTTCGTGGAGTAGAAATACTGTTTGTACTGCTCTACCACTACTTGCTTGGTATCATCAGCCACAAGCCACCAAAGGCAGGAGGATGTGGTGCTAAGTGGCATAAAAACTGCTAAACATGTTTTTAAAAAAATCCCCAAACAAAACAAAGCCCCCAAAAGTCACACAAACACCAAAGCAGGTTGATCTGCCCTGTAGCCAAAAGATGCTCCAGAACACAGACCTGAGTCACCCAGGGCAAATGAGCCCAAGTATGGACAAACAGCCTCTCAGTGATACTTAAGAGCTGACAGTGTTTGGATAAGTGGCTGCCATCACTGTGGCAGCTTTATCACACACCAGTGGTTTGGTAATGCAGTACACACCACGAAACTGATGCTGATGTTCCTAAGCATAAGCCATTGCATGTGCACTTCTCTCAAAGCTCCATCTCCTACACATCTGTGAATACACAAGAATTCCGCTTTCATTGCATTTTTATCAGGTCTCTATCCCTGCTGCTTCTGGGTAAAGCTGGCAGAGGCACTGCTGACTTAAGGCCTGATGACAAAGACATCACGATATTTTTGCTTTAATCCTAATGTTTATAAATTAAATCTTGGAATTTTTTGGCAAGGCACTTAAAAAAAAAAAATTCTAGCCTTATATTACAGAAAATCTCTCCAGGTATTTGAAACTTCAGACATAAACAACCAAGGATATCAGGCACCAGTATGTATGAAGGGATGACTAGCAATGTCTTACCCCCACATATGCCCCCAATCTAGCAAGCAAACCTGGAAACGTGGCACTACAGCTTTTCCTCTGCTCTCAGTATCATTTGTTAACCATACTACAACATACTATTTTTAGATGCTTCTGCCTTACAAATGGAGTCTTTATGCATAAATGTCTGCAAGAAACAGAACTTTCAAGATGTGCTTTGCTCTTGGGCAGTTTTACTCCTGGCATGAGAAGCAGTGTGTCCTCCTGACACAGGACCAAGCTGTACCCTACCTACAGCCCCAGTGTTTGAAGTCTTTAATTCAAGAAACATTGTGAGGAGTAAGGACTTGATGTTTTACTTTCCAAATGTTTATATGTCTGTACTGTTGTTACAGTATTAGCTCCACCAACTAAGGTGTTTGTGGGTCCTCAGAGGTTAAAACTGAATCTGGGTAGCAACAGGTTTGCAGACAATAAGCAACATAGAGCATGCTTTTCATTATTCTTGCTGCATATACATAGATGTTCACACACTCTATTTATAATGATCAAAGGCTGCTAAACCATTTCAGTAGCTATACAAAACAATTCCAAATCAAGCAAATAAGTATTAAGATTTCCAGATTGTCAAAATACCACATTTTATTTTTTTAATATCAAAAGAGATAAAATTCAAAACAGGTCAGAGTGGATTTACTTTTCTGGGGTGTTAATTTTCACAGGTAGCAATGACTGACAGCTCCTATTGTCTTGACAGGAAGATCTATGGATACACCAGGTTTGCAAACATGTCCTAAGCAAGGATTTGTAACTGCTTGTCAGGCTGCACTGCAGAACAGGAAAATGATAAGGGGTATTGATGAGCCTTAGCTACAAAGGAACAGGTTCCTACACAACAACCTTTGCTTAGGAAGTCCTTTGCTTAGGAAGAGCTGACTATAATTTTAAGAACAAACAGGACATTAATAAATGCACCCTGGCATGAGAATTATTTCCAAAGGACTAATTGAAATTTCTGATTTTAAGTTTAAAAGAAAACATGGCTTTCACAGTGCCTAGAGAAGGTGACTTAGAAGACATAGCTGTAATGGACAACACGTCTCAACATTCCTTCACCTCCAGTTCCAACAATCTTGCAGTGAACACACAATATCTGTGTGTCCTGTGCTCAGCAGAGCCAAGTAGAGATTTTTCACTGCTTTGCCAGGGACCATGCCTTCAACCTGTTCCAAACATATCCCACTTTAAGAGCAATACATTAAAATAAAGAAAACTTAAACCCCAAGATTCAATACTTTCTGCTGACTATGCTGCAGCCCTTGCATGATTATCCTCTTTCAATATTTTTAATTAATATTAATTACTGCATAGAAAGTCTTCCAAGCCTAGTAAAACCATAACTTACAAATATTCCAATACTGTTAGGCAGAGCCCAAGTCCCACTGCAAATGGTCGTACCTTTTCTGCTTTTACCGGCACAAAGCAGAAATAGAAAGAAGCAACTGGCAAGAACTTCAGGGAGATAAACCTTAGTTTTCCAATAAGTCAGAGTGTGGGTATTGGAGTGGAAAACAGTAGCAAGATAAAATACAAGCTCAGAAATAAGTGTAAGAAGCTTGAATGTTCTTACAGAAGCCGGTGGAAAACACTCAGATGTCGTTAACTGTGGTGGGATGTCTCTGTGTGCCAGGGATGCTGGTGGCAATACGATTAATATTCCAGGTACAAAAGCAAAAGGAAGTGGGTTTCAGTGTGGTTTTTTAACTCAAGACCCTGGGGGGAAGGTATTAGTTCAAGCCTGGAACAAATCTCTGGAAATTAATGATAAATCAGACAGAGGGGTCAGTGTATTATAGGGACACATCTAAAGCCATTATATTTATAACAGCTGATGGCAATAGCTGCTCAGGAGGGAAAAAAATAAAATGCTGATTTTACAGATATTTGGAGGGGGGGAATTAGCACTCTAGGGAATAAGGGCAGAAAAGATGGCAGGATACAAAGGTCCACCAAGATTTATTGAAAACCAGAGGGGAAATGTAAGCTAAGGGGAATCAACATTCAGTGCACACAAAACAGACGCTACAAAACAAAATAATTAGACAGAATACTAACATAGCCTCTATTAAATAAAAATAAGACCAAAAATTTAAAAAGGCAGCTCACCAACAAGACCAAAAGCATTACTGCAGTCCAAGAGTGAAGGTGCACAGAGCAAGCAGCCCTGTGATCACAATCACAGTTCAGCCACACTGACTAGACATTCTCCCCTGCCTTTTTCTGACTACCACTGGGTAGGTAATAGCAAGCTTAATACATCTGGATTTATGATTAAAGAGTACTTAGAAAAGATTGATTTGCCCTGCCCGACAGCAAACATGAATAGCCTGGAAAAAAAGAAATAAAGGGTTAGAAATCACACAGACTTCAGAAGGCATGAAAAGGGACAAAAGTGCTGGCCTTAGTGGCTTTTATTTGAAAAAATAAGTCCACCCCCAACCTTCAGATTATATGCCCCTTTGTACCAGAGGCAGGATAATAAAATGCTGTGTAGAATGACATCAACATGAATCTTGCCCAAGAAGAAATTATTGAATGCATAAACAAACTTTTCCATCCTTCCATGCCTTGAATACTAGACTCTTTAAATACATGCATCAAGGCTAAGAAAACTTAAGTAGAGCAGGTTAAAACACATTCATAGGGCACCATACTCTATTATTTACTTGTCAAGCATCACATTCACTCAAGAGGGGTTGGCTTTCAGAGAAGTCAGATAATATTCAGTGTCAGAATCTAGTTTGTAATAAGTGGTATCTAAATGCAACAAGCCATTATACCACTAAGGAAAAAAATCTCCTATTTAGTGCTAATCAAAATATATAAAAGGTGCTAAATCTTGGCACCTGGAAGACGAATTAATCTGTTTCCTGAATACAGGCTCAAGAGTACTGTCACTGCCGGTATCAGCATCCAAAATTCCTCCACTCCTCCTCACGATGAGGGCCGTGACAACCATCCTGGTGGACTGACATACACTAACACATGGTGACCACAAATCAGAGGAAGATGTCAAGTATTCTCTACCAGCCAGCTGTCCACAAAATAAAATGCTGCTGCTCTGTTGATGGAAAGGGAGGGCTCAGCTGGTCGTTTACTGAGTGATCTTCAACTTCGTTTTGAGAGGGAGCCGAGCAATGCACAGCACGCTCAGAGCTCTGCAATCCCCTACCTATCATGTGCTGCAACCAGCCAGGACTTCATCCTAAGCAGCTGTCAACTCAACATTTTCAAGAGCAACAAATTCATTAAAATTGTATAATTATGGCTGAAACTTTCCATGATATCCAGGACATTTAATCATACAGCCTGGTTTCAAATTAACCAAGTCTTGAATACTTCAACCCGTCTTAAAAATTCCAGACTATATATCTATGTATTTGTCAAATGCCACAAATTATTCAGATTATTAAAAAGGTCTTATCCTTAAATTACTCTTCTACTTTTGAAATGCAGATTCCATAGTAACAAAACTTCAAGAGAAAAGAATTCAGAAGAACAAAATTAAAATGGACATACGCATGCTAAGATACAGATCTTTCAGGAGAGATCAGATGTTAAAAATTAAACAGCACTGGGAACCAGTCACTGGTAAATTAAAATCAAACTAAGCAAAAATCCCATTAAAACCCATCAACTTTCACAGGTACACAGTAGCAGAAATACTACAGGCCACAACAGGATATGACCTAAGGCACCAATTTTATTGCAGTTGGCCAAAAGCACAGAACAAACACAACTTGGATGGTGGGAAAACACAAAACAAAGTTTATGACCATTTCTTTAAAATTTGCATCCAAATTACAACTCTCCGAACAAATCTCCAGTTCCTCATGTCCTTTCTAATTTGCAACATGACAATTTCCTGCAGTACAACAACCTGTTTTGCCCAAGCACTGAGCACTAAAATTTCCTATTAGAAAAGCCCATGGCAGATCTCATTATTTATTTGCTCTTAAACTCAAGTAGAAATCATTATGTAAAATTTCATATTTGGAAAGGATAAAATATATTTGAGACAAGTTGGGATAAAATAAACTGGCAGTTACCTGCAGCTGCTCATGGGTGTATGAAACATTAGGAAAAATACAAGAGATGGAATTTAATGCGCAAAGTGAAGAACTGCCAAAGGTAAGTGAAAAAAAAAAATATATATTACACAGGGTTTGCATTTTCTCCCATCAACATCACTGTAGGGCACTGGATATATAAGAGAAAAATATCTGCAATTCCACAACATAACTAAATTTTACCACTTCCTTCTCATTCCTGTTGTCACAATTAACAACATGCAAGCCATACAGCAGATATCAGCCTGGTGTATCCCGTGCCCCTTATGTGGGTTTTTCCCACTGTAGAACTGGTTGCTTCACCTAGTCCCTTTCCCTCCCCTCCTTCTTAGGGAGCCTCCTCTCAAATCTTAAATAGAAGCCACTAGTTTTTCCTTGCAATCTGATTATCAATTTGCACCTCAGCAATGGAAGACTAGAACTCTATTGTTTTGTTAATTATCAATTTGCATCTTTGAAAGGTGTTGTGCATTTTCTTCTTTTGGCAGGTTAGGACTAATTCTGTATGTTAACATATATGTGGGTGTTTTGGGTAAAAAAATATTTTCTTTTAGAATGCAGTTGATTTAAAATGTGCTGCTTTATTTATTTTCTTTTGCTAAGTTGCTAAGATTTCTTGGACAAATCTTGTTCAAAAGCTAGTAGGGACCACTCTACCTAAGAAAGAGCTAAAGGAATAAAGCTCCTTTTCCAATAGGTTTGTAGAAGTTTATTTAAAGATTACCCTCTTAAAAAATGAAAAATCATAAAAGAATATTTATTTACACTTTCCACTTATGACAAACAATCAATGCGCTCCTGTGAGTGCCAGTCTTCAGACTCAGTAATCACAATCTTTTTTCATGAATAAAATTCCTTTTACTCCTGCAAAGCTCTTTACCTGTGTTAAGGATGTATGAAACTGATTGATCCATGAACAGTAAAATTGCTAATTAGTTTTCAAATGCAGGATGGTTGGAGATGCGAGCTTTTCAAAACTGCAAGCTGCAAATGACGAGGTGGCCAAAGTCACTCCTAATGAATCACAGGGCAGGCCTCATCCACATGGAAGAAGTTTTTTAAATCCTCCCAGCAACAAAAAGTAGGAAAATCCTGGAAAAAACAGACTTACAGATGGATTCTGAATTATATAATTGTTTGTGTTGGAATGGACCTTATAAAGATCATCTAAATTACAACCTTCCTATCATGGGCAGGGAAACCTTACCATGTAACTCTGAGCACCATCCAGCCTGGCCTTGAACACTTCCAGGGACAGGGAATAATGCTGAAGTGACAACAGCAAGTAGAAATTCCTGCTAAAATACCAGAGAGCCACCAAGACAAACACTCAAGCTGAGACTACAGTCTATCCAAACACAGAAAAATCAACTGCAGGAAGACATAACAAGACAGAAAGGCTTAGATTCACAGAACTCTGTGTGTTGTTATCACTTTCACCTAAAGCTGGGCACAGAATGGGGAGTGAGAGAAGGACTATCAGAAAATGACATATTGTCTTTGTAGACTTGTTAAGGTCACATTATTTTTTATGCTAGGATTTCACCAATGTCAACTTTATCCGCCAGCAAGTGCTAAATTTTCAACTTTTAAAACAAACAAAAATGAAACAATCTGAAAATCCTGACAACTAGAACTCCTGCTGAGCCACAAAAGCTCACAGAGTGAGATCAAAAGGGGAAATTTCATGAAATTTCTATTACTAGTCCTAAAGAGATGAATCCAAGCTCTATCAGGAAAACTATCTCAAGTAATAGACTTCCACACACTTTAACTCTGTGAACAGTTGCAGGTCCTGACCAGCTTTGAGCACTTAGAACATGCAGAACCAGGACCCAAATCAGTCATGCTCTCTCAACTTTTATTTCCAAAAAAATCTGGAAAGCAGTTTAAGAGGAACTGCAATGCCGAATGCGTGTTAAAACCATATAAAGAAGCAGGAAAGTATTTTATTATCCACATTGCAAAACAGTCTCAGTTTTACAGACTTCTCCCAGCAAGCTGAGACCTGTTATAATGCCCACCAGCTATATGTTTGTGAAGATCAAGGACATTTATGCCCATGATATCAGAAGAATTATGGTTGTCCAGAGAACAGGAAGAGAAAGTGCCTCTGGCTTTGGGGAAGCCTCTGTCATCAAATCGTCCTGTTTTGCATGTAAAAGTAGGCCCAAAAGTTAAAAGACTGTATAAGTCTGAGCACTGGACAGTTGGAGGTGTGTGTAAAGCATTTAACTTGGTTCTGGTTTAATCACTGAGGAAAAAAAATAGAATAATAATCAAGGCTTTATGATAATTTTAAGTAAATTATCAAAACCAGTTCCTGTAACTGTGTTGAAATATTACCAAAATGGAGCCTTGTGGAACTCCTACAACTTCCTCTTTCTGCATGACAGGAATGACAAAAAGGCCCTTCCCTTATAATCTTTGGAGTAGACCAGGGTGAAGCCAAAAAGACTGGTTTTAGACCTAGACTCCATCCCAGTGTCAGGATTTCACTCTCTTTCCTAGAGAGTTCTTTTTCTGTTGTCAGCTGGAGAAAACTTAGAAGACGGTGGAAATATTGAAAGCCTTCTCCCAAGTGAAAAAAAAAAAAAAAACAAAAACCAAACCAACCACCAAAACCTCAAAAAAAGTAATACAGGCCTTTAAGTGATGATTCCAATAACATGGCAGATCCACATAAATCACCTAGACAAAAAGGCCTGTTGACATCCCATTTTGACACTAAAGATTCGGAAGGAGTATAGAGACGTTTTAATTCAAATTTACTGCCCATCCTTTTGTGATGGCCAAACACAGAACACATAGCAAAGAGTGAATTTATACACTTATATTACATAAGGAAAACCTGAAATGTGCTGAAATTTTGATACCACAGACACAGATTAGGAGACCCAAAAGCAATTTTGTCAGATGTCTTCCTTACTAATAAAAATAAATTTTTTCCTGTTTGGTGGTTGGCTTTGCTTTGGGTTTGATCTAAGTTTCTCTTAGTTTTATTAAAGAATCAAAACTGATAAGGTTTTCAGTATGTTGACATGCCTCACATCCACATATTTAATTCTCTCACCTATTCTCTTTGTGTTGTGCCCTGAAAAGAAGAGGAAAAACTTCTCAGATAGCACTGAGCATTTATCTGGTGGCATTCCCTACCAGGGGCAACAAAGTAAAAAGTCAACACTTGCCAGAATTGGGCACGTAGGGATCTTACAATCATCCTGTGCAAATACAACGGCTGAAGATAGACAATGCTCTAACACAGATGTACAAGAAAATCTCTCAGATACTCCACAGATGAATTCAGCACTTCCAGTAGGCTGTATCTGGGAACACATTTCCTGACTCAATGGTGAAGCATGAATAAAAGATATTAACTAATCCTGACCTGACAGAAACACTTTTCCCTTCAAACAAACAAAACCAAGTATTTCAAAGACCTCTCGTTTTTTGTGGGGTTTGTTTTTTTTTTTTTTTCCCCCCTTCCTTCCTCCTCTTGACTGCTCCAGACTAATAGCTCAAGTGTATTTACTATTCTCCCTGACTTACCCTATGCCCCACTCCAGGGCAATGACCCTGCTGTGTTCTCCCTCCCAGAGTAAATGCTCTCCCACAGTGTGCAATGCTGCCCAGGAAACAACAGTTGGACAAAACCTCAGGGAATCTCACTCAACCTGAGGCAAATGGGAACACCACAGAGATCACCTTTTGGAAGAGACCTGACAATCCTCTGAAAGATAAAATTCTGACTTCCTCCCCCAAATCCAAGTAATAAATTTCTATTTCACTGTATCAACAATTCCACCAAATCAGAAAACCATCCAATTTCCATTGTTATCCTTCAGACAAGGATTGACAATTATTCTTTAAGCACCAGAACAAAAGATTAGATGTGGTAAAGCCAGAGAATTTTTATGAGGGCTGTTTTAAGAAGTGTATCAGTACACTGACAGATCAGAGACTTGACTCTGACCTCTGCAGTGCATGAGCTCTCTGGAGCAGCAACTCCCTCTCTCACATGCACAGTTCCTGCTATAGCAACAAGCCAATCTCCCCGGCAGTGTAGGAACAGCAGCAGTAAATAGGGAGGCAGGACTGAGCTTTTCTGCTGATGCACTTTTAAGTCTGGTAAGGGCACAAAAGAGTTACAGGATTCAAGAAGAGAAATAACTGTGCTACTCTGTCTGCAGCCCCATTAACACTGCACTGGCTTGAAACTGATTTAACTTTAAAAAAATCTTATTACTGCAACAGCTCTATTCCAGCACTTCTCCTGGCCCAAGCCAGGACAAGACATTTTCAAGATCTGACAGAAGGTGTCTAGAACACCAGGACACCAGAGTGCATTTGTTTCCTATTACTTTTTGTTCTGTGAACAACTCAGTAAAACATTACTGTGATTATATCCCCAGTTAGACATACTAACTTACTTCTGCTGGCATTAAAATAGCCTGTCAAAGCCAGTGGAAGTACCTGCCAGAACATGACTTCCATCACTTCCTTTCAGAAGTGAATCAGTGTCCTGTTACTTAGTTTTCAAGTATTTTATGATATTCACGATCTATAGTTATAAGCTCATTTCGAGCCAAACTCACAATCAGGAAATTTTCACTTTATTATTCTGATGCTCTCCTCTCTTGGATTCATTCTGCTGTGTCTCAGTTATAGCCTAACAGCAGTACTGCCACTCCTCTGATTTATTATGCCATTTTTAATTCAGAGAAAGATGAAGGAAACCCTATGTTAAACACAAGTGCTTGTCCATCCTCTTACAAGGTCAAGTTTTATCCCCAAAAATCCTGTGTTATTCTAGGAGTTGACTAGTGAAACATGCACAATTTTAAATAACAACATACCCCTGACTGCTTTCTCTACTGTCCTTTTTTCCCATTTTTGGGGTATCTAATCCAATCCCTCAGTTACTGCTTTGATGGCACCTTCCCACTGCACACACATCGTAACAAAGGCTTCAATCCCCTCCCTTTCCCACACTACTGAAGTTCATTCAGAACCCTAAAAGCAACACAGGTTATTTGCATATTTGCTCTCTTCAATGTCCATATCTCTCCTTCTTAGCTCTCCTTCCTCTCAAATACTTACTTGTCCAGTTATTTTATCCCCACTTATTTAAACAGGATCTATGTAATTGAGTAAAACAGGAGGAAGAGAATGGTAAAACCCCTGGAGACAAACCTCTCCCTGCCCTCTTAAGCACTAATTTCACATCCCCAGTTTCTCCACCTGGAGACTTTCTGGGGACTTGCAGGGAAGAATTGTTTCCACTGGAGTTCATCTAAGAAACAATCAGCTTAAGCAGTTGTATTCAAATAGTATTAATGTTTTCAAATCGACTTCCTATTTTCCTACTGGAAACCCTGCCAAACACACTCTTCAACAGACACTAAAATAATTTGGATAGTTGATAAGCAGTCCAAATTTTTAGTGGAAAACTGCCAGATTTGACATCTGTGAGAAAGTGGGTAATTTTTATTATCCACAGAGAGCATGCACTCGGACGGATATTTTCTACCTCTACACATCTCTTTCTACTGGAACTGCTTTATGGTTTTACATGATCAATGGGCTGCCAGAAATTATTTAACGCCTTCATTGCTACTCAAGACCCCACTGCCACCATTTTAACAGTGCTCGTCTTATTTTCAACAGCAAGAGGTTCTTATCTGTTACCTCTGATCCCTCTAACCACAGCAATGCAGATTTTGGGTTTGGTTGTTTTTTTTTTTGAGGTAGTATCTTCTGATTGTTATTTGCCAAGTATGAGAAGAAGCCTAGTCTCTTCTAAGCAAAGGGTTAATTCCCTGCTTCCTCTTGTCCCTTCTCTTGATGGAGAGAGGGTCTCTGAACACCTGCCGGGGGAAGCAAGGATGGGAAAATGTCTTTGGGAAAGTAGACCTTCCAGATGAGGAGGTAGCCCAGCTCCAGCCTGGACAGGTGCTTTTCATTGCATTTCATTTTGCTTAGGGCATCTTCTAATTTATTAATGTTTATAAATATTTGGTTCTGCCCCCACCCTGCCCAACAGGTCAGGTCCTGCAGGACATTGAGGTGCATGTAACAGTGGTAATTTGCATGAGCATATAACCTGTATGACTTCTCATGACATCTAGTCTGACTTCTTCCAAGCAACATCCCTTCTGGTTTAGAAGGGATTTTACTACCTCATTTGCAAGCTTTGGGAAAAGCAGAATAGGAAAAATAAAGAAGAGATAATATACAGACCTTTTGCCATGGTAAGGGTTTTGTTTGTTTGCTTTAGTTTGGGGGTTTTGTTTGTTTTGTTTTTAATTTAAAAAAAAAAAAAAAAAAAAAAGCGCAAGATTTCTGTCTGAAACTGCCTGCTGAGGTTCCTTTAAATAAATGAAAACAGAGTCCCTGGCTGTCTGGGATGCACCACAGCAGCTCATCTTCTGAGTGATTTGTAATGCTGAGATGGTTTACCTCATTCACTATAAAGATTATCAAAGTTCACTTTGTAAGTGCACATGTATATTTTATTTCTCAAAGATTACCAGTTTTCTTCTTATCCCCACCTTGTCCTGCTGGGAACAGGTGGCAGAACTCCTGGCACCAAAGCAATCTCAAAACCTACACTAAACAGGGATAATTTTTTGTTGCTGTCTTAATGATCAAAAAGCAAGATCCTCCTGGCAGCTCTTTTTTCTTTTGTTCCTTTTTTTTTTATTTATTTAAATACTGTATTTGAGGCTAAATACAAAGCTAGTGATTGAGAACTCCTGTGCTACTCAGGGATTTTTACTGGACAAATACCAGTGGCCGAGCCACAGTGTCTCTGGACCACAGATCCAGTCAGTGCTCAGTCATTCCAACAAACCCAAGCATCAGACAGAGCTAATAGAGAGGTCTTTTGATCTTTGGCATCTTTTCTGTCTCAGAAATGAACAGAATGCTGTAAAATTAGGAACAAAGTGGAGACTTAGAAGCATCCTCTTGCTGCACTTCTAGAAGACATAAGACACAAATGCATATGCTTTATGATTCCTCACCCACACTTCAAAAAAAAAAACCCAAAAAACAAAAAACCCCAGTAACTTCTTGCTGTGTTATGTCTAATTTGCCTAATGCCTGAAAGAGAGCAAGTTTAGATTAAAAGTTACGGAGAAATTCTTGACTCAGATGGTGGTAAAGTAATGGAGCAGATTTTCCAGAGAGGATGTGGCTACCCCATCCCTGAATATGTTCAGGGCCAGGTTGGATGGGGCTCTGAGCAACCTGGTCTGGCGAAAGGTGTCCCTGCCCATGGCAGGGGGTTGGAACAAGATGAACTTTAAGGTCCTTCAACCCAAAACATTCCATGATTCCATAATTCCAATTAAGACTGTTCAAAACCAGGGTCAAGGAGATTTCATTTGCATTTATTCTATTGCCCTAACACTGTTTAAACAGGAGTAATTTTTCATATTTCATACCTAGATTTATCTAGGGATCTCACAGGACTCAAATACCAGGGAACTAAAGCTCTGGTTCTGCAGATGGAAAGCTCTACTGCAAATCGCTGCAACCTTTAATTGCTATGTTGCACAATGCCTTAAACTAAAAAACAGAATTGATAGATAGGAGTCTCTCATTTCCTTGAGTAGAGTTTGGATCAGGCTGTAAGTCTCCAGCAAATTTCAAGATATAGATCACCATTATCAATTTTGCAGATTGGTTAACCAAGGAAATAAATAACATGGGGACACTACAGCAGAAGTGTCACTAGAAGCACAGAACCTAGTCTCCTGGACTTCTACTTGACTGAAAGAGCTCTGGAAGCTGCTGCTGAGCTCCTTGTTTCAGAAATGCCAGTGAGAGAAGGAGACATCCCCAGAAAGTGCTGTGTCCTGTCAGCTCATGTTTCTTGCACTGGAGATTTCCAGGGAACCTGGCACATGCAATTTTTAGGCCGAGTGGCAATATAGTTGGCAATGGCAGGGCCTGGAGATAACTCATGCCCCAGCAACTACAGCAATAGACAAAATTAATATGGAAGATGAAGACTGGCTTTTGGAAAGGAGAATAAAGAAGTAAATTCCAGGATAGAAAAGAAACTGAGTACAGAGAACCTGCTCTAATGAGTATGGTGTTCTTTTACTCAGTATTTCAGGAGAAAGGGACCTGAAAGGACCACTGACTTCTTTTGTCTGATAGCTTAGGAGTTTCCTACTGCACAAAATTATGCAGAGATGTTCCAATCAGAAATTCTAAAAGGTTTCCCTCAACAGCGCCTTTTTCTTAAATCCACAGAAGAACATCTACAAAAAACAAAGTTATTTTCTTGGCAAACTTGTAAACCTTCTATTTTAGCAGCTTTAGGATGTGGGCACAGCATCACAACATCCACCACGAGCTGCCAGGGTGGAGTGCAGCATTAGACAGCTGACAGCAGACTTCTACAGCAAAGCCCTCTGAACTTCCCTCACTGCTCCTTCTCCAGGCAAGTCCCGTGATAGCTCTGAAACCTTTCTTTACTTTGGAATTAATAGTATTCAACTGCTGCCAGAAGGGAGATGCCAAAATGCCACACTCTTCATGGACACTCCATAATACTTAGACACAGAATTCATGGGTTTTCTAAAATCATACAGCTTCAAGATAGTTTTGAATTTCAAGGAATAGTTAGTTGTTTTTTTAAATGCTAGGAACCAGCAGAAATGCCAGAAGAAAATATGTAAACAGACAGAGTTAAAGAAAATTAGGGTTTGTGATGAAGTCACATTTAATGATGAACCCCCTCTTTTTAAAGTATCTATGTATAACTGGTAAACAACAGGACTATAAGAATAAAGGTAAATTAATTACAAAATGTTTTCATTGCAAAATCATGCCTTTACTCCTAAAAAAAGCAAATAATTAAGAAAAAAGGAACATTAGTCTTGAACAGTTGGTATTTCCTTAGCTCTGGATGTCTAACACTGCGTAGATACAGATTATATCTTTATACTGTAATAAAGTCTTCCACTACATCATCACCTCCTTCTACTATTAGAGAAGTAGAAGAAGAATAATATCTCCCCTATTACATGGGGAAGTACTATTAAAATAGTATCTCCCCATGAACATCTCCCCACGTGGAATCTTATAATCATATGTGTTTGCATTAACATTGTTTTTATGATATTCGAGTATACACAAGCATGAGAGTTTCAAGATATCTCAGATAATGATTTGTGTGTATTTGTACACACACACACACAGTGTGTATGGATAAACTTCAGATGTATGAGCAACAAAATGATACACTATTATTAGTTCTGTGCCCATATGGAGCTCCCTTACCTTCAGGGGTACTTCCCATGATCCGTATTTTTGTACTTTAAACAATACTTTTTAAATTACTTTACCAGATACCATCACACTTGTACTACAGCCATAATGGAAAAGAACAGTAAGCATGATAAATACATCAGCTAATGGGTAGTATGCTGTACAGCTCTGCAGAAAGATTATTACAGGCACAATGCCACAGATTTATTTATGGCTTAAAGCAGTGCATGTCATAAACATACATAGTTTTAGAAGGTGGAGTCATCTGACCCAATCTGGCAGAGCTTTCACATGGGAATGGCAAGGACTCCACATTACCCATGAATTAATGCTTTTATTGGCAAAAAGTATCTCCTATGTATATTCCTGAATGAGAACAATGTGGAGAAGTTTCCAGGGATTCACATAAACTCTCTTTCCTTTTGAAAAACTGGCTGAGTAACAAAGTCACTTCTTTTTAGTGTTCTGCTTCACTTCTTCAGTCTGTCCAGCCATGCAAGTTTGCACTTTGGTCTCATTTCACCACTTTAGCAAAGAGCCTCAAAATTCAGGGCTGAAATACAGTTGTTTAATATTAAGCTCCCACAACAGCTTAGCAAAGCAAGGTAACTCACGTGGGCATGACAATCACATGGAAAATGTAAATACAGAGATACAGTACTGTCTCTGTATTCAGACATTAGTAATGCTGCTACAGGTTTGAAATGAAGCATGTTCTTTTCCAATGAACCATGAATAAAGGAAGAAGGAAAAGCTCACTGGCAGCTCGGTTCTCCCCGGCACGGCAATGGCTGCCCCGTTCAGTTCACATATCCCTCAATCAGCAGCTCCACCTTCCCTGAGTCCCTGGAAATCAATCCTTAAGTCAGGTTTGGAGCACACACTGTTCCCTGCTGCATCTCCTGAGACCACAGAGCCTGGGCACATGACTGTACATGCACCAAGTAGGGTCCATGGGTTTGATTAAATGTGCATTTTAAAAGTCTTACTATATTCTACTGACATCATGTTTCTGAAGTTTGAAGACTGGGTTCAGATTTTATCCTTTCAGCTGCCCATATGATGACAGGGACAAATAAGTAACACTTCTTTCTAACAGTGCTAAACCAGAGCACTTCCAATACCATGAAGATTTTAGCTTAAGTCCCACCATAAAGCCATAAAACACATGATGTAAGCACACAGCTACCTCAGTGTTCATAAAAGCAGTCTTGTCCCACTCTTAACCACAGTGAAAGTCATCCTTCTCATCCCTTGCTCTCCTCATTTCCTCCCAACATAATGCTATTTTACTTATTTTTTTTTCAATTCTGCACAGCCAGGCTGACTTGTCTCTCAAGGCAGCACCACCCTCCAACACCTAATAACTATTTTCAGAAATATACACCATGTATTCTTCATAGCTCTCCTCATAACCAAAAACATACTATAAGACTTCAAAAACCTTCTGTATTATCTTTCAAAACTCCTTTTAAAATTCTCCACCATTGAAAAGACTACAGGAAAACTGACAGCTTGGACCATTAACATAATAAAAACACTAAATCATGCTGAATAATATTGTACCATTCTTACCTTATTTTAATAATTTGTTTGACCTAGATAAATTTTTTGAGAAGCATTAGGCAAAATCAAGTGAAAGCTACTTGAATCTTGTAAAATATTTAATTAGAAATGTGCATTTTGATAGAACATACACAACTATTACAACAATGCTCTGTCAAAGGAAAACCAATTTTTACCATGCCCAGTTCAAATTCATACCTTGTGACGCCACATGAAACAAGAGTGGCTTTGCATACAAAGTTGTGGCCTCACTGACATGAACAAGCAATGCCCAAAGATTTCCTCTAACTCAAAACTACACATCCTAAGGTTTAATCCCTGTCTCCATATGGGATCTGTTCTCAGCCTTGATGCACAAGGGGAGGACTTTTTGTTGCTCAGGCTAAGCCACAACCGAGCCACACGCTCTCCACAAAGCCCAAAAAGTTTCAGCTTCGTCATTTATCCAGTTTGGGACAGATCCTGCCCTGGGCTGTTTATGTCCCAAAGGCAGTTCGGAAGGTGCTTCATCTGGGTGTATGAAAGCCAGCTCCACCTCCTATGGCAGAACACTTAAGTCCTCTTGCTGCCAACCCCCATGAGTAGCAAGGCAGTGAAAACAAAGTGTCATTTTTGCCTAAAGTACAGGAGTATTTCATATTATCCTCCTCTGTGGTTACTGAGCCAAACATGCATTAAACAAAACAAAAAAAAATATTTTTTACTCTTGTTCTGTTTCCATGCAATGAAAATAATACATAATATTGGCTTGGCCTTAAAAATACTTCTTTTATGAAATACATTCCATTTGTACTGACTTTTGTGGAAGGTGCGTGGGTGTGTCAGAAAGAAGAATTTAGTCCCAAACCCTTACATTTCCCTGTATACTTAACAAAGAAACAATTCAAACCTTGTTTGTTTAAAGGAACAAGTCCAGCTACAGACAGTTTGTAGAACACAAAGAAAACACCTGAATCCCAAGATCTCAAAATCTAGGCAAGCCAATTCCATCTTGTTCAGATTAGATGCTCTTTCAGCAAAGCGCACAACTTAAATAGGACATGAAGCCCTGCTGAAATATCTTTTAGTACTACCACAGCAATATTAATAGAGTAAAATAAAGTTATCTTGTGCAGCGTGTCGGGACAGTCATTATCTCCACACATTTCCTTGGAAGTCTGAAGCAGAGCAGACGTTTGAGCCAATGTAGAGAGTTTGGATGCTTGTGTCCAGCGGACCATTATGCCTCAGCGCCTAGCTAATCTTTCCCAGTTTTCCTTTCTTCCAGACTCCACAGCACCTTTGTTTCCTTCCATTTATCCTCCTCCTCCCCTCCCTCCCTTCCCCTCACTCTCTCCTGGTGGCCATTAACTACGCTGACAGTTT
Organism: Lanius collurio; assembly: GCA_020086605.1. Taxonomy (NCBI): domain Eukaryota; kingdom Metazoa; phylum Chordata; class Aves; order Passeriformes; family Laniidae; genus Lanius; species Lanius collurio. The sequence goes on along the minus strand of JACBWW010000009.1, from coordinate 23,891,276 downwards.
GACAGGCTGAAATAAGGAAATAAAACACTTAAACATTGTTTCCCGATGTATGCATTCATCTCCTCTGCCAAACACAGATATTGAGGAGATACTTCACTCCTCCTGTCAGCTCAATAAATTATAGCCCAGCTCTCAGAGCAACAAAACTCTCAGGTCCGGCACATTCAACTGGATCTGTCTTCCCATCAGAGGGCCATGCAAAGGCCATTTCCATGTCTTTACCAGGAGCTTCTTACGTTTATACTATTTAATACCACATTTTCATATGCCTAGGGTTGAATTTCTGTTAAAAACAGAATCTCGTGCTTCTACTGAAAATGCTCACATTATCATGACAGCTCCACTTCTTGCTTGGATTACGACGAACCTACTTCAGGAATAAAATAAACTATATTGCATTAAACTTTGTGTCATTCTCATAACCCATTACAGCAGCTGAGTAAACCAAAACCCAGCTTCGCTTTGACGAGGTTTATTAGACTTTTTTATTTAACTATTTTCTCCCAGTTGACAGAAAACATGCTGCTGGAGACTAGAGACATCCCACCCTTTATATAAAAACCACTGCTCCCAGCGTCAGCTTGCTGGAGCCAATGCTGTGCAGCTCCCCAGGGGAAAGTTGCAGTGATACTGTCACTGCTCATTACCTCCAGTGGGTGTTGCTGTGGACAAGCCTATGGGAAAAACGCAGGGGGGAAAAACAAAGTATTACAGACACTCATAAACATGTCCCGTGTCTGGAAAGTTAGGCTGTTCCAAACAACCAAGAAAGGAAAGCTTGGTAAAAAACTGAATAATTGTACTTTCTTGCCACTTACCACCATTTTCCACTTAGACAAACAGAAGCATTTTGTGTGTTATCTGCTGTGCTGGTGTAAGGCTGCAACGGAGCAAAACCACCTTTTTGTAATTTTGGCAGCTCCTGAGGCCTATGCAGAGCAGCCCAGCAATGTGGCTGCATCTTCTAGGGATGCCTGAGGGCCAATAGCCGTCACAGAGCAGACCAACTTTCCATCTTACCCTTCCCCTTCAATGAGGAGTTGTGATGAGCAGGGTACTGAGGTCCCAGACACTCTCATAACTTTACAAGAGGGAATGTCACATAACAAACACAAGTACATCAATGGCCCAGAATACATTGTCACTTTTTTCCCTGACTAATGCAGAATTTATCTTCTGGTTTCAGTTACCAGGTGGAAATGCAGCAGAAATAGCTTGGCACATTTTGGACCTCTGAAATAAATAAACAAAAGCCCCTCTTTACACTCCAGTGATATAAATCCCAGCAGAACTTTACTCTCTTCCTTATCTCCTGCTTTCTCATGATTTCAGGGATCTCTAATCTTGACCCAAAGAAACAGCCTTTGAAGTAACTGTGTGATTCACCAAAACATGGATATAAGTGGAGGTAAGATGAAAAAAACCCAAAAAACAATACAGCAATGTCCATAAGGAAAAATCTGTGTAAGTGATGCTGTTGAGATTTCCTTCTCTCTCTAAACATTTTTTTCTGTTTCTAAGAGTTGCTATTAAACAACAGAAAATACTCAAATCCAATCACCCTAAAGAGCAAGCAGAGCCCGAGTGGAAAAGTCAAAAATTTGTTCATCTAGAGACAGTAAAGGCTTAGCTACTGCTTTTCCATATTGACTGTCCAAGAGAGTAGTATTTCAACTGGTTACACCCATTCCTTTTGTTATCCTCCAAAGACTATTAATAAAAAGCAGCAGCCTGTTAGGTGCTGTTACTTACTGAGTGTGTTTGAATTTCATGAATGAATATGAAGGAAAAATATCAGTAAAGCAAGAGGAAACACAAGTTCCTTACTATTTCCTCCACACGAGCATACAGAAGAGTCGGTCAAACCAAACCTTCCATTAACTCTTTACTGACCATCTGCACAGAACTGCCTACAAACATCTAAGATTTACTTGGGCTTCATCAATGGGAATTATAAAGAGCTCTCAGCACGCTGTTGGAAGGCACCAATCTTTTTCCACTACCACCATTTCATACTGCCAGAGGAAAGAATAACAGGATCAGAGAATGGCCTGCGTTGGAAGGGACCTCAAGGATCATCTCGTTCCAAGCCCCGTGCCATGGGCAGGGACACCTTTCATAGATCAGGTTGCCCCTTGGAGATCCTACCCATATGAGGAAAATTAAAATCCCCTGATATTTGTGAAGGAGATATTTCCATCAGAAGGGTAGACTGTGGCTCAGGGCTGTGTCATAGGTAGGTGATGCTGGAAAATAAGGGGTTTTTTACAAATAAAAAAAGTCTCAGGAACATAAATTATTGCCCATTCCATTCTCCAAAGAGAACAAAGCCAAACAAAATTCAACTTGATTACACTTCCATAGGGCCTCAGCAAAACTGTAATTTCTGTGCCTTCTGCCTTCCATTTCCTTTAAGGGTCAAGATGCCTAATATAGACCACACCTTCATGATGCATCAAAACTTTAAGTTTGTATTGCTCACAGTTTTTAGAAGAGATCCATTTCATTTTTCCTTCTAGTTGTACATCAGAACAAACAAAAGACAAGTCACCAAAAGTAAGTAAAACCATGATAAATACCTGCTTAAGATTTGATCAGGAGAGTCATGAGTAAGCCTTCTAGTGACAATTCATTTTGACAAACATTAAATTCAGAAAGAACCATTCCTTACAACCAGTAATGGCAAAAAAGTCAGTATTCTCACTCCTGCAAAAATGCTCTGCTTGCATTGTCAATGCCAAATGGGTTTTCAAAGTCAAAATGGTAAGTGAAATGAAACAGGGCTTCAACTGGGCTGTTGAAATCCACATTACTTTTCATAGCAAATGTCAACAAGTTGCAGTATTAATTACAACTGTGATCATCCCCAAAAGACTGGGAGGACAAAATCTATACAGTTGGAGGGGGGTGGAATTTAGGAAAAAAAAAATAAAATTCAGTGCTCAGAGTTGAGTCAGACAAGAAGTCTCTGAAACTGCAGGTATTTAACAAGGATATAAATTTATTTCACTTATTCCCTAGGACTTCACTGCTTTAACTTCCTTCTTCCATGTCTTATCCCTGCTGCTTCTGTTCTCCTCTTTTTCTTCTACTTCTTTTTATCACAAGGCTGTTCCAGTCAGGATTAGAAAAAATAAGGTTGAACCAGTTAGCTTCTTCCTACTCCCTTCACACAATTAAACTTTTGGATGGAGGGAAGAAGCCAACCTCTACCCAGGTGAAGCCACTGAGTTCTCTGAGACCCTGGAGGTCACAGCAGCCAGCAGTGGGGATCCTCTTGCACGCTGGGTGTCTCTGGGGACTTGGTCCCTGGGGCAGTGCTGGACACCCTGAGCACAGCCCAGCTCTGCACACTGTGTATCTGGAGAGAGCTGCACACTGCAGAACTGGTTACAAGATGGATAAAAACCCAGAGACGCAAAAAATGTGCATAAACAAAATAAAGTTTCTTGCTGAGAAGAGTGTTTTATATGTTTACAAGTATTTAAATTAACATCACTGATGGAGTAATGAGAGCCAGGTAGAAGATGGCACTTCCCTCTGATGCTAGGATAATTAAAAGGGCAAAGTATTAACTAGCTTTGGTAAGAAAAAGTTATCTTGGTTGTTCTGGGGATTATGGTCCTGTCTTGATCCTACCTTCACTAATCATTGCATTTAGTCATTAGACACTTTGCCCATTCCCTGGAATCCACATCTGCTGATTACTGTTTGCTGATCTGCTCTACAGACAGGATTTGAAACACAGGGATAGTGCTAAAATGCCCTTTAGAAAGGCCAGATAATGCCATTTCTGGTTTGTAGCACAGGAAAGAAATTCTTTCAGAGATACTGGTGTCAGCTACATACTCATCATCTTTTTACTAATGTGCTCCTCATGCACAATGGAATCCTGCAGATCAAATGTTTTATTCATAAGTCAAATAAGTATTTACTACTTTTTTAAAATACCTGAGGGAAAAAATAAACCCAAGCAAAACACCACCACCTCTCTCCCCTCCCCAAAATAATTCTGAATTAAACATTATGTGATGATTACAAATGCTGGCACAATGGATAGAAAGCACAAGTCACAGAATGATTTTTGATACAGCAAATAATATTAGTATACATCCAACTCATTAATACATACCTTATTAGCATACATTTATCTGAGATGAAAAAACATGTAAACATGCTATATTTCATGCAAAACACATGCAGATGTTAAAGCTTCTGGCAAATTGTCATTGCAGCCTTCGGTACTGCAAAATGTAGGTACTCCTTTTCATAGTCACTGTTTCCAAATGTTTCCAAAAGTAAGCTGTTGGAATAAATGAACTTACAGAAGTGATGTCCCTCACTCACAGCACACAAAAGAAATATTGTGACAGGCCCCTGTGCTACAAATTCACCAGTGGTTATATATTCTAAATAATGTAGCTGGTAGCAACAATATTGTTTGTGTCTTGTATTACTCTGCAAACAATCCAATTTATAACATCCCTATTGTGTTTACACACACAAAACTATCATAAATTCTGGACACTAAACAGTGTCAGCAGATGAAAGCCAACTTCCCCACTGTATTTTGCACTTGGAGGGTTTTTAAAGAAAAGGCAGTCACAAGAGAAGGCTCCTCTGAATTCAGTTGTTTACTCATGTTGGAGACTGACGACAGCAGAGAATCTGTAAGAAATTTAATCTTTCCTCACAATGAAAAGATATTATTGAACTAATCTGGAAGCATGGCACCTGTCCAGAAATTCTGCCATTTTTAACATTACACTTCGTTATTAATTACAGAAAAACGAATAGTGGGGCAAATATCCCATCCTAGGGAGAATCCCATTGCATACAACTTCCTACCTGCCTTTTGCTGTGCAGATAGGAAAGGTGGGTCACTGATAAATAGATACTCATCCTTATCTGTCACCCTGAATTAAAAATTTTGAGGAAAAACATCTCAAGAAGCCAGATGACTGCAAACATGCAGATTTGTCCTGATGCTGCCTGGAGTACCTGGATGCTGTTATGCACAGCCAGCTTCTGCTCTCACCAAATTCACACTCACAGCTGCCTCCACCTCCACTCCACAGTGAGGCATCCACAAGTCACCAAGTCACCCCAGTTTTAGAGTGAAACATGTTTAAAATACAAGTAATTGGAACTCAGCCCACACTGATCTGATTGTTGGGACCAGGCCACAGCTTGGGGAAGCTGGTCTTCCTGAGGGATTGTTCCCAGAGAAGCAATGGTCCGGCGGGAATGCTGGCCAGAAGGAAATGCTTCGGGCACTCACCAGCAGCTTACCTGCCATTACTAGTGGCTGGAGTTACCAAGATACCCCTCTCCAGGACGACTGATATTTTCTCATACACAATCTTAGCAGTTCTTCTTAAGGGTCTGGTTCCATTCTTCTGAGCAACTCAGGTCTAATGTGAGTACCAGCAGAAACTCAAATTCACTGCTGGGCACAGATGCTTTCTGTTCCCAGACTTCCTGCAGAAAGCTGTCCATCCATTCCCATGGCTCACTCAACTATCACATCTTCTTAAAAGAGGAGAGCTCATGAGGACAAGCTCTCTCTCATGAGATTTTAAATATTCTCTCTCTGTTTCCAGGGCAGGAACACTGCAAGACATATTGTTATTGCCTCATGTTGTATGACAGCTGCTCTCTTGGCCAGTACACAGGGGACCGCACCAGGGACCTCAAACTGAGCATGAGCAACTACAGCTTAGAGCAAAGAACAGAGAATGTTTGGTAACTAATGCTAATGAAGATTTCTATGTGAGCTCACGGAACAATATTGTTACTGAGGAAATGAAAAGAAAATGTTAAGATGTGGTCTGCTCACTAGACCAGGTAGACCTGGTTCAGTACCCTAACAGCAGAGAGAACCCAAGAGCTCAGAAGTGTGAGATGTCAGCTATATTGCAGTCTACCCCTAAAAGTACAGTATTTATCTACATAAACCTCATTTTATTAGTGTTTTGTATCTGTACATATACCAAAGAGGGCAGGAAAAAGAGTCTTCCTTGTTATTATAAAAGAAGAAACATGTCAAACATTAAACTGTACTTTGTATTATAAAAGAAGAAACATGTCAAACATTCAACTGTACTTTGGTTGATGTGGCAACTTCAAATATTAATACAGCCCAGGGTGCTCATTGTGTCAGTAATAAAACTGGTACAGGACAGACTGATTTTTTTTATCTGTACAGAAAAGGTGCCTTAGTAATGAAATCTCTATTTAAAGTACTATTTGGTAAGCATTTATTACAGCATTAGTTTCAACATGCTTCCCTTAATCAATATAAAATAAGTTCATTCAGTCATTCCACTCTTTTTCCAGTTGACTGATAAGCAGAGTACCTCCCTTTGAGCAATGCCTTTACAATTAATTTTTAGTCTTTGAGTGGCACAAAGCTGTCTCACCCCAGCAAACCCAAGGAGGGAGAATTCTGACTCACATATTTTGAGTTCTTCCCTGCTTTTCGCTCCCTGATAAGAAAAATGTTTCGTGCAGTTCTGAGAAAATGTAGTTTACTGTCCACTGTTTCCTCAGAAAAGCAGCAGCAATCACTATCAAGGCCACAATTCTGACCACAGTCCAGTCACACAAGCCATCTGGATGGCTCACAAGGAAGAACCAGGACCAGAACAAGCACAATACAACATTCAAATCCTGAATTCCTTTCTCAAGTGACTGAAAAATATTTTCCCAATACATATGCTTAGCTGTTGCCCTTTGGGTCCTTAACCTGTAATTTGGGGAAGAAAGACTCTGTCATATACTATCCCCAAAATATCACTGCTTCCATTAAACCCTAGTGCTGCTTCCTACTTCTGTACTGACTCCAAGGATCCTCAGTCTGTGCTGTTATTCTTGCACTGATATCACCAGTTGTCTTGACTGAGAAATCCAATTATCATCACACTTCTGAAAATAAAGTTTAATTACAGGCAAGTGTGATGATTTTATAAATTATGATGATTATCAGAGTGAACTGTAGCATAACCAATAGTATTAAGAAAATAACTGAAAATTCTCATAGGGCAGGGCCCAAATCTTTGAAGTTGGCAAAAAGATTCTCATTGATGTTAAAAGTCTTTGGACTTTAATTAGACACAATGGCTTAAAGTAATTACTGCAATTCAAATAAATATTTTATCATTGTTGTTACAACTCCTATTAGTAATAATACAATTAGAGTGCATTAAGGATTCTTTGAATAAAGGTACTAAATGCAAGTAACAAGCACAATCTTAGAAATAATGTAACATGTTAGTCTGGCATCATGATATTCTGTCAGTAATCTTTTGCAACACTAGAAAGTTGTCCCAGTTATTTACATAATACTTTTCTATTCATATTTTTATATCAGAAAAATTGCAGTAGCGAAGAAGTCAATAAAATATTTAAAGTCTAAAGAGTCATCTGTTTTAAAAACAAGACTACTGAGCTAGAATAGCAGCTTTATTTTTATTTATTTGCTTATTTTTGCTGTCTGACATTGTGTTCCCATGTTGCTATTGAAAACTTCTCCAGCTAAGGAAATTCAGTAGAGATTTACTTTCACTTTATTTATTCCTTGGCACAAAACTGTGATGTTTTCTGGACAATGAAAAAAACTCAAACACCACCACATCCAAAGGAAGGATCCGTCTTCTTATCCGTCTCATTTTAGTTAATGAGGAAATGTAACTGGGACTCTACTGAGAGTAAATAATAACTGTTGCAGATGGTGGGACTAACAGTGCATGGTCTCATAGCCATTATTTAGGCTATCTACTAGGTAGTACATTATTTTTGGTTTTCTTTCTTTTCTTTCTCCAGGGCCTAGTCATGTAGTTCTGCTCCTCATTATTCCTGGAAGCTGTAAATTTAAGTGTAAACTCATTGCCTCTGCAGGGATTGCAGGTGAGTAACATGTAATGACATTTACTCCATTTTTTTTTTCCTACTGAATTCTGTACGACTGCATTTTTAAAAGATTCTCCTCCCTCAAAATTATCCTCACTAACTCCAAAGGGCTTGGACCCGCTCTGTAACCCCTCTGGTTTGGTCAGAAATATCACTTGCTGTATCCAAGGAACCCACATCTGGAGGGTCCCCAAAATGACGTAGGGGCACTGCAGAATTCCATCATTTAAGTGAGGGTGCTCCTTGGCAGTGGTGGGACAGCAGCCAGGCAGCTCCAGGCACCACTGAGTTTATTCCATCCACTTTTATTAGCAGTTGCTTCATGACTGCCTGCAGTTCCTCAATTACAGCTAGCAAGCCTACCTCAAGAGCTAACGAGAGAGACATGTTTTTTTCTGCTTATGGGAGTTGCAAATACCTTAAAAAAAGATAACTGACCCTTTTATTGATTCAAATGGTAACTCCAGCTTCAGCTTCTTTGCTTGATCTTACTATTCAATTATTTTTTCTGGGTAGCCAGTGGAGACCCACATTAAATATATAGTACGGAAGTAATTATGACATTCAAACACAAGATGCAAGAACATACAGGGTTTTATCACGTCTAGTGGCTCTGGAAGACAGTCCCTCATCTGATCTTTCCACATCCAAGCTGCACAAAAGAAGGCTGCAAGGAAAAAAGTTGTGCACTAAGGGCTGCTCATTTCTACACAGGTTGGCAGAATAGAAGAGGGAAGAGATCCCAGTGCAACTAAGCAACTATGAAGACAGATGTAAGCTACTAATTAATACAGCCTAAAGTGAACCAAAGAGAAAAGGATGCAAGACACTTCTGTGGAAGACAGGCTAATGACTTCAAGGAGAGGAGGCCACCTTTGATACCACAACAGTCTTTGGGAAAGAACCAAAACCTCTGACCTGCAACCACTGAAATGAGTAAAACAATCCTGATGAGTACATTTAGAAACACCCTCATGGTCAACATTACTGTATGAAGGTGCTGCATTGGAAAATTAAATTTGCAGTAAAAGTATTTAAAACAGTAGTACTCTTGTTTGCTTTAAAAATAATCAGGCAGCATTAGCAGCAATTTTGATATTCATTCAAGCAAATATTAGGACTGCTACTAAATATCCTGAATAAATGTTATAAAGGCTGCAAAGTATCAGTGTTAACCAACTGACATTAGGAAACACTCTTGTTAAAATGTAACTGATAGCAAATGACTTTCCCTGTTATATTTTCAAGCTTTAATAGTCTTCTATATTTAGTCAAGCTGATACAGTATGCCTAGGAGAGCCTTATGTTTGGTAAATATTAATCCTTCAGTGGATTCACTGGATTACCTGTATTTTATTATTCAGCACAGCCCAGCTGTACTGCATTTGACTGAAAATTGACATTGCTAGCAAGGAAGAAACATGTAGCAATTCTGACTTCTTACCTAATATTTCTTTGCTTGGATTTACACAAAGAAGAAAACAGCTGCTGGTCATATCAACTGGACAGATTACTGTGGGCAACCAAGAACTCATTTGTATCACAAAAACTGTCAATATAGCTTAGTCTCAAATTAGGTTCTCATAATCAACTGAACTCACAGTGCTAAGGCTTTCTTAAAAGACTTCCAGATAATTAAATCACATTCCTGCCTGGGCTAAGATGTTCAAATTTAGGAACTAATTCCAAAGTTAATTTCCAATTTTAACCAAATGTATCATAGCTGCACTTCTTGAACTTTGCGTAATACTTTGGTTATTTCATATGTAAATCCAATCAATCAATAAGCCTAGTGAAGCTATATATGTATATACAAGTATATGACTTAAATCTAAATCAGAACTCACTGATATTTCTGATATTTATAATGTATATTTATAATCTCAACCTGTTAGTCTTTAGACTTTTATTCACAGAATATCACGACAAAATTTATTATTGTCTATGTTAATATAACAGCAGTATTTTCTTCTAAGAAGTTTGCCATGCCTAAAAAAGAAATTGATTACAAAGAATTTATGATTTTTAAACATTGCACTTTACAGCACCAGATACAAGGACAAATACAATACTTCAGGTTACACATAGTCAGACAGGCACTTTAGAAATGCAAAGGGATAAGATTTTGAAATGAATCAAGAACTTGATTGACTTGAAAAAGCATGAGTTGAATCTGGTTTTCAGAGAGTGCTGCGTATCCCTCTGAAACACAACTTCAGTTCATGAGTTTTCTTCCCACCATCATCTTAATGAACAGACAGATGGTTTTCCAAACCTGTTTGGACCTTGAAATACAGCAGGACTTACTAGGTCCCCAGCAGAAGACTCACTGCTGAATAGATATCACAGCATTGAAATTACAGCCTTTTTGTCATGATATATCAATAACCTTTCATGCAAGAAACATAGATCAAGTAAAGCATTAGCTAAATGAAATAACACATACATGCAGAACACTGGTAGCTCAGGCAATAAATTTTACAAGAAAAATAGATTACAAAGCACTTTTTTTTTCCAAATCCATTGTTTTCCAACAAGCCTGACTTTTCTAAATTATTCCCAAGTCATTTTTGAAATGGGATTTGGGCTTATAAATCACACCACATCTTGAAAAATGTTCTTGGTTCCTCCGCCAAATAATTCATCATTTGATTGAGGCAAAACCAAACAGAAGCAAAAGAAAACAAAAAAGGCAAGTGACTTGGGAGAATGAGGATCACTATTTGCGAGTACACTACAACCCACAGGTGATTCAGAGCTGTGAATGTTCAAGCTCAAGTGTATTTTTATATCTTTGTTATCTTACAAGAGCAGAGGGGCATTAGGAAAACACATGTATACACATTAATGTTATAGGGTCAATAGGCTGATACTGACATGCCAAAACAGCCCACAAAAACCCCAAACCTCAGCCAGAAGCAGCAATCCTCAGACATGCATGGCACAAGAATAGCTTGTCAAGGAAATATGTCTTCTGCTGACAGTAAGAGCTTAATGAATACATCAATATATCCCAGGACTACTACAGAATCACAAACTGGAGTAGGAAAAATCATTGAATTTCCTGTATTTCATAGCAACAAAGGGAAAAAGGAAACAGAAAACCAAAGAGCAGACATGCAAACCCAAGGACACTCCTCCTTACTCCTGCCAACACAGTTCAGTAGGAGATGGGGCAGAAGTCACATTCAGGAAAGACACCACTCCAGGAAATAAACCAAGTGCCACAAGAACAAGGTTGGTTTATCCCCATTCTTGGTGGGGAATGTTCCACTCGTATGAGTACTTCAGTTCCCACAAGCCACCAGGCATTTTGGCATTCCCAGGAATAAGATAATTGGAACCTTGTAATCTGACTCCCTCAATTCTCACTGTTGCACTTGACATAGTTATAAGACAGACAGATGACCTGGTCTTGTTCAGCCTAATTTTTTTTTATCCACAAAGCACCAACTTCTAAGAACATCAGTCAATTAAGTTTTGGTTAACTTTTGATGTTTATACACCATCATTTAAGAAAAAAAAAGACAGAAAAAACTATTTCCAACAACTTTAATATATAATGATAAATATTAATCCCTTCTTTGGATGAAATTTCTCTGTATTGTTCATTGCTGATCAAAAGCTGAACAGGGATCCTACTTGGATGGACAGACATAGGAAATTTTTCTTCAGGGGCAGGCCAGCTGAATGACTACAAAGTTCAGGTAGACACAATCACTGCTCTGCCTTCATCATTTTGCATCAAAAAGTTTCCAGCTTCTTTTACAGTCCCTCAGCTCCCAGTGCAACTGCAGGAAAGGACAGCAACCCTCTCTCTTGGCTCCCCTCTCCTTGCACTCTACCCACACTGACCTACAAAGCACATCTTCATTTAGTGGCAGCACATTTCACCTCCTTTACTCAAAAATCAGCTTCAGAACTGAACATGGGTGAAATATTTTGGTGGCCTCCTTGTATCTTCAGGGTATTAATTAAAATCCCTCATTTCTCAAATATCTTGTAACATCTGTGCTTTGTTCTTTCAGGGGAAAACTTGTGCCCAAATCTGAGCACATCAAAGACCAGAGACTCACGGCAAAGTTCAAAAGAGCATTGCTCCTGCTAGCAGAGGCACCTTTCTTTGCACAGCACTTATGGAAAGCTATCAGAAATTGGGATTGCAGACTTCTTACCCCAGATCCATTTTCAAAATAGCTGTAGGAGAGAAAAGGAACAACCTCCATTAAAAACAATATGGTTTGAGTGTCACAGGACATGTCCCAGAACTGCAGCTGAAGTACTCAATGTACTTCGGTGTAAAGCAGGTAAGGCAGGCCCCTATCTCAGAGGGCAGGAGAGGCTTGACATAATACCTGCAAGTGCTCTGAGGATCCTGGATGAAAAGTTCTCCAGAAGGGTAAATCCTGTCTACTGCAAGTTCAGCATCTGAGTGTGCTTCTGACCCCTTTTAATTGGGAATAATACTTCTTTCCATTATTAGTTTAGGTAATGGTTAAGAAGAAAACCTTTTTACAAAATACATATGTGGCATAGAGAAAATTTGCAATTCAAATTGATATTTTTAATCTTAAAAGTATTTTGGTGGAATGGAGTGAAAAATAGAAGAACAAGTCCCATAAATCTGTCACTCGCATAGCACATCGCTCACAGCTTTCCCCAGCCCACTGAGAAGGAGAGCCATACAGCTTTAAAATGACTTCATTCCCATATTTACATATTTTTTAATAGGGCTATGATGAATCTCCTTCCGCTTGACTCCTATTTTGAGCTGTGATATTTTAATCTCCATTCTTGCAGCAACTTAGCAGATGAATGTGCAGTGTGACAGAGCTCAGAGGAAACAGTATAAATAAAGCAAAGTGGAGCTATGACATCTCACATTTTATAGCTTTTTTATTGTAGCCTAAGCATAAACAGAGCACAGCTGTGTTATACATACTGCTGTGAGCACTCCCCCAGCTCCAACCCCCCACTGCTTTTAAAGAGACACGGCCCCCACAGAGGATCCTCTGGGTACAACCACTGCTGTTCAAGGCATGGCTAACAGAAGCAAAAACACCCCTCCACCCCTCCCATTGCCTCCTTTCCTTTGTTTTCCCCTTTTCCTCCTTCTACTGGTTTGCTCCCTTGCCTTCCTTTTCCCTTGCCCAGGATGTGACCCCGTGGTCCCCAGCGTGTACACACGGCCAGTGCTGTGCTGCTACCTACTGAAGGATGCCTTTCTTCCCTCCTTGCTATAATTTGCTCGGTTTAAGTACACAGACACACATGCAGAGCATAGAAAAAAACCTGAAAAACCAACACTTTGATAAAAGACTTGTAACTAGATGGAACTCAAAATATTGCCATCTCTTAATGATGGTATTTTACAGAAAGGGCTGTCCCATTTCTCATCACTTCTTGATAGGTTTTTTTTTTTTCTCTTCACAGAAGTCAGCCAAAAAAAAAAAAAAAGAGGGAAAACATACTAACTTTTCTCCTGCCTATTTAAAAACAAACTATCATGATGAGTTCCTAGACAACAAAGCCTCTTTTCACCTCAGGAATTTATGAGATACCACAAACGTTCTCAGCATAATCATCACCATGCATTCCACAGAAAAAGCTGCCATTTGAAGCCTTAGACGAGAAAATCACAATGCACATGGACACTTTCATGACTATGAAAACATAAGGGCATACCCAATAGCCAGCAATTTCCCACATAGTCTCCAAGAATGCTGGTTTTTATCCTTGAGGCTTGTTGAAAAGTTTTATGGTTGGACTAGATTTTTAAAGGCCCCTTTCCAACCTAGATGATTCTATGAAAAGGCTTCTCCATCTCTAATTTCAATATTATAAACATAGGCACATTTAAAATGTGTTCTGCTCTTCTTTTGTTCTTCCTCCTGCCCAACCCATTTAAAAAAAAGCCAACACATCCTGGCATTGCAATGGTCACAGTGAGCTTGAGAACTGCATCCAGCTTGTCCAAATACAGGGCCAAAGGACATAAAGGGAAGATCTTTGGGTGAGGAGAACCTATTGCACGCCTCCTCTCACCAACTTGCTGCTCATGTCCAACAGTGAAGGAACTTCCAGGTATCACCAATGGACACCTATACACCACAACCAAATTCTTCTGGCCATCCTCTGTTCTCCCTCTACACCCTGCTGATTCTTGAGGGGATTTTCTACTTCGTTGCCATGGGACTTCACTGCTCCAACATTTTCTGCAGCTTTTTATTCCCCTGTATAGGGTTCCACATAGACTGGGATAAATCATCAAGCAATCCTCATATAAGAAAAGAAAGTTGTTAAAAATAGCAATATAAAACTATGTTAGATATTCATTAACAATTGTATTTAGAAAAAATTTAAAATGATAAATTAAAAGCCACCCAGAAAGCCTGCTGGAATTATTTACATATGGAAAGCTGATTAAACTAACAACTTTTCAAAGCTGGGATCTTGGGATTCTCAAGTCTGCCTGAAGTCATCCCTTGACTCAACTCATGGATTACTAGGACACCAGCCTCATACAAAGATCTGGTTAGAAAACCGCACCTTTTTTGAGAAAATTAGCATGATTCCTTTGTTTTGCAAGCAGATTATCACATCTTAACAAAAAAAACACAACAGAACAAAACAGGTGTTATCAAGATTTACTTGTCTGTTCCCTGAGCTTCACCTGGAAAAGATCCTGAAGATATTCACAACCACAATACTAAGAATTTTTTCAATGAGTGAGACAACATCCTGGTACAGATTTAGTGAAAACAGTGGGAACTGACCACTTAGGTACTTTATTAAACATCATCTCTGACAGGGACTCTCAATTTTGAAAGCTTAATCCAAGTCAAATAATCTGCAGCTCCAAATCAGACCTCCCCCTTCAGAACTGGCCTAATGAGAAATTACAATCAGTATGAGATAAAACCTTTGAGCTTCCAGTTAATACTTCTGACCCCAAATTCCTTTGCATGAACTTCCTGCACTTTGCAGAATTGTTGGTTTGATTAGCGCAATCTAAAATGCCTCAGAAATTTAAAAAACAACAACAAAAACAACACAAAAAACCCACTCCAACCAAAAAATCCAAAACCAAAATAAACAAACAAAATATGAACAAAAATCTAAAAAAAAAAAAAAAGAAGCCAAAGCCTCAAAGCCTCAAAAGTCACAGCACATGCAGCACTTTATCAACACTGGTGTGTCAATGTCAAAGCATCACCAACTCATTCCCAGGCTGGTGCAATACTATGTAATGATGGTGTAGCTCTCATCTACTGATTTTGAAGGATAAATATAGCTATGACCCCAGTTTCTAAAGAAAACTTTTCAGACTGTGAAAGGGATTTTCCTTATAGGCCACAGCACCTCTCACCAAGAGCTTTCAGCTAAATCAGGGGGAAGAGGCTCCAGGCAGGAGCTGGGGGTTACCTGCTTTGACAAACAAAGAGACAAAGCAATGGGCTTTTTTTTCCGTCCTTCTTGTTTAGTTTTCAGTCACAACAAATGAATGAAATGAACCAAAGAAAAGAACTAAGCTGAGAAAAAACAAAGTAAAATTAGTAACAGGCTAACAGCATATACCCACTGCCTGGGGCAACATACGGCTGATGGATGATGACAGCCAACAGACAAATCCTCATTCCCTGTCTACTAAACAAATTAGTAATCTCATCAATATCGTCACTACATACACCTTCTGCAGCAGCTGCTGCTAAGCTTTGGGGGGAAAGCCTGCCTTTGTCTCATAGTTTGCCAAACCCTGTGGTCATTTAGGGTTGCCACCCTTTGAAGAGTGCAATTAACCTGATAACAAGATTTTTTTTGTTGTTTTTACCTTCACATTTTTTAAAAAGCCTGCAGAGTTGTGCTTAAAGACAATGGCCACCTGCATGGCACACTCTGAAGACCTAGGAGTTGGAAGAACCTGAACCTTCAGGGCCTTCCCACCTGTGAGGGTCTTGCCAAATAAATTCTGAGTTCAGAAACCTTAAGCTTGAAGAGGACACCAGGACTTCTCTGAGATCTGGCTCTAAACTCCCTTTTGCTCATTACTCCAAAGTTTCTCTCTTAAAATGACTACAAACAATGAGTTTCAAAAATAAAGCAATTTCTGGATATTCAATACATCTTGATTCCCTCCTCCCCCCAAACTTTTCTGAGCCCCATATAGAACTGGCACTTGCATCATTACCTTCACTTCCAAAACTCATCAGAACAATAATGTGATTCAAACACCTTCCAATATGGAAAGATCAAATTTCAACAACACTCAACACAAACCAGAACAAAATAATTTGTTGTAAGAAGTCTGGATTGTAAAGCATCCCAGCAAACACACACACCAATAGCTACAGCAACTTTGTAACTTTGATTTCACTTTAGCTGAAATTTGGGGGAAAAAAGGGGGAGTTTATAGCCTCTGGAAGAAGGGGAGGCAACTCAAGAGGACTACAAGGGTATCATGAGATTAAAGGTCTTCAGATAGTAAAGCTGGCTACATTTTTTTAAGTCAGCAGTTACATTAACGAACTTCTCAATAACTTGCATTATTGAATATTTGCTATTTATTTCAAGGTGTCACCTTCCACTTGAAAATATGCAATATATGGAACAACTTCTTTCTGAAGCAATCCACTGTATCTGTGTACAGATTGTAGAATCATCAGAGAATGGCTTGGGTTGGAAGGGAGCCTAAAGATCATCTAGCTCCAACAAAACCCCACCCTGTCATGGACAGGGATGCCACCGACTAGAACAGGTTGCTCAAGGTCCAGCCTGATCTTGAACACTTCCAGGGATGAGGAATCTACAACTTCTCTGGGATCTAAATCTCTCCTAGTTTAAAACCATTCCCCCTTGTCCTATCACTATCAGTCCGCATAAAATGTCACTCACTTTTTTAGAAGGTATTGGAAGACTGCTTTTTGCATCTCTCCTCCAGACAGAACAGCCCCAGTGCCTCCAGCCTTTCCTCATAGGAGAGGTGGGCCACCACTCTGATCATCGTGGTAGCCTCCTCAGGACCCATTCTAAGAGTCCTTCCTATGCTGGGACACCAGGGCTGGATGCACCACTGCAGGTGGGTCTCAGCTGCGTGGGGCAGAGGGGCAGAATTCCCTCCCTCCCCTGCTGCCCATGGAGCTTTGCATGCAGCCCAGGATGCCATGGGCCTTCTGGGATGCCAGTGCAGAGACTGCTGGCCTATGTGCAACTTTCCATCCACCAGAACCCCAAGACCTTCTCCTCAGTGCTGCTCTCAATGTGTTTTCCTCTGTTCACATCTGGGATTGCCCCAGCCGAGGTGCAGGACTTGTTGAACTTCATGAGAGTCCCATGGGCCCAATTCTTGAGATTGTCTAAGGTCTCTCTGGATGGCATCCCTTCCTTCTGTTGTGTCAGCTGCACTGCTCAGCTTCATGTCATCTGCAAACTTGCTGAGGGTGCACTCAATCTCACTATGTCACTGATAAAGACATTAAAGAGCCAAAACAGAGACCTGAGGAATCTGTGTTAATGCCTTAATTGCAGGAATTCACCAGATACTCACTAGAAAGCTTCATGGTTGCATTAGAATTTTTTCATCCACAAAAAATCTAAAGGTGTTCACAGCAATGACTGATGATTAATCCCACCAATTCAGCCTTTCTAGTTGCTAACAGCTGGAATTTAAAGTGTTTGTGAGGACCAGTGTCTTCTCTTGGGGTCAGCTAAACCAACAAAATATGTGTTTTCTCTTGTTTGCTTCCATAATTGACTCCATGAAAAATTCACAGCATTTCTTTGTGCTCTAGTGTAATATGAAACCTTCTTCTGTATCCTGTAACAGTTGGCACAGTGTTGTGGTTTGACACTGGCCAAATGCCACGCACTCACAAGAGCTGTTCTCTCACTCTCCCCTGCCACAGCTGGGCAGAGGAGAGAAAAACTGAATGAAGGGCTCATGAGTTAAGGACCAGGAGAAAACACTCCAAGGGCTAAACACGTTCATCTTAGAGGTACAAAGTGAGTTTATTACTAACAAAATCAGAGGAGAATAATGAAAAGTAAAAATAAGCCCTCAAAACACCTCTTTTCCCAAGCCCTCCCTCCTTCCCACCAACAGCACAGGGAGACAGGGCACAGGGGGTTTTGGTCAGTTTGTCACCCAAGATCTTCTTTCACTGCTCAGGGAGAGGAGTCCTCCCCCTGCTGCACCACGGGGTCTCTGCCACAGGAGTCAGTTCTCCGTGAACTTCTCCAGCAAGGTTCCAATCTCTCGAGCAGCAGTGCTGCCAAAACTGCTGCAGTGTGAGTCCTTCCCACAGGCAAACAGTTCTCCCAAAACTGCTGGGGCATGGGTCACTCTTCCACAGGGTGCAGTGCTCCAAGGACAGGCTGCTCCAGCCTGGGAGCAGGGTCCTCTCTCTCCAAGGGTCTCCCACTGGATCACAGCCTCCTCCAGGCATCCACCCGCTCTGGTGTGGGCACCTCCCCACGGGCTGTGGGTGGATCTCTGCATCCCCATGGATCCCCAGGGGCTGTGGGTGGATCTCTGCATCCCCATGGATCCCCAGGGGCTGTGGGTGGATCTCTGCATCCCCATGGATCCCCAGGGGCTGTGGGTGGATCTCTGCATCCCCGTGGATCCCCAGGGGCTGTGGGTGGATCTCTGCATCCCCCATGAATCCCCACCTGCTTCACCATGGTCTCACCACGGCCTGCACAGGCATCTCGGCTCCGGCGCCTGGAGCACCTCCTGCCCCTCCTTCTGCACTGACCTTGGTGGTGTTGTGCTGTTTCCCTCAAATGTTCTCCCCTCCTCTTCTCTGGCTAATAAAAACTGTGCCCACTTCGGTTTTGATTTTCTTCTTAAATCTGTTATCACATCAGGGATTGGCTCTGCTGGACATGGTGCAAGCTTCCAGCAGCTTCTCACAGAAGCCACCCCTGCGGTCCCCCCCACTACCAAAAACCAGGACAAGCAAAACTAAGACACACAGACACATGTTCCTGGAACTTCTTGAATCAAAATTAATATTGGATTTACGTTCTAGTTCACTAATTCATGTGCCTAGTAGAGACTTCAAGAACAAAACTTAAGTACTGAAAGGTCTTCACCAGTCAGACTGAAATATTTCACCATTTTAAACCACAAACTCCCATTTACCTATTTTCCAACATTAAATATCTTGTCTAAGCAGGCAGTTACTGCTTCTCCTACATAATATAGAAGAAATGAAACAATACTTGCAACAACTTACCAGGTTGCAATAGAAATAGAAATTTTGCTACTACATGTGATTTTCTCATTATCCCTATCTTTTTTTTTTGTTGTTGTTGTTTGGGTTTTTTTGTTGTTCTTTTTTTGTTTTATAGTTTGGTTTTCTCTTTTTGGTGTTCTGTCATGTGTCATTACCATGTCCCATCCCCAATTATTTAACCATATCATAGGCATATTCCCTTTAGCACTTAATCATACACAAAAATATTCTATTGCTTCATAAATTCCATCACAATGAACATAATCCTTTAGTTAAGTGCCAATTAATTATTAAAAACATTCCTTGAGGATTAACAATCATGAAATAGATACAGTTCTATTATGTAGTTGTTAATCCTCAATAAATCTACTTGCAATAGACAGCATTTTAGTAAGAGAGCTAGTCTACTTAAACTAATGCTTTATATTTAATTAGATAATTATTGCATGTTAAAAAATACATTCATTAGTTTAATAACTATGTAATAAGCATATTTCTAATAGAGAGATTAGCAATCCTTGGAAATGAGATTTTTTTCGTAATCATTTGTATTAGCATCCAAGAGCTACTCTCCAACATGAAGGCCACTATGCTGCATCTTCCCTGCTTACACAAACACAGGCCAAGAAGGGGTTAATGCTCCTCAATCCACACTTTTTTTGGGTCCCAAGGTGAGGACAGGGGAGTCTGAAGTTCACCTACATACAAATCCTGTAGTACCTTTAAGCCCCTGAGATCACACCTCTTCAGAAAGGAGTCCAGCCATTCCTGACATCAGTATATGACATGGCCAAACAGCAGTCCTGGTTTTAAGACAGAGGGCTTGGTCTGAAAGGGATAAATCTCTCTAACAACAAAGAGCTCACTACAACTTTCAGTTCCTTCAAATAAGGCTAAATGCATATCCAGCTGTAAAGAGATGCATTTCTTGTCATTTTATTTCTCATACTTCTTTTAGTTTTGCCATCTTCTTTAAAAAAAAAAAAAACAGCAAGGCATATCCTGTTGTTCATCTGGTACCAAACTCCAGTTAGGCACAATGCTTGTTTCTAGGACTGAAGCTATGGGAGGGATCTATGGCATAAACAGCAGTGAGTGGCCCTTTCAGGAAATAAGTTTAAGGTCCCTTCCAGCCCAGAATATTCTATGATTCAATGATCACTAACCCCTCAGTTGAAGCTGTGAGGGCTATCTCGTGAAATAGTAAAAATATAAACTTATATCCTGCACCTCTGGAAATCTATTCTCCCAGCTGATGGTCAGCTTTGTCATTACCTGACAAAGGTGACTTGTGGAATGGAGTTTCAGATGAGCCTGATAAACCCCTATAAACAAATTTTTCTTGCCTTTTTTTCCCTTGCACTTCAGTGATGAGCTGATTTTAGTGAATGCTCTCTTTGAAGAGGTGTTAGTTCTTGAACCAGAGCCAGTGCATTGCAGCTCAGCAATAGTAGACCTTGTTTTCTTATGGTGTAGGGAATACATCTGTAATTCTGTAAATCTGTGACTGCTTACACTCCCTTTTGGAACCAAAAGTGGAGAAAAAGGAAGACAGTAGTCAGACAGAATCAAAAAGCACAGATTTTGGCTACTATTTTAAGATTTGTATTGACACTGTAAGTGATCTATGTTCTTTCTTTAAAGTGATGCTACAGCAGCTCAAAGTTAACTTTAGTATGTTTTTTGAAATGTCACAAAAGTCCACTTAACTTAGAAAAAGTAATTAACCTTTAATACAAAGATGGAACTGCTATGGATTCCAGCTATAAGTCACTGGACTGCTCATTTTGATGCAAAATTAATTTTGTACACTTCCGAAATGTCTTAAATTTTAAGAGTAACATTCAGTAATAAAATACAGTAAACATTACATGATGCTGCAGGTACCAGCATGTTCTGAATTTTCAGAGCAGCAAAGGCTCCAACAAGATTAGTAAGAATTCTTTCAGGATCAGTTGCATTTTTGTAAATTCTGCTGTTACCCCAATGATAGGAAAGAAACCTTTTCTTCAGAAAACAATCCTTCTCCTTTTCCCAGGCCTTCCCCATTTCTGCAGAGTCTGATTAAGACCTAGGTACCCTATTGTCCTGCTCAGCTCATCTACCCAGTAATCCTTTAGTGTTTTTTAAGATAAACTTCCAATTTGAGGATTTCAAAAACAGGGGGAAAAGTCCTATAAAGTAACTAGTGAGTAATATCTGCTTGAGCAACTGCTTAACACAGCTGTCAAGGAAAAGTGAATTTCCCAATCCTACCCAAAAGGGAATTGATACCTAGTCCTGCTGTTGCACAGTGCTCTGCCTGCTCAGCTGAACAAGTGACTCCACACAAACAACAAGCCTTTGGGAAGGAGGGAAGGAATATGGAAAGGAGGGAATAACAAGGCTGCCTGAATGGCTGAGGGGGCAGTGCTCACACCGGCTGCCTGGACAGCCCCAGCATCCACCATGAGGTGTATGGAAACAGCAAGGTGTATGGGACAAGGTCAGGGCTGCACAGCACTCACACCAGGGAGGGAAGAAGTTGCATTAGTGTCTCCTGGCTTACAGTACCCACAAACTCTCTCTTGCTCTGCCTTCCCTGACAATGAATTATCCAGTTTTCCCAATGAGGAGGCCTTCACCTTTGTAAAGTTTGACAACATAGAGGGGAGAATAAATGCTTAAACTCCACAGCACTGGAAAAAAGAAAAAAAAGAAAAGAAAGAAATGAAAAAAAGAAAGAAAAAAAATTGCAAGCCTGGGACACTGCTGGAATAAACAAAGTGGTGTTACAGTTACAGCAGAGAGAGAGAAGGAAGAAGCCAACCTTCTGACTCCACAGACTCCTACTCTGGGCACAGCTTCCCCACAGAGCGTGGACCATAAGCATTTATTCCTGCAGAGAGCCAGTCCCCAGAGCCCAGGGGGAGAAGCCAGCTGGGGACACTCCTGCTTGTGCCTCATGGAGCAGCCAGAGTGCTGTCTGCTCTTCCAGCAGCAGCACAGCACCTCAGAGGTGCAGCGACAGCTTCTGCACAGAGCGTGTGGCAGAGGTCTGGGGGCACAGGGGCTCGGGCCATGGGGATGCTGGGCTGGGACCCCTGCCTCTGCCCAGCAGCATCCACACTTTCATGCCAAAACCAAGGACCTGCTTTGAGATGAGAGCACGAGGACAGTTACAGCTGTTTGACTGGCTGGTAATTGCAGCTGGGGGTCCGTCATCTCATGTCACACAGAGTAGGAAAATAGGTCAGACATAATGCGTTTGGTTAAGTATCTAAACTGAAAAGGTACTATTTTCTTTTAAATTATATAGTCTTTACTGGCAGTAAGGTTACTGGTGCAAGGCTTTCTAGCTTTAAAACGTAACAGGGACATGCCCTCTGAGGGTCAGGCTTTCATTTGCCGATGTTAATTCTCAGCTGCCTGTTATTCGTCCTTCATTGTAGCCTCTGTCTTAGCTGGGCACGCTCCTGATTCCCTGCTATATCCAGACGGTCCATGTAAATAGTGTTTATGTTAAGGAAGTCATGTTCTGTGTGACTGGAGCACATAGAAACTGATGTTGTTGTCACTTTAGATTAAGCTCTCATTTTAGCAAAGGAGGCAATTGGAGCAGGCAGCTGAGTGGCCGAATGAAATATTCAGCTCATTTCGTTTAAAGCTGCCCCCGTCTCCATTGTTCAGGCTGGCAGGGCTGATTAACCCTTGCTGGTGCTGTCACAACAATGCTCACTCTGTCTCGAGACCCAAACACTCAGGCAGGTTTCAAAGGTCAGCAAGGTGATATTTGTCAGGGCTTTTTCCTCACTATTAATGAACTTAAAGGAAAAAGCAAATTAAACCCTTCAGGCTTCCACTACTTTGTAGACAAGAGAAATAAAGCAGTACTTAGCAATGGTCAAGGATGTTCTCTGTGCTCAAGGCAAGCAGGAACACTGCTCCCCTTAACCACAGACTGGTACCTGACACCTGTGAACATCCTGCTAACCTTGAGCTAACCCCAAGCACTTCATGAGCTCTTCCTCATGCAGAATTACATACTTGGGGTTTATTTGCATAAATTGTTGACAGCAAATAATATGCCAAAATAAACCTAAGGTCTAGTTAAGAGAAAGCCCTGGCCCGCACTGCTGTGAGTGTTCAGCTGCGGCCCACGCCTGCAGTCAGTCTGTGTCTGTCTAGAGCACGGCAGCCCAAGGCTTCCAGCGCTGCTGCCAAGGGGCTGCTCGCCTACAGCCATCCCAAAACCTGCTTTGGAAATGCCTCAGCCACAGCATTACCACTGCACTGAACCGAGCACAGCCTTCCCTCTCAGGGAACAATCTTAAGGAGTTCGCTAGGATGCAACGGTTGCTACAGGAGAAGCAGTGAACGCTCAAATATGCAATGCCTGATGTCCCAAAACCAGAGAAGAGGATTATTAAATGGTCTCCCTTCAGCTTGACTTGTTGCAAAGATTCTATTTATGGAATGGCCTAATGCTGTTTCATGACAGGCACTTTCAAACCCAGTTCTACTTATGCCAGCATCTGCGTAAGTGCTCCGTCACTTACTGCCTTGTGCTGAAGGGCCTGGTGCTCAGCAGTACCTGCTCACAGAACAGAGCTTGGGCTCCTTAGCTCAAGACAGAATTAGAAACAAGACACAGAATATTCTTGGCAAAGGTGTTAGTAACAGCCCCAAAGACTGTAAGGTAAGGCCATAATAAACTGCAATATCAAGGGTAATAGTATTTTATTTTTAATGCGAGGTTTGGTAATTTAAGACAACAGCTCAAGTACAGGAGATAAATTTTCTTACAATCACACTGATAATTACTGTACCAATTTTTCCATTTAATCTGTATTTTGCACTAAATTGCCAAAAAAAAAAAAGGGTATCTATTAAAAATATCAGTAGTTATATGAACTACAGTCATACTGACAGAAGCACAAAAGTAACTCTGTTGTGGAGCAGCTGAAATCATAACTCCCCATCCCCCTAAGATACTGAATTGTACATATATACTTGTCTCTCTCTACTGCTAAGGCATTTCTCTAGGATACAACAGAATTGAGTATCACTGTAAAATGGATAAACCTCGTAAAATAATACTTATACTACCTAAATTACTAATTTCCAATAGCCTTGCAGCTACATTTTACTGTGACATTTTACAGCATAGTTCATATGAGAATATCCTGTAAGAGCACTCACACGAATACTCCCCACTTGCATATATAGTATAATATTCCAGCTTTGCTGTAATGACTTCTACAGAGTCAAAATCTCATCAATTGCATTTTTGCTTTACTGGTTATCTAGATAAATATGTGGCTGTCTATGAATGACTTGTGAATGCAGATAATAGTAAGTTAATGGGAGAATATAAACATTAAACATGATATCTTAGATGTAATTATTGTACACACAGTTTAAACTACTAGCACTTTTTTTTCTATTTGGTACATTGGAGAGTATATTACCTGATTCCAATACTCTCTACATATCTGCTTAAAATTTAGGATCCAATTCAAGAAGATCCTTCAGTGCTGTTTAAATACATAAGGGTCTTAATACCTCCAAATAAAATATACATCTGTCAGTGAAACAAAGAAGTGCTACATGTTATAATGAGACCTATTTCTTCAAAGACTAACCTCTTAAACCTCACAAGCAATGAATGAAATATGCCTTTTAGTAATCCCTTTTGATACTTTCCTGAACAAGAAGTCATGCAAGAAGTACACAGATGTAGCTAAGCTCCTATAATCAGTCTAAATATGAGTGGTTGTAAAACCAAGTTTATGTTATGCATGAACATATTTTAGACCTATGCACTGGGAACAGTGAAGTGCTTGACATCTGGAGCTAGACAGTGGTGAATTGTAGCATGCACACATCACTCTCATTTGCATAAATATCTATTTTCAGAATCACCAAGGCTCAAACACCACCAGCTTTCCGCCAATTTAAAAGCATCATTCATTCAAAATGTTAGGATAAAGCCCAACAGGTAGCTTAGCCACCAAAACTGAGCTTTGACAGTATTGTGGTTTCATATTTCCCCCTCTCACCACATTTTAATAAAAAAACACAGACAAACAACCCATATATACACAAAACTCACACACAAAAACATACCCTGCTACCTGACCACCTGCATCTCCAAAAGACCCCTATCTCAGGATGGCAAGAATGGAGATGAATGGCCTCTATAGAGGGGAGGAAATAAAATGCAAAACACCAGAGGTCCTGCAGAAAACACAACTAATTCCAGAGGTAGAGCTGTCCCCTGCATGAGTCAGCCAGCATTCCAGCCCCAGCATTCCAGTATGGTGCTGTGGGAGCCCTGCAGCCAGAGGTGTTGTTTCAGCAGGAGAGTCTCAGGGGTCCTGAGGGCCGCAGTCATTAAAACCTCGGCACCTTTTGAAGGAATAGAGTTATTAACCTCCATGACCCCAGACAAATTTAAACCCGACTAACTGCAGATTTCTCTGAGGAATCAAGGCACGTGTTTGTAAATTGCTTGGATATTCAGCATGATGAAAGATGTTACATAAATGACAGTTATTAATATAATAGTGACAAATGGGTCAGGAGGAAGATTTCAGTACTGACTTAGGCTGTTGTTTCTAGCCAGCATCAAATATTGGTCAAGTTTGGATACTGATGTTTTGAAAGAGTAAATATGATATTTACCTCTTTAAAACTAGAAATCCATTTAGAATTACAAATTGTTTCTCTAGTATGAAGAAAATCCTGGAATAAACTCTTTAAAGAAAAAGTTCAAACCAAAATGGTAATAATTCCTTATATTTGGTACAGTTTAGGATTAAAGATTTGAGTTTGGACTGTAATATTGTCACCTACTGATTATGGCCAAAGAAATCCCCCAGCAACATTCATAAAGCTAATTTTCCCCCAGCCAAGAGAAAAAGGCATCTGGGAATGCATGGTATCCCCATTGCCCAGAAAGATGTTGTAATGATATAAATGAAACTAACATTTTTATGAAAGAAAGAAAGAAAGAAATAAAACCAACCTGAAATATGCACCACAAACAACGTTTCCCATTGCAAACCAACTTGATCTTGTGTCTCTACAGAGCATGGTATGGATGGAGGTGCAGAAAACTAAGTTCAATATCAAAATTTGCCAGAGATCCTATCCCTGGTGTTATTAGCTTCATTAGAACTGTTGCCTGGTTCAACAACCATATGTAAACAAAAATATGTGAACATATTCATCCACAGATGCCAACTTCCCTGCAATCCCAAGCACCCAGCAATCATTTACAGGCAGCACTTTCCCAACCCTGTTCTGAAATAGATCGTAACCATCAAGCAACAGCACCACTTCACAAAAAGAAATGAAGTGGGTTTGCTCCCACATTTGAAGCCAAAGAAGATACCAAAAGTAAAGAGCATGTAATTACCCAAATGGCAATTTGCCAAAGCAGAAACTGCCTGAGCCACTGCCTCCCTGTTCAGAGGTGGAGGCCTTGACAACAGGGGTCACAAGCCTAACCAAAATTAAATCACAGAAGTTGAGCTCACAAACCAAAATGTGACTCCTGGGCCTGTCAACAGGAGGAAACTCTGGAAGCTGTTCCAAGGTAAAGGTCTGGCTCTTGGTGGATAGAGGGAGTTTTACACAGCTTGTGAGAAATAAGGCAGTATCTGGGTATACACACAGAAAGAGTGTATATTTGTTCAACATTTCTCATGGAATGGCTATCCAAAAATACCAGTAGTCTGGTTACAATGGATGTTTTTGGTGGAAAATGGGGTAAGGAAGGAGATGTCAAAAGTCATATACTGCTCATCAAATTATAAACATTAACTCCAAGAAAATTATAGTATTTTCAGTGTAAAAATGAACTCCCAGGAGATTATGTTACTCTTAATGCAATTAACCCCTTCAAGAGGTTCCCTGCAAGGTAAAAAAGAAGAAAAAAACCACAAAAATCTCACATACTTATGCTCAAATCTGAGGGGATTCAGATGGACATTTGAGAAGAACCTGCACTTAGCATCTTTCCTGTCACAGATACACGGTGAGGGGTGTTTTCTGCTCTTTGTATTTCTACCAAACCATGCAAGAAAGAAAGAGGCACTTCAGAGAGATTGCTCAGGCCCAGCTTCAGCAATTTTCTTGGTCAATCCAAGACCCTGTGCGCCCAAAAGTCATCCAAGATACTAAAGGGCAGCTCCAGTTTTGTGACTATGCTTCATCCTCAAAGCTGCATATAAGGATATATGGAAGGCCAACGAATCCAGATTTACAGAACATTTAGTAAGGCTTCAGAAACTTTTTGATGTAGTCAGGCCTAAGCCACAGTGAGCCTGGTCAGTTTATGGGTTTTGGCGGAAACTATGCAAAATGTGGTGGTGGTTTCAGCTGAGTTTCATTGTAGGGTTTGGGTTTTACTCAAAGCCTGAACTATAAGGGAAACTAAAGGGACATGAAACCATGCAACATGAAACTGAAATAAGGTTTGCATGAACTCTGAAAAGATTTCATTAAGTGGGGAAAAGGGCAAAAGCCCCAACCAACAAACAGGCCTAGGGCTTCAAATTCACCACACATATAGTGATAATTCCAATCTTCACCATTGCTATCTCTGAGAAATCATTCCTCATACCTCAAATCTAACTGAGAAATTCAAGGTCAAGAGAAATTACTTTCATTCATGAAGGTTTCCAGATTTTTAATTGGGAGGACATGGCTCCATATCATCCATTTTCAGTCAAGAGTTAAGACTAAAATAACAGCATTTATTTAGGTATAAACTCCTAAACATTTATACCTCCACACCCTTCTTTCTTTTGAGAAATACCTTGACTACATGTGAAAACAATGCATCATGAATCCATAATAACCTCTTCACTTGGTTTGCAAAGTGGATTTTTGTCTGGTTAAATGTCTCAATTACTCCCACTTATAGGTTATCCACATATGGACTGAGAGCTGAACCCATTTGAGAATTAGCTTTTAACAGCTGACCTGGTGCCTCAGCAAGTGTTTTGCAGTCTCCTGGGAAAAAGCACATTCATGAGCAAGCCTAGAATCACAAACCTTACCTCAGGAAAGGCAAAGCACATTAGTACTTATCACACAGAGAATTCAACTACCCTACTGCTACAATGCTGCTCAGTGGCCAAGTGATAGAACAGCATTAAATATTATTTGCAGAGAGAGCCATCTGCCTGCCATCACACAGGAGGGTGAAATTGCCTACCAGCAAGTGAGAATGGAAAGAGATGACAGAGTTTTATATGGGAAAGATAAAGGGAGAGGAAAGATGAAAGCTAAAAAAACCAGCAAAAAGTAAAACAAAAATTAATTATTTAGAGCTTGGCATCTGAGCTTGCCATTGGATCTATTAACATCATATCCCAAATAATTATAGGGTTTCCCACTACTCTCACACTAACTGCTACTGCATTTTTATAAATTGCTATGTTGCATAAAACACTGTGTATTTTTAATGTCCCTGTAGTATCTGAGCAATTATATGCATTATAGTTCTGTATTTTCACATCATTGAGGAATGATGGCTTCAATTCACCACCTCTGTGCTGATGACTCCCACATCTCACTCCCAACCAATCTTGTTCTATCTAAACACGTATTTCAGCCAGTCTTGCTTCATCGTACAACTGTTAAAATAATTTTCTCTGCCTGCTACTGAAGACACAACAGCAGTGACTTCAGACATGCTGATGGGACAGAACTTTTTCTTTTCTTAAATTTGCCTTTAAAAAGACTAAATATCCAATGGTTATCTACAGTTAAAGTCAAAAGCATTAGAAAAATATCAGAATGCTTCTAGGCTCAGTATATAAACTACTCAATAAGTGATTTTTAAAAAGAACATCCTCATGGGTTTTAACAGTTAAAAACAATGAACCACCACTCCTTCCATCTGGATGGTAAAACTATGTACCAACAGGTTCAGCTCATTAGAGACCATGACCACACTTACACCTCCTACCTAGAAATGGCTATGAAAGAGTCTATAACAACTTTAAAAGACCAACAGTAAAATAAACCCAGAGAAACAGCAATAAATTTAAGTATCTGCACAGGTCCTGCTGCCATCCACACTCCCTTCCATACCCTCAGTGCACACCCATGGAAAGAGCCCATTTTAAGCGGCGCCAGAGTGAGATTTTAAGCGCTCCCTTCAGCTCAGTTGATGGCCTTCAGCTAAACCAGTGATCAGTAGCTGCAGCCCTTGCTGCTCTGATTTTCCCCAGACTGACAGAGAAGGGCGGTGTTTTGGCAAAGGACCCTTGGAAGAGGTGGAGTTAAAAGAGTGAAGCTAGAGCCAGCTGTTGAGGCATGTAAAGCTGGAGGAACCTGGAAATCAAAATGAATAGGTTTCATTTCTCCTGTCGCTCTGATCTGCCCAAGCACTGAAAATCATGGCCCTTGTCACTCAATAAAGAGGAAAGGCAACCTTGGTGTAGCAGTTCTCATTTCATCAATTAATTAATGCCACTGTGGGATCCCCATCATTCTATCAGGTGTGGTGATGCTCCAAGGATGTATCATACAGGCCATGGCACAGACAGGAGATGTTCTTGCCCAGCTAGGAATCCCATAGGTTTTCCACACTGTGGGATATAGCAGCAGCACTAACAAAAAAGGGTAAGTAGCTGCTCAAATTTCATTTCCTGCCTAAGGAATGCTTATGTTTTTCTCTCATCAATTCTACCATGCACAGCTTGCTAAGGAGTTCACCCTGTTCTCAACCTGGAACAGTGAGGGAAGAACAGACTCAATAAAGGCTCAGAGATTTTGTTCAAATGGGTGTAGAGAGAGAATTTAAGCTTCACACATCCTATCTAAATGGTCCAAAAAGAGAAAAAGCAATCTAAAACTCTCTGGACTTGCACACAATTTTTCCAGCTCTCCCGTCTGTTACACAGACTAGACATTTTGCAGATTTCTTGGAGAACTTCCTGGCAACCACAAGCAATCACCAGGGCAGGATGCATATGTGTTAAACTGAAATCTTAAACAAAATCATCTTTTTGAGCTTCAAACATTTATTTTTTTTTTAAACTGTGAGTTCTGGAAAATGGCTAAGTATTATTTTATTTCACTGCAGCTAGTTCAGCCGTCCCCCCCAACCACAGAAACAAGAGAGCTACAAAAGCTTAGGGGTCACCAGTGGTGTTTTACATGGCCCTTCTAGGAAGAAATTGCACAGGTCTTTTTTTATGGACATCTTATTTCTATCATGGTAATTTTTATTTGGCTCTATGCTGTTGTGGTTCAGATCCAATTGAAGATTACAACTCATTTTTTCAGGAACACCCACCTAAACAGACAGACTGAACCTGATTATTAAATCAAACAACCTGGGGTCCACAAGGTCAATGGCTCAGTTTGTTCCAGAGCTGTTAATCAAGCAAGAATTAATACACTGAGTAAAGGAGAAATTGTCAGTTAAGAGTCAATAAAAGGACTTAATCTCTTTGTGAATCCCTAATAGGTTAACAGCTTTGTCTTGGATGGATAGTAGGTACCATGAAACATGTTTAGTGTGACCCCACATCACTGGCAATGTGTAGTTCATTGTTTTTATGTTCAAGGACATTGTGGAAGTTCACAGCTTTCACAAAGTTTTCTCCTTAACAAACGATATGGCATAAAATGGGTGCAATGCAGGCATGAGGAATGGCTTGGGAGTAACTTGTCACAAGCAGCACCTCACAACCGCTGCCACAAGAGATACAAAATAATTCACAGTGTTGAAAAATCCAGGGCATTTATCAAAGTACATTCAACAAAAATACTCAGCATCATTAATATACTTGTTATTAATTCATGAAGAAAATCACCTTAAAAGCTCTGATGAATTTATGATTTTTAACCAAGAAATGTGTTCTTAGTATGTTGTTATTCACCCCATTATATAAGCAGGTAAACAGTGAGAGAATATCCTTTCCTTTCTACCCATAGAGTTGGTGAATTTGATATACTTACATCCCACTTGCAGTAAGGAAAATTATGAGAGATTAAGCTGCTTGCAGAAAGCAACATAGGGAAAGCTGCTGTCTGTGATGGGCTAAGACCTCACGTTATAATTCTGTGCCCACTCCGGCTCTTTATAGTTCTCCACTTCTTTTGGGAGTTGTGTATTACAAAACAAAAGAAAAAAAAAAGGAAAAAAAACCCCAACCAACCAACAACAAAAGTAAAAACAACCCCCCCCCAAAAAAAAAAACCAAAACAAAAAAACAACAACAAAAATCACAACAGCAACAAAGAAAAAATATCTGAAATTGTTAAAACCAAGTGTAATCAGAACCAGCCTTCGATACAGAGTGGGAGAGGAGTGAACCAAAACGGGAGAGAGTCACCCTGTAGTCACTAGAAAAAAGACCAAAGGAGGAGCACCTTTTGTCCCACAAACAAAATTTCTACAAATATATGTGTTACAAAGGACTCACACAGAAATGAGGAAATTCCCATTGGCAGCCAAGTCTTAAATATTACCTCTAAAAATCAAGGAGAGAGCAAAATGCCAGCAGGCCTCTGGTGGATCCAATAAAAGCTACCAAGGTCTCAAACAAAAAAATACAAATGCTGAGCACTCCTCAATTCTTCTTCAAGGCCAGTAACTGGCCAGTAAGTAAACTTGAATAACTAATGGAAATCAGGAAATCTGTAACAAGCTGCTCAATAATTCTTTGCTAAAGGGAAAGAAGAAATAAAATAATTTATGTATATTCTCTGTGATCCCGCTGTAAAAATCTCAGGCAAAATACACAAATCATTATTTTATTTAAAAGAAAGAGGGAACAAAAAGGTAATAATCATAGTTATTTGATCTAATTATTCCTAAAGGAATCCATAAGAGACTAGAAAATGTTTAAAAACCACCAGTCCTGATCTGCTACCTGGGGAGAATAAAAAACATTCTAGAAGGATACACAGGTGAAAAAAATAATGAAATTAGCATCTCCAAATTGTTTAAAAAAGGATCTTCAGCCTAAAGAGAATCGACAGCATAGCTTTAAGGACAGATAAATGGCTGCCTCAAGGATCTGTCTTACCTCCTCTTTTTTTTTTAAGTAATACCTTAATTTGCATAGTAATAACCCAATTATTGTAAGATTAAGTGACAGAAATCTCATTATTACCGTTCCTACAAAACAGTCGATATTCCATTCAGTACCTTTTAATGTTACACACCTTAAAACATAATTATTCCAATATATGCTCATTCATCTTTAATGCAATTTCTTTAATAATAATAAAAAAGGCTCTTCTGTAATTGTTAGGGGTTTTTGGTTGAATATATTATTGTTAAAACATGATTTTCCTCCTTCAGGCTGCTATAGAAACAAGCAAAGCCAACCAACTGCTTAGGGGCACGCTCCCTCCCCTCTTCCCAAGAGGGAGTCCACCAAGAGGCCTAAAGCACATATGTTAAAATATGTTGCAACAACTCTCTCTCTCCATCTCCCCACTCCCTGCTTCTTCCCACGCTGAGAGCTGGTCATAAGACAAGCTTGCAAACAAAATCAAATATATAGCAGCACCAGGCTTCTGAGAGTTATTTGTGTTCAGGGATTGCTGCTGCGGGGAGAGGGGGAAGGGTTGTGGGTCTCGGGCTCTGGGAGGAGGAATCAGAGGCACAGGGCTCACCTGCTACAGGCATTCTAAGTTCCAATTATGGAGATAATAAATGGGATAAGTGGTCAGTTACCAGATTAACAACAGAAAGGAAATGGGGGAAGGAGATAGGGCTGGCTCCATCAGAAGGACACATATGTTCTGCTTCAAAAACATGTCATGAGCAGTTAGAAGAGGAGAAATAGCAGCCACCACCTCACCAGTCCCATCTAACTCAAGGGACCCTTTCACAGGCAAATCTTCCACACCACTCCTTCAAATCCTAGACAGGCTGGAAACAACTGAGGGCTGGTAGCACTCAGTGTCTGTCAGGAGCCTCTACAAAGTCCATCACTACTCCAAGCCCATTGCTTAGTGGCCAGTGCCTTCCATAGTCACTTATAGAGACTGGGAAGAAAAGGATTGTAAACAGCCACTCTTTTATAAAGACAGTTCCCCTCCCAATACACCCAGAGCAGCTCTCCAGGAAAAGGTGGTGGGAGCCATTCTTTGTAAAAACACAAAAATTCGGCTCACTTGGTGCTCGCTTGATCACTTATCCCACCATCACTAAAAGCAGTAAATACAAGATGCAATTTCACAGGAGTTATTTACTGTTTAATTTTTGTGAAAGCCTTCTGTCAAAATGGCATGAAGGAGAAGTAATTTGGCTAAGTTCCGATTCTCAAAGTCCTTTACAATCACTGAGACACTGCAGGTCCGATTAAAAAGGAAAAGTGTGCATTGCTGGAAACCGTCCCTGGGTGGAAGCATTCCAGGGTTTTTCAGTGTTGGGAACACAGCTTGCTGATCTTGGAGGTGAGGCAGCCCACCTCCCACCTCCAATGCCTGTGGGGCTTCTCATGATTGAGAACCACAGGGCTGCTTCTTGACACTGCCCTGGATTTCACAGAAGGGGAAAACACCACATGCCAGCGCCGAGCCGGCAGGGAAACGACCATCCCTGGCACTGCCCACAGCCCCGCATGGAGGACAAGCTCCAGGGCAGAACAGCTGGACTTTTGCTCTGAAGATTTTGACCACTTCCCTAATGGTTATGGTTATGAAAAGTTTCCAATTATACCATGTTCCACAGAAAGCAAATTAAAATGACTGTCTTTACTTGAAAATAAAATAAAGCAGTGAATATGCTAATGATTTTTTCTTACATTCTTATCTCATTTCATGCCTTTAAACAGAAAACCTTGTGAATCTTACTATGAAAATTATCAACAAAGACTAAACAGCCTTCCATCTAACACCAAAACTTGGAGGGCTGAGTTTATACCATTCCCTGACCCAATCTGACTGAAATTGAAAACTTTTCCTCTTCCATTAATAGCTTTTCCAATTCAGCAGTTCAAAGCCGCAATCCCTCACAGCCTATGCAAGGATTTGGGATCATTTTATAAATCTGTGTGGCAAATGAACATGAAAGAGAAACTCTCCTTATGGCTGGGAACTATCCTTTGGGGGGAAAAATGTTATTAGCTTTTTAGAGAGCATTTGCAAGGGTAATTTGCACTACAGCATTTCTTTTTATTGGCCTTGCAAGCAAGTGTTGAAACAATTTGTCTTATCATATATATTCACTTTAAATAGGGACCTCATGTGAAATGCTCCTCTTGAAACAAGGAACAATGGGCTCGAAAACCAACACTAAAAATGGTTGAGCGTGGCAATAATTTATTTCATCAAAAATATTCAAAGGGAAAGAGGGAAGCAAGAAGGAAAGGATAAATGAATGAGGGAAGGAAAAGCTTCTGATTTAGTCCATCATAACTTAAGGCAGCTATGCCAAAGCTCCCAGTTTGGTCTAGCAATTTCACAGGTATTATAACAGGAGGGTAAATCGCTACTCCTGGACATCATTTGTATTTTATTACTTCTTAAGAGTCCTCAACCAAAATCAAGGCTTCAGCATATGAGATTCTGCACAAACAAACAGTACAGAAACACCTTTACTGCACACAGACGATTCCCAACAGACAGCTGTAAGTCAGGATTTCCATGAGCTCTAATGGACAGCAGCTGAGGATGCAGCATTTGATACAAGGAGTACAGAAGTCACTGAAAATCCTTCCCCTCTTTCAGTGTTCTTTGATTCATGGAAGAAGCAAAGCAGCAGATTGCTCCTGGAAAAGTAAAACTGAACCTTCTGAGTCACCTCACCCTGCTCGGTGGGACAGTTCTTCAGTGCAGAACACACTTGAGCAAAGAGAATTGATCTTTTTTATGCTCTGGTACAACAAAATGCAGACTGCAGATCTCCAGTTCTGAAAGTGGCATTTCATTCCACCAGGGTAAATAACTTTCATTTTAAGGAAGGAAAAAACTATTCATGACAAGGAAACAATGCCACATTTGCAGTGAAGTTACAGGTCATTTGAATTGCAAGTACTTTCTTCTGCTAAAATCAGTGCAAAAAAGACCAATGGCAGTATAGTAAGAAATAATAAAATCAAAGGTCGCCAGTTACATATGTCTCTACTGCTGATTCATCCCTACAGCAAGAATTCAATTTGCAGATGACAGCCCCAAAAGGCAGTTTGTTAGCGTAGCTCCCTTCCCCTTCTCCTGGAGCTCAAGGGATTCCCAAGGGGTGGTAAGAGTCTGTTGCTCACAGGGCAAAACAATTTACTCATTCTGTTGCTGCAAATCTTCTATCTCCCATCTTAGTGGTGTACTGGGTACAGTAATCAAAATTTAGGTAGCAATACTACTTACTCTGAATTTTTCAATTAAATTCATTTTAACTGAAAAAGAAAAATTAATGGAAACTTGCTAGTTTCAATAGCAAATTCTCATGCCCAGAATAACTGTGTTGAAAAAAAAAAAAAAAAAAACCAGAAAAAACCCCAAAACCCAAAACACACCACAGGTCAGGATGGATGTTCACCCAAGCTGTGAGTTCAAACCCCTGCTTCAGATGAGAGAAAACAATTCCACATGTCTTGTGGGAGAATGTTAACCCCTGGGCTATGCACTGCTCCAAAGTGGTGTCTTTCTCTCAAGGTTAGATTTGACTTCTGGGAGGATGAGCTTTTGGGGGTTTTTTTAAGTGAAGATTCCTGAAAGCTTTCTTTTCATTCTGATTCAGAAAAAGACAAGAACAGAGGGGATTTTTAGAGGTTATTGAAAAGTACAACGGGCCAATACTTTCAACTTTCACAAATAAACACAGCGGCATTTAAATCAGTATAACCCTCTTGACTTAACTATTTTTCAGCTTAACCCAACAGAAAAAGAAATTATTTAGGCTTATGTTCAATGAAAACCAAGAAGTGAAGCTGACCAGCAAAAGAGAGCAATTAATTTTTAAAAAATTCTCCTGAGATAAGAAAAAGACAAAATCCCCCTAAAGCCCCCACATTCAATGCTTTAATACATTTGTCCATGTAAAGCTATTGACTCAAGTCCCATGTCCTTAGCTGAATTCTCACAGGTTCCTGAGAGATGTCTGTGATACCTTTTCCTCATCCTCAAGGACATTTCACTGCATTATCACTGCACACACAGAAAAGGCCAAACTCTGCTTCACTCGCTCCTGACAGAATTTCCACTTTACTCGCAGTAGTAAGGAAAGGAGTAATAAGGAACTTGGCCTCATGCCATCAGCTTAGAACCAATATATTTTATACACTGACATCCTCATCAATATTAACCTCAGAGACAGAAATTGTCTCTCAAACTGACCCATTTAGGAATATATGAAATAAAGCAAAATACACACAGCCAAGAGCGTGGGAAAAAAACAGACTTAGTAAAATGAATGAATAAACCCTCAAACCCTTGTACATATTTTTTTGTTGATGCTTTGGTTAAGTACCATCATAAACTGAAAAAGGAACTTCTGGGAGCTTTGAACAGTGATTTAAGACCAAGGCTTACTTAAAATTAATGTAAAAAGTCAAACAGAAGCATCAAAGCACATGACTACACTTTTAACCAAGCCTGGGATACACTGTTCTAACTGCATGAACTGTTTCTTCCCACTTATCATAGCCACCATCAGAATTTAGCTGCTCTGCTCTGTGTGTCCAGATGAAGATGCATATGATGATATAGATGTAGCTACCATACATGAGTCCATCTGCTCACAGCCAACATAACATACTTGTTAAATATTCAATAAGTATTTAGCTGTGACATACACAGGCCCCTATTCTGCCCGTGTATAGGGGCTCGTTTATGTCACAGCCCCTATAAACATCTGAGGGAATGCTTACTGAAGTCCTTAAAGTTAGCCAGGTGTTTAAATACTCTGCTGAATCAGGGCCAAAGTGTTGACATGGTATGATGTAAAAGCTTAATATCAAAGGAATAATGATACCAGCACAGAGCTCATTCAGCTGAATTTCACTGTTATTAAGCTACACACATACATATAATTTCTGGAGACATCTGATCTAATGGAACCCTAAGGTCAAGCAGACTGTCCCCATCTATTTCCATGTGAAGACTAAATTACTGCTTTGTGACTACCAAAGTTCTTTCAAGAGTAAAGCTCTTTTAGACAGACTTGTCCACACATACAAGGACTTAAATGTTTATCTAAAAACCTGAACAGTAAAAATTTACCTATGACCCTGACAGATATGTGATAAAAAAATGTAGAAGAATTAATAAAATCCTACATGACACTTCATTTAAATCTGCAAATGATAAAAATTTCTTTCTGTATCTCCCTTCTCAGATGATCTGATTACAAAAAGACAAAATCCCTCATCATTAAATGTCTCAAAGCAAACTGAAAAGCTGATAGAGAAACCTGAGCTCTGACTATCCACAGTATTTATACAACGTGTTGTAATATTCATACTCTTTAACTACTCACATGCGGCTGAAACATTTAGGTTTGACTCACACAAAGAACAAGTTTTGATGCAATATATATATTCCTTCTAGTGCATGGTTTACATTATGATCTGAGGAGTTTGGCATCACACAATGTGTCACTTTCTATAAAATAAAATCTGGGAATTATTGAAGCCATTGTCATTTCATATGACAAAAATATCAATGTTAAATGTGCCTTTAAAACATTTATCAGTCACGTGTGTCAAGAAGCAAGAGATGAGGAATATTTCATGTGAGTAAAATGCAGATAAGTTAACTTGACAAGAACATGTATTCACTTAAGAATGGGTTATGTCCCTCTTGGCATGGACATCATACTGTGCAGAGTCTCCAAGAATTTAATTAGAGCTGTAATATAGTAATTAACTACTGTATATTGAAACCTTTTGTATTTTTTTTTAATCTTTTTTTTTTTTTTCAATAGTGGGTAAAGAAAGAGAAATTATCCTGATGAAAAGAAACCAAACCAGTAGCACAGGAAAATAGAAGCTATTGTAAATCCACAGGCATTAAAAGGTGTGTGGTGGGCTTTGTCATCTCTTTGTTCCATCATGACCTCATTCTGGACCTGAACTACTTATGACACCTTCTCTGAACTACAAAAATGATGCAATAAAGTCTAGTTTATTTTTGATAGTTCTCCACAAATAATTTCACTTCTTTAAAGGAAATACTCCTGCTTCCCAAAATCAATGGGGTAAATTCTCCCAGACTCTAAATAGGTATATTCCACAATTTCTCAACCATAAGTCATAAGTATTGCTGAGTTTATAAAGAAAACAAATTCCAAACCTGGATCCAAACACAAAAACCAGGGACTTGAAAACACTGAAAACATTTTGATTTTACAAAGTACCTGTCTCTTAGGCCTTTGTTTGGCTTCCACAAACACCAAGACAAAGTTTTGTGGAGATTCTCTAAATAATCTAGACAAAGTGACGCAGTGGGAGTGAGCCTAACCTGAGCCAAACCTGAGATCCCTTTTCTCCTAGTCATGACAAAAGCTTGAGAAAGGGAGAAACTGTTCAACCACACACTGCACATGCTCCACGAATCTGCAAGTTTGCAATAACTCCATGGGATCTTCATATTCAGCTCCGATGCCCCAACCAACCAGTAAACCCTGGACTTAGTCCTTTCCTCAGAACTCTTCAAAATTTCATGCTTATGAAAACACTATCAGGATTCAATGAATAGTGCAATGGATCCAGAGGGACAACAGAGCCAGGTATAATTCCAACTTGATCCTTATTTGGATGGGTGATTCTAACCACTTCTGTTGTAATTTCTCCACCCACAAAATAGGAATCTCTTTGATATAGTATTTTTAGTGAGAAAAAAGCACCATGAAAGTGCTGAATTCCATTACTAAGTGCTATAATAGACTAAGTGGCATTTGGCAAAAGTAAAGAGAATATAAAAGCATCCATGCTTGGCTTTATTGTTTCAATTGGGAATATTCCTTTGGACTGCCTTTGCCTTCTTCACCCAGCAGTTTGAAGCACAAACACAACATTGCAGAGAATGAGTGTTAATGTGTTCAGATAAATGCACCTGTGAAACATTTGCAGACGTGATGGTGACACGCACCACAGAGGAATGGGTTACCACGTGTCAGCTGAGCTGTGTGGATGATTCTGTGTGGATGTTCTCAGCCTGCTGAAACTGCCTCTGAAAATTTGTTAAATTGCGATCACTCAATCACTTTGAAAAAGTAGCTCCTCCATGAAGTTTTCAAAGCCAGAATCCTCACTGACTGTGGAGTCTTAATTCATTACTCGTCTGCTGGGATGGATGGGCTCCAGCCCTTACATGGAATGCCAAACAACAGACTTAGTGTTGGTTGGTGAAGTAGGGGCAGAGTTAGAAACAAAAAAACCTATCCAGTCCCCATGATGATTCCCATTACTCTTTTTCTGTTTCCTTGAGATTGGATTTCCCAAGACAAGAAAAGTAAATGACCATCAAAAGAGGGAAGGACATTCACTGCCACCACACAGGGAATTTGAGGCTTGCTCAAGGGACTCCCCAACGAGCAGAAACCCAAAACCCCACAGGGAGAGACTTCCCGAAGGATGCTGAAGGGGACATTTTCAGTGTGCAGTGCCACCTGAACTGCCTCTGGGCCCTTATGGGGTAAAGGCTGTTTGCCCTGGGCCCAAACTGTCTCAGCATGCCTTGTTCCAACAAGGTGAAGGCACAGACAACAGCCTCAGATCACGGAAAGGGGGTCACCCCTATAACCCATCCTTCCTGAATCCCCACTGCTCATTCCCTCAGTGCCTCAGTGCCCCTCTGCCTCCTCCTAATCCAGCTGTTTTCCACCCTGAAAAAAAAATCCAAACAAAAAAAATCCCACCTCTCATACACAAAACAGGATGTACAGGAAAGTAAAGCATTTCTGATTTCCTTCTCAGGGGATCAGGAGCAGGGCTGTTCCCTTGACTTTACATCAAAAGCTAATCCTCCCACCTCCTCCTCATAGACAGGCAAGTTCTCCAGACTCTTCCTCATTACATAAGGCACATGCATAATCCTTCCCCTCCCACAGAGCATCTCAAGAAACACAATCCTCCGCCTCCCCCTCAATCACACCAAGTCTAATCCCAACACTTCTGACATTTCCAGCTAAATAGCCATCAGTACAGTGAGAACAAATGGAATGAAGCACAAACCCTGCACATGGTTTTAACCAGCCTCACAACTGACTCTCTCAGTCTTCTACTCAGCTTTCATGTTCTGCTTCATACTTGCAATTTAAAATTATTTTTCTTTATAAATTCTGTCTTGTGTTTAACTTTTTTTTCTGTAGTTTCTTTTGTGAAGGATGAGAGAGAGCCAGGGTGTTTTTTATTAGTGAATAGCAGATTTTGTTTTGTTGGTGGCATTTTATGACCATGTTTTAGAAACAAGTTCATGGTAAGTTCAGAGGAAAGGAATTTTCAAAGAAAATCTAACACAAAGCATTGTGGGGAATGATATGGAAAGTTGACAAAATTATGATAAACAATGAAAAAAACAATTAAGTATGGGGAAACACTGCATCAGTGTTTATCACATTGTTAACTTTTCTTATGGAAAATGCTTTATTGTCTGCAGCTTCTGAAAGCGATCTTAACCCAAGCTATGGGAGCAGAATGTTGCATTTATAATGGGTTTGAAACATATTTTTTATATATATGGGGAAAAAAAGAAAATGGCAAATATGCCTGTATGAGATAAGGCTTTCAGAACAAAATATAATACATGGAAATCCTTTCTTGAAGTGCTTTGTGGTCTTAAGGAGGTAGGAAACTTGAAACAGTTACAGTAAACACAACTCTAAACAAGGTGTGAAAAATTGGGGCAGAAGCAGAAACAAAACCTGAAGTAAGCAGCTAAAAGAAGTAAGAGAAGTGATGTCTTACATGGTCATGGCTAATCTATTTACAGTTACTTTAAAATCCATTTAAGAACTCAGTTGCAAAAAACCCCAGAGAAAGTCTACATGCAGCATTTAGCAAAGGTAGTTAGAAAATGAGGAATAAGTGGAGAGATGGGCACTCAGAACTTCTAGAGTTAATTCCAGGCTCCCTGTATCAAATTGGCTCAGCTGTACCTCTTCTTAAACCAGTTCCTTCCCTGAATAATGGGGTGATAGCATTTTCCTCTCAAGCATGCTATCAAGATGAATTAACTAAATTATATTAACTAAGGCTCCCCCATTGTCTTTCTGCAAATCTTCTGTCAAGGCTCCTTACTTGCCTCGATGTCTACAAAGGCTATCTTGACTGCTGGGCAGCTGGTGCATTAAGATACCTTCCTATTATAACTGTGTCTACATTAGAGAACAATTTGGTGCAACAGAGACAGAGCACAAGGTGACTGCAGCTGATATCAGGGCACCCCATCTATATTATCTGGGCTCAGGTTTACTATTGACTGCATCCAGCCTCGTGCTCTGTACTGAATCTTGTGTGTAGCTCATTTTTGCTCCAAGGGACCAGCCACGTTTAGATCCTTCTATTTCTCTCAGTGCTCAGAGTACCTGTGGTGTGCTTCAGCACAGTAAGTTCTGCTTTGTTTTCCTCCAGAGGAATCTAGTTCAACACAAACCACAACCATCCTTCAAACCAAGCTGACATGTGCTAAGACCAGGGAGATTTTCTTCAAAACCACAGGATTGGTCCCAATCAAAATGCTAAGACCAAAATGCTAGTAACCAATGCTGACTACTGTAATTTTTCTTTATGCATTCCCTCCATCTCCTTATCCATATCTTGGCTGTTTTCTTCTTTTAGTCTTCAAGATACATGAAAGTTTTACACCATGTAGGGTTTTGGTGGTGAAGCCACTCTATGAAAATTTCTCCTGGCTGCAGCTTACAAGGGCTCACAAGTAGCTGAAATGGCACAAGGTGAACTGCAAATAATTCATGTGCAAAGGCAGAAAGAAATGTTTGTTTATAAACTAGTTTTGCCACTGCACTGTGAAGTGGTTTAAAAACTTTTGGTATGAAGTCAGATGCTGGGCTGAAGAATTATTTGGCTTATTATTACCATAAA
This sequence comes from Lanius collurio, assembly GCA_020086605.1. Lineage (NCBI taxonomy): Eukaryota > Metazoa > Chordata > Aves > Passeriformes > Laniidae > Lanius > Lanius collurio. The sequence goes on along the minus strand of JACBWW010000009.1, from coordinate 23,849,122 downwards.
ATTAAGTTTCTAAACAATAATGCATTTAAATATTAGTGTTAATAATTTGTCTTCTTCTTATGCTGGTATGTTTTATCTTCCAACTTATTATCTTTCTGAAAGGACATTTTACCTATGGATACAAACCCTGTTGCAGGGTTTTTCCCATCTGTTGAAGGAACAGATAACAAATACAGCTGTTAAGAGTATGGTTAGCTATCTCTTATTTCATATAAGGAACAATTACTTGGAGAGTGACTGTATAAAAGACATTTGATAATGAGAGTGTTGAGACTATTTAGTAAGTACAGAAAAAGGACAACTCCTTGATACAGGCCAACCAATATTTTAAGTACCAAGGCTTCCATTTTGTTGTTACTGTGCTTTTAATTGCATGAGGTGTCGACTTCTATTCTTGTGGAGAAATCAGTCAGGAATCGACAATAATGAGGAGTATATTCAAAAAGGTTACTTCAAGCACCAGGAAGCTAATCTTCTTTGGTTATTCATAACTACTAAAGAGATAAAAGCTTATTCACAGAATAATTCAGAGCACCTAAGCTAAACACTGTCTCTGAACCACCTTCCACCCACATCCTTCCCCACTGAGAGAGGAACAGATGAAAGCCAGCCTTAAGTTAGTCTTTTGGAATAACCCCTGTTTGTGAACAGCATTTCCATATACTTCATCTCTTTAATCAGAGGGTTTAAAACACATTGTTTTATTTTGAACTCCAAGTGCTTCAATTTTGTCAGTCAAATCCCACTGAAATATTCTCTAATTTTAGCACTTCATTTGGCCTTGCCATTAAAAATGCTTCAATAAAGTACACGTATTTCAGCTTTGAGATGTATTAATTTTTACCCATTTGCAGAATACTATGATTTACTTCACCTATATTCTTGTGGACTCCTGCTACTGATATTCAGCTGAGGTCCTCATATATACTGTTTCAGCTTAAGGTAAATCAGAATCGACCTGAGGTTATTACAACCAGATTTTAGAGATACTTTGCTGTTATTACCTTGTAGTCAGTCCCTGTGGATTGGCATTCATATAATAAGTTTATGGTTAAATAGTGTATTAACACCTTAAAGATGTTCTAATGACCCAGACAAATATTGTTCTGATACATTATACCTTAAAGGTAGATACAGGGAATGGTAAAATTTTGGAGATGCTTGTGGTGGGAGCACTGTGCAGAAGATGAGTGGTTCTGTGTTAAAAGGGATCACCCAGCAAACTAGTGAAAAGCAGTCAGTCATACTGTGCCTTTAAGTCCTGGAAATACTATTTTTTAGTTTGTTTCGATTTTTGGATCAAGTTATTTTTGTAAATAAGAATAAATTATCATATTTAAAGTAGGTATTAAATTAACCACTATTAATCTCCTAGGGACCTCAGAAGCCTTAAAAAGCAGAGGAATTTTAAAAAGTCTTTTACTTTCATGTTTCTAATAATTATTGTCTTTCTTGCTTCTTAAAATCAAACCAGTTTTGCTCATCGTTTCTTGGGAACTCAGAACGAAACATTTGCAGAGACCAAAACCCTTGTGCGACCCAGAAACATCAGTACTTTCCAAAAATATAGTGACATGCTAACCCATTAATGCAAACCTGATGCTTTACCTACTTTTCACTAAATCACACCAAAATGGTCCATTGTGGCAATCTCATTGAATGTGTTGCCAAACTTCCTTTATTAGAGACATTCACAGGAACAAAACCTTCAATTAATTAAGTATTAACTAATCATCTCACTGTCTAATCAGATTGTTTGCACTACTTAAAATTGCTATTGGATCTGCATGGTGTGTTTTTTTCCTATTTATTTTATTTTTATTTATTAATATTATTATTACATTATATTTTCCACAAGCAATACAGGTCCAGTTGACTTCCAAGTCTTCTGAGAGACTCAGTACAACACTGGTTTGCTAAATGTGAGGGTTGAAAAATCTGGCCCTGGGTGTCCATCTCTGTACTTCTCCCACAATGTATCTAAACTTTCCCTCCTTTGAATTAATGTCAGAGCTGAGCTTTTAATGCATGGCCTTGGGTTGATTTATGAGTACATTTAAGGAATGTGAGGTCACTGAAGCTAGCAAACCAGCTGGCCTCCATGAAGAAGAGTACAACAAAAACTTTAGGGAAAAAAGTCTCCCTGGACTTACTTCAAACAATGTATAAAATAAATCTTTTAAATTTTACTTCAAAACACATAAATAAAACTATATTTTCATGTTTGAAAATGCAGACGTATTTTAAATGGTAGCCACAGATGCACCAGAGAAAATGGGATTTTTTCCCATTTTGTCCTTACACAGCAGTATCCACAGTCATGGTGACTTTATTACAAGTCTGAAAACAAGTATCTGAGGGAATTTAATTTAAATTATAAAATTAACAAAACTGTCAATTCTGTGATATAACACATCATTTGGAATGGAGGATAAAAAGACTTTCCAATCCAACACACCAAGTTTTTAATGCTGCTATCTGCAAAGCTTTAGTTGGGTGAATGTTGTATGGAGACTGAAGAGACATCCATGTAGGACACCAGCTCCAATACATCATTTCACTGGCAGTTTGTGAAAAATCAGGGTTAATCTATAAAGACCACAGGGCAGACTAGATAAAAGTCAGTACTTATGGGCTCCTCTGCACTCAGTGAAGAAAAAGAGACAGAGTATGAAGACAAAATCAGTTTTCTACCTCCTTCAATTTACAGACTTACTTGAAGTGTTCCAGTGAAGTGTAGAAACCTTACAGTAAATTTGCCTTAGTTTTTGCAACACCCTCCTAAGACAACAGTCAGAGTCTGCCAGTTTCCTGATAAATCAGCCATACATGGTCAGCCACTCTGGAGCTATACATTGCCATTCAGGGAGACAGTAGAGGAGGTCTAGACAACCCTGCTTCTCCAGGGACAAAGCACTGCAAAGAACATACATATTTACACAGACCTAGTGTTGTCAAATATTGTGATTTTGCCATGAGATTCATAGCAGGCATTTCTCTTACAGTTCTGCTCTGCTTATTGGAGAATATCAGCTCCAATTTAACAAAGAAATGGAGCTACAAGCTGTGATGCTTAAAAAAACCCACCCTTGAAAGTGTGAACCCTGACAACTCCAATGCAACAAAAATATAGAAGGGGATTGGGGTTTTTTTTATCTTACGATTTCTAAATGATTTTGTGGCCTGCTTCAACTGGTAATATTCACACAGATGGGTTAAATGTCATTTTGCACTCTGAATTAACTTCCCTAAAATCTGTTCTCCAAGCCTTGTCACTCACCTGAGTAATCCTCCTGGTTTTAAATGGGCCTCCATCAGTGACCAGACTAGTTTACTTGTGCACGCTGATGAGCGTTACGTAGGAGGTGCCGATACTCCCACTTCCCTTTAAAAAGAAGATTAGGCACTAAGATAAGTGAAAACTTCTGTTCAAATTGGCTCAAATCCTTCTCCTATTTAAATTGGTGGCAGAACTCCCACTTACTTCAAAGGTCCAGGACAGGCACACTGTATTAATTAGGACAGTGCAAAAACTCTCATTACAAAACTGAAGCATGTGACACTCACCTGACTTAAAACAAAACAAAACAAAAAACCCATCCTTGGATTTGCATCTCCGAGAACAGTGGGCACTAAGACTTGGGTTCAGAAGTCCCAGCCATTTTGGATTTTGAACTAAAACTATGTAAGAATGAGATACATTTATTCATTATTCATTTGTTATAAGCTTGAAAGTAAGGCCCTTTTAAAGCAAGTCTGAATTTGTTGAAATTCATGTAAATGAGAATAAAACTTGACCAAAGAGTACGTCATACATGCCACAGCTCTACTTACACTGAAGAGGGCTGCAGCTTTTTAATTTTAAAGAAACTTTAGCCTTTGCACCACTCTCTGCAAAAGGAAAGAGCCCCCTTAGCAGGACGCAATTCCAGTGTTGTAATTCCAAAGCTGTAATTCCAGTGTTGCCACATCAGGCTCTTCTGATAGCAAATCTCCATTGCGGGGAAGTACAATTAATTTAATTTATCCTCCTGGCTCATTCCCACTCCTACAAGATGGCGACATCAGGCTGGTCCATCTGAAAATACCCTCTCTGCCACATCAATTGAACCTGAGAACTGCACTTGGCAGGGCAGCAGCAATGCTTGCTCAGTCCTGACAGTGCAGGAGCTGAGCCTGAACTGCTGCTCCCCAGACCAAGTGGTGACACATCCAATTCAGCCTTTTTTTGAAGAGATCGGGGAGCAAGCAGTCTAATGTCAGGCTGAATATTTTTAATATTTATAATGAATAAAATTATATGCTTGGAATGCAACATTCAGCGTAACAGCATTAAAAGCTAAATTTTTATTTGGATTATATTCATGGTAATAATAAGGAATGTAGGGGGGTTTTTGTGACATAGGTTAAAGAGTCTGTAACCTCTAATTTGACAGGAACTCTATTATCACTCTCTGGAAAATTAGACAAGATAGAATATTAAGACATCCAAAAACTGACACAAATAGAAAACTAGGTCTCTCACTTGCTCCTCTTTCTTTAAACAAGGAAGATGATTATATGCTGTTTGACATTCCATTTTCAGGGCAACTAAAGAGATGCCGGGAGTCACACTTCATTTATTCTTCCAAATGCCACCACTGAAAAAAAAATGTGTTGGTATTTGAAGGCACCATACTCCCACAAACAGCGGCCAGAATTAACCTTGTCTTCCTGATGGATTCATTTGTGAAGTCCCTCAGTTTAGTTTCTCAAGACAAAATTAAAAATACCCTCACGGCTTAGTGTAAGCACTTAAAGCACACACTCTACATGGTGGGCCAAAACTCCCCAGGGTGTAGCCGGGCTGAACTCATTGTATTAGACAAGTCAAGGGGAAATATGTTCTTGTAGAGATTTCCAGCCTCAAGATATTTGGATTTGCTTAAGGTTAGCGTCTGAAATTTTACATAACTATTCTGACTGAACCTCACAAAATTTTGAGGTTCACAACCAGCTCCGAAACTAAGAGCAAAAAAAATTACTTTTCCAACTCTTTCATGATTCTCAGTACGATGTTTTGCTTTACAGTGTGAATAAAACAATGTTGTTTTATATCTTGTCATCCCAGTGAACAAAGGCATAATGTTGCACACATTTCTGTAAACAAACAAACAAACAAACCCCCATGTTTTTGTTGGAATTTTATCAATTCAAAATAGGCAAAAATAAAATTCAATTTTTGAAAATCTACTCAAAGCTGACACAAAAAATTAGAATCATTAGTGAGTTTTTAGTCTGTTCTTACTCAGGCAAAAGTCCCATTGAAATGAAGCCAACATTACTTCAAAATCTGAATACTGTTTCATTCAGCTTTTCAGCACCAAGATGAAGCTTTAGTTACAACCATCTGTCACGGGTATAATCTCATAGCACTGATACCCATTTCTCTTAAATATAACCTTTCTTCATAAACTCTTTATCTACCTCTAGGGTATATACAAAGCTTAAAAAATACAAATGAAAAATCACTATTTTCACTCTTATTGTACATGAACAATAATAGTACCTTGCACTGTAATAAAAATGCATACCAGATAGCTTATCTAGGCTGAAACATTCTCTACAATACAGTATCTTGAAGAAAGAGATTAAGACTTGTTTTGGCACATTTTGAAAGAACTAATGAACCAGAGGGATGGTGGAGAAGAAGACAATGTTGTATTTTTAGATTTCAGCACATTGTGAGGTTTCTCAAATGGCAGTTCCTCCATTACCATTAAAAATCCACTATATATGCATTACTGACTATTAATAAGATGAAGCTTACAATGTACTTTCAATGGGAAAAAATCACAGATACATAGAAAACATGGTTAGAATTATATCTTATAATAGAGCATAATCATCCTTGAGAGCTTGCATTCCTCAATATCCAAATATTTCACCCTGGTCTTGCTAATGTGTGACATAAAGCTCAGAACTCTGGACAAAATAGAGAAATAGGGGTTGATGGTGACTGAAATGAGGAAAACAGCACAGGCTGAACTGGGTGTCAGACAAGTTGGGGCTGCATTTCTAACTGGGCTACTTCTTTCTCTCAGACCAAGTAGTGTGTCATGCCAAACTCAACTATCCAAATGCCTGTGCAGTTCAAGGTGTGGACAGAGACATTTATTTGCCCTCTGGACTGTCTGGCTGGAATCCATCCTGGTCCATACAGCCACATTAGCAGGATGCTCTGTCCACCTGCAGCGCTGGAGCATACTAATTTAGTTTGTTACTTCCAGACTAGTCTGAGCATGCCCTTCACTGCAGACATGCCCCTCACTGAAAAATAACAGGTCAAGGTCAAAACAGAAATTTCAAGTAGTGTTATATTAAGTGCTATATTGATTGGTTGTTTTTATTTTCACACATAAAATCCTAAATAATGTATTATCTTTCAATGAACTAAAATCTGAAAGTCATCACCAACTGCCCAGAACAGAAGGTAGGACAAAGTTGTTCAGAGGAAAGAAGACTCCTGATGTTTTTACAAGCCTAAAATTTTTGACTGAAAACACATTTTTTACATCAGCCATGATTTTTTAAGACATGAAATGACTACACTGTTAATGAAATACTTTTTAGAACTTGCCTGGCTTTCATCTTCAGTGACAACACAGTACTAAGAGGTTGGTTCGGGATTTTTTGCAAGGAGCATCATTCAAAAACAGATACTTCTAACTCCTCAAGACAAGCAGCTGCAAAACCACAGCGCTTCAATTTTAAAAGTCTGCATCAGACACTATACACTTCCTGAGCATTCTGGGAAGTGTAGTCTCCTAGCTTAGTTTTCTCCTAAAATGTAATAAATTTAAGACAAACCATCCAGGTATTTTTGTTGGTAAAAACGAGGCAAATATTGCCCCCTGAAATTATCTTCACAACTGAAGGGAAGAAAACCAAGGGAGCCTATTCCTCTGCTGTAAACACATTATCCCCTTGTTTAAAGTGATGAGTTGTCTCTCCCTGTTGCACAAATATATAAAACAATGTATCTTATCTGTGTGCCAGGATACTGGTAATATCCCCAGGGCTGGCTATCAGCTGGTTTAGTTGTGAGAGAGTTTTACATTAGGCAGAGTGAGAGCAGGAATTTGGTAATCACCGAGAAGAGGGCAGGAGGAGAAAATAGGTCAGATAGCTTACAAACATGCCAGAAACAGAGACTAATAGTTCTACTTTTTATTCTATAATAAAATTAATGTTGCCCCAGCAGCATGCTATTTGGTACATCCATCTAATCTATTAAACAAACAAGAAGACAAAGGATTAGCTTAAGATAGTACTCCTGTGTATTTGTGAACTAGTTTCTTGTAATTAACAAAATTGATGATAAATATAATTTTGTTTTTACTTTCTCTTCATTTTCGCATACAAACATGCAATATGATACATCAACTAGAATAAAATCTGCTAAACTGATTATGAAACCACAAATCTATGATTTATTTATATGTTTAGTAACAGCATTTTCCCTTTTGCTGGTTCCTTCACGTACAAAAAAAAAGGACAAAACAGGAGGAGATATGCATAATTTCACCCACCAGAATTTCACATTAAACCCTGCAATGTGCACACAGCAAAGCAAACAGTGCAAAAAACATGAAAGGGGAGAAAATGCTGGACAACTCTGAACAAAAGCAATCTCAAGTACAAAGACTTGAGATTTTTTTTAAGATCTTTGCAAGCACAGAGGAAAATAAGTGCTTCAAAATGGGGGCAAAGTGAAGAGGGTTCTTTATAAACACTGACTCGAAGCCTTCAGACATTAAAGACTCCCATTATAGACTAATGCTACAAACTCCCCCAAACCCCATCTCTCTAAATGCTCGAATTAATTTTTCTCTTGTCACTGGGAATTAAGTTTACTTAGTCAATCAAAACTGTCTGATTCTCTGCAAGAATTTTCAGCCTTTAGTACAGTTGTAAGCAGCTCTGCAGAACAGGCCCTTTGAAACTATAAAAGGAGACAGAGGTAAATGGCACTACTGCATCAGGGAGAGTCCTGCAGAGAGGAAACCCAACAAAAGATGCATTATGCTATTAAAAATAAGAAAACAGGTCTGTGATTTCCTCTTATTTCTAATATTTATATTGGCTTGGTGCCCTAAAAAACACAGTAAGTCCTCCTGCACCTCAAAATCTGAATTAAGTTTATAGATAAAATTAAGACTACAGGTAAAATATTGTTTTCTCTAAAAATACTATTGCTGGCATTAAAAATTCTCTTTTCCCTGCTTGCCTCACAGGCACAGTGGACAAGTGTGTTCAGTTTAAGATTCCCAAATTTATCATATCTGCTGCAATGACAGCATACTCACATGATGACAGTAGACAAGATATCAGTGCTGATTCATATCTGCATGGAACTCACTCTTCGGTTCATAAAATTCTTCTTATCTTTTTGCTAAGTTTGAGGTCTGCTGGAATCTAAAAGCTCAAAGTGAAAAACAGCCTGTGTCTATTCTGGGGCTGAGCTGGAAGAAAAAACTGAGTTCCACACCTTTCCCCCAAAACAGTAACACATTCAGTTTTATTTTTAACTCTCACCTATTTTGGAAATTTTTGTGAACCTGGCCTGACATTCAAATTGGTAATTCAGCTTAAAACTAGGGGAGGCTCCTCTCCTTTCATGCCTCCATACAATTGCTTTGAGAAGGTTAATAAACAACAAAGATATTAATAGCATACCATGACATGGCCTATGAATGTCACATTATTCTAAAAACCAGAGGTAAACAGACAAAATTTTCTATGAACTGCTCCTGTTAAGCAGCAAACAGAAGAAGGAAAAGATAGTGTCTATATGTTGGAGATTATAAAAAGGTTCTGAAAACTGCAGTGTGACTTTGGCATGGGTGACACAGAGTGGAGAATATTTTCAAGGAGGTCCCATCAGACCTTGGAGCTAACAATCCTCTTTCAAATCTGTCTACTTCTTCCTTTTAATCTTCCTTTTCTGTTGTTTTTGCTTGAGAGAAAACAACAAGGCATGATGCTGTGGGAGAGATGCCAATACTCAGCTCCTGCTGAGAAGTGGAAAAAAAAAAAAAAAAAAAAAAAAGATGTGTCGGAGCTGGAGCTGCTGAATCCTGCTCACTTTGTGCAAAGGAATTAAACAGCGTCTCCCTTCACTGCCTAAATAGGGCAAATTTGGTTTACCTGGGTGAGAGAATGTCTTTCACTGAGGGTGTGAAGTAAAATGACGTGTGTTTGAGGTAGAAAAGGAAGTGTCAATTCAACTCTGTTGCTGCCTTAAGCAGCCTCCAAGGGAGATGGGAATTTCTCTGTTCTAGGTGGTGTGTCCCTCCACACCTGCCTCGACAAGGAGATGCAGCAGTTCCTCCATGGTGGAACATCTCGAGTACTCAGACCATGAGTCACAGGTGGCAGCAGGAGCAATGGGGTATGGACAAAAACAAAACCAAAAAACCAAACCAAAAATCCATTTTATCTCATTTTTGAGCAAAGATTTGGGATACTGTATGAAATGGAATTTTCAGAATTCAGCTTTTAACTTTTTCCACCTGCTTTAGTTTTTTTATACAGCATTTTTAACTGAGAGGATGACACAGGACACAGGAGACATCTGAACAAAGCTATTTGCTGTTTGTCTGTCTCCATCATAGGGTGTGGCTGGGAGTTCAGAAAACTGGAATTTCTACCACATGGCACAACTGCCACAAAGAACAAGCACCACATTCAGTATTTAGTCTTTTTCTAAAAAAGAACCTCTTCATAAATTACAAAAAAACCTAGCAATATCGACATCAATCATGAACTCTGAAGGCCTCAAATTGTTTTTACATAGAAAACCAAACACCATGATCCATATAAAAATACCTAGAGCGCACAGAGAAGTCAAGTATTTTCTCCTAATCTGATGTTTTTTCCATGGTCCCACAGTTTCTTCATCTCCAAACACTGACTCAGAGTATAAGTAATTCTGAATTTGGGAGTTTTTGAAACATTACTGCAAAAGAACTTGCCTTCTGTGGAAGTCCACAGCATCTGCATTTTCATTCTTAGACTATTAACATTATTCTGTTCCAAAGGAGATCTGATCACCTTGCTCTAAAATTGGGTCCTTTCCAAGCAGCAAAAAGCAGAAAAAAAGTGATTGTGATGCCTAGTCAGAAACACAAACACATACAGCTCAGAGCTAAAATTTTGTTTTACAGATCCAGGCTAAGACAGCAGAGTACATCCAAAACCATGAGCAGCATCCTGAGTTTTAGGGCACCTTCATGGGCCAGTGTCCAGGCTCAAGCAATGCCAAACTCCTCCTCTCCCTCCACAGGCATGGTGACAATTTGCATGGATAAGCAAAAGTATTCAGCAGCTGCTGGATTTCACATCCAACTTTTCCACTTCCCCCCAAGTCCCAAGGCAAGGCCACAGCAGAAAAGCAAGCAAGTCAGACAGCACCATGCCACAGGCCACCAGCTGGATTGCTCAAAGTTATTCTCTAAGAGGTTTTTTTCATCTTACTATTTGTGTAGGAAGTTACATCCTTCTCTCTCTCCTTTCCTTCCTTCTCCCACCAGTTATTCATTTAACTTTTTGGAAGCAAACAGAAAAGGGAGCCAGTCCTTGCAGGAAGGGCACCTACCATGGAGATTTTGTCCTCCCTCTGACAGTCATCCCAGCAGCAGTGTAAAGCTCAGGTAACAGAGCCACAGCTCACAGCCAGGCTCTTTCACCTGGATTGCCAGGGAGCTCTGAGCTTCAAGGCTGACAGGTGAAGTCAGACTCCTCCCGTGTGACACACAGGGACACAGGAGAAAGGATTACACCTCTGAAGACCTTCCCCCAGTTCCAGCCCTCTCTGCTGGGAGCCACGCAGTCAGAACTAAGATGTGTGTCCCCAGGGATTTGCACCCTTCCACACCTGGCCCTGAGCATCCACTCTGGCATGATGTCTCTGTGTGAGAGGGTGACCCTGATACCAGATGCTACATGTCATGGAGATGGGAGCAGAAATCAGAAAAAAAAAGTTAAATACATTCCCTCTTTCTCACACATGTGCAAGTTATTTCTCCACAGCAGCCAATATACAGGCTCCAGAACTGCAGTTTTCTTCACACTACTTTAGTCCTCCTTTCCAAAAAGAAAGAGCTGAAGCTCAGTTCAGTCAGGAAAGAAAAACAGTCCTTCAGCTGCAAAGATTTTCAAGCCATATGCAGTATTTTGGGGTTTCAATTTTTCTTTGCATCGTTTACCCTGTGCCTGGTCAAACATTTTTTCTCCCTTGACTTTTCCAGGCCTCTTCCTCACCAGCCCACCAGTTTCTGCTCACATGCCTGTTTTAATGAGCCTTCCTTATATCCCTCCCTTCAGACCAAGCTGTTTTAATGCTTCTGGTTTATTAATTTATTTTTAAATTCTGAGCAACTAAACAAACTTAAAAAAAGCAATTCTTTTCAGGACTAGTAAGAAGAAACAAATTTTCTCAATGTTTTGAAAATGAGAATCTGATCTATTTACCAAAAAAACAAAACAGCATGTAAGACTCTTACCTTTTGACCAAGCTATGCAGGAGAAATCTTAACTTCAGTTATCATGCTATATGCAAATTTCAAGATGATATTTTAGCTGATGTTTAGTTGAAGCATGTGGCAGAAAACCTGGCTCACAGCAAAAAGCCAGCTTGCCAGTAAGGCTTGTGTGGCTGCTAATACAGAGATGCAGACAAAAGAGGTATTCGAGGTTCTGCAAAACCTAAATGAACAGACCTAATTTATCTAAGTCCTTGACAGCCCACACAGTACAAAGCAGAGGTCTTAGGGCAGCAAGAAAGGGGAAGCCTTTACAAATACAGCACAATTTTTGCACCTTTGTATTCTGCAGATGGGCTGTATTGCTTACAAAGGTTGCATGCTTTTGACTAGGAATGAAGAATACCACAGTTGTGATTTTAATTTGTTTGTCATTAATAGAACTGCTTAAAACAATCCTTGCTTTTTCCTGGCTCTCCTTTGGAGCCTCCCACCCCAGCATTCTGCCATTCTCTGTTTTACACTTGTTGCATCATCTGCAAATACCAAACTAACTAGAAAGAGCCTGGGCAAAGGGGTACTCTACACACAGGTCCCAATGATTCCCTGCCTCATGGAAGCTGGCAGGCATTTATACACCCTAGGGACAACAGAGGTTTTGAAAACTGAGGTGTCTGTCCTCCTTCCAATATGGTTGCTAGCATTGAAGGATACATTCAATTTATTTATCTGGGGGGTGAGCATATGCCAGGAAGAAAATGAGAAACGAATTCCTATTTTTTAAAGTGCTGCAAAATTGTGTGAGGAAGCTGCATGTTAGCACCACTTCAAACTGTTGCTGCATTAGTTTTGCTTTTACTGTGGAACACTATGGGGTAAAACCTTAGTCTTCCTCTGAAAAAAAAAAAACCCAAAACAAAACAAACCTATACTGGTATCAGAAAAGGGTGGGGGGAGAAAAATGACAGCCACTGGCCTGCCCTTTAACCTTTCTAACAGAGCTGGTGGCTGCAATGAAGCTTAATCAATGCAATGGAAGTGACATTTCACAGTCAAATCAAATTAAATGGAAATGAAAGGAAAATCTGAGGTCCAACCTAAAGGCTGTTCCCTCTTGCACCGAGGTCATTGCCATGGCAACTAAATGCTACAAATGTGTAGAGTAAATCCTTAACAAATCTGTAGAAAGCATGTCCAATTGAATATGATAGTTCCTGTCACTGTACTTTGTACCTTTCAAAAGAAAGGGAGACAATAAAACAAAGCACATCTTAGAGCCCATGTAGCAGAAAAGAAGTTCTGCCAGCAAGTACAGGGCACAGCAGCGCACTTAATCTTCCTCTTCGTTTTGGACATGGAGAAACCAAGCAGCTTTACTGTATGACAGCAAGTGGGGAGCTATGGACAGAGACCATATTAAGTGGATTAGGGCATGGTGTGTTACATTTTTCAGTCTTGCTTCAACTGGAGGGCTGATGACTGCGAAAACTTCCTTGTATCATTGCAAACGCATTTAACCGTGGCTGAGAGCAATTCCTACTGCAGAGTGCACATGGCCTCCAGCATCCCACCCAGCTTCAGCATGTACCTCCCTCACCCTTCTGCCCCTGCCCAACATGAGAAGGCTGCTTTCTCAGGGGGTTTGGGATAGTGAAGGGCTGATCAGACCTGCTAGAAAAAATCAGGGGTGCTCCCACCTTTGTGCTTGCAGCCCTTTCTCTGTCCAATTCCAAGGCAGTGGGGCTGGAGCAGCTGCCCCCTGACCTACCCACAGCACTCTCTGGGCACAAAGGCTGCTGGAAAAGGGGACATGAACCCATTTCATCTCCTACACAGCCCAGCATCCTCACCCCTATTCTCTCTGAGTCAGCTCCGACTGACACACGGGCAAACTCCACACCTCTGCATGCCCCTGTGGAGAATTAAAGGTAATTACCAATTCCTACTGCCACTCAAGGCGTATATTTCACTCCTCAGCCTAACAGCTTCTGACAATGAAGGGCAATTTAAGAACCACATCAAAATACAACAGCCGCACGCTCACACTCACTCTGCTATTTCATTTCAACGTTTCCACCTGTGTAAGCAATGAGATGAGGAGCTGGGAAGGCACCACACAGGATATGGAATTTTTCTGTTCCTTCCAAGATGTGGAAGACTTTTCACACTGAGGTGTGACCTTCCCCAAACTTGTCATTTATCTGAGCTGCATAAGGTGGCAACCATTATCCTCTTCTTGAACACAGTGAAGTTTTGATTCTGCTGTGGTGATGCAGTCACTGTGCATTACAGAAGATCTCGAGAGATTCCATGCCCTGGGCCAGCACGGGCTGGGAGTATTGCAAATCTGATCCGAGGTGACATTTCCTACTCAAATACAGACAGCCCCAGGACATCACACACCTTCCTGCATGAATAGCAATACACACTAATGAACTAATTTCTGGGGGAAATTGCTACTTCCTGAGTGAGTGGGGGAGACTTCCCTGACACTTCAACCAGAAAAGGATTCTGGTTTTCTTGCGATCTTTTGCTGTTTTCTTCAGCTTTTACAAACAGTGCTACTTCACATGGCTATACACAGTGTCTTCAGCCTGGGTCACGAACTTAGGATCTCTGTGTGATTCATCCCACACCGTGTACATGAAATCACACACACACACACTCCTCTGCAAAGCAACAACCCAGAGTATCCACATGCCCCACCACGGTCACAGGAGATTCTCAATTACATGTAAGGAAATAAATTTACTCTGAATTCATTTTGGTATTCTATTGATTCAGTATTGCTGGATATTCTAATTTAGACTAGTCAAGCCCTCCTTTGTATCACACATAACAGTGATATTTACAGATCATTTCACATTTCTTTTACCCTTTAAGTGCTGCTGGATGTTTGTGGTCACTCATTCATGCTCCCATGAGCTGTAAATGCACTCAGAAAATCTGGCTGGCAGACTAGGCAAGATGCTTATGCTGGAAGAGCAGAAGTGGCAATTCGCTGTAAAATATATGTAAGCTCTGACTCAGAGATAAAAAAGGCCAAGGAAAATTGCCTTTATGTTACCACTATTGTGGTTTTTCTTCAGCTTCCATGAAAAAATAAACTGAAAAAGTACTTCAGAGGACTGGGTAGATCAGAAAAGCAGTAATGTACGGAGAGGGGAGATACAAGTACAAAGCTGCAGGCACTTGATGCTGAGACCAGTGTTTTACCCACACAAGTGGTTTCTTAAACTTGTCAACAGAAATTGTTAATACTAACAGTAAATTTTAGAGGGTTTATAATCTAGAAATCTACTTACTCTCATAGCAAGTCTCTGTGAAATGCAGCTAGACTGGCAGCCAGGTGAACATCATCACTCAGCTCCCATCAGAATATTTTACCAGAGTAAAATACAGTGTTTAACCCTTAGGTCTGTAATCTTTGCTTTGGGTTAAAGGAAATGAAGAGGGTTTGGCATGGAATGTAACATTACAGAACAGATCCAGGGAAAAAAGAGGAAGGAAAAGTGAAAGACACTAAAGAGATGGAATGCTGCAGAGACCAGTGTTCCTATCATATCAACACTCCTTGCACCCAGTTGTTCTTACTCAAGAAAGAAGCAAAGGCCTGTGGGAACTAAGGGCTAGTGAATGACCTACTCAGAGCTTTAGAACTACATGAAAGGAAACTATTTAATAAAAACTCACCTCTGTTACACATTCAGTATCAATAACAAATACAACTTTTTAAACAATTCCTGCATTTTTACATAAATATCTGCGGGATCTTCCTTTATAGGCCTTGGTCTTGCCCTCATAAAAGAAAGAAGTGACATAAAAAGCAGAATCTGCAATGTGATGGACACTGACAAGCAAATAAGAATTCTGAAGCAATTTTTATGTATTTTTTCAGTACTGTTTGATACATATTTTCTCATGATATTTCTTTTATATTATTTTTGAGATCTAACAACTGCTTTTAATAAGCAACTGTTATTGCAAACATATAATTATACTAGGCCACAATCCAACAAAGCACTTAAAAGCACAGATTAAAGACACTGAAAACAATGGGATTATTTATGTGCTTAAGGTTAAGCATCTGCTGAAGGACTCGGATGGATCAAAGCCCCATTTCTATTACATCTACAGACAAAATATTATATATGTTAATTAAACGTAAAATATATGTAAATTAACCAGCACATGAAAAATAGCACTTGCATAAATGTTTTTAACCCTATATAATTTGTAATCATAGAATATTTCAGTCAGTCAAGATGAAAAATAACTGCTAATATCAACCATTTTATCACAGAGTGACAAATTCCTGGAACTGAACAACTGCAAAATAACTTGCCATGAGGGACTTCTCCTCATAAACCATCTCCTGAGTAAGAACTTCACGTTCTGAGGCAAAAAGGAGAAAATAAAGAGATAGAAAGCACATCTCATTTACCTTCAAACTTCAGTAATTCGTGTAAGAGATTGATTTGTTAACTTCTTTTTAATCAGAGTAGTTTTAATAGGAAGAACCACAAGTTATTTGCAGGTAGTGCCTAATAATCTTATTTTATCAAAATATCTTGTTTTTTTCTCACTGAACAATTCCTTGTCCTTGAATCAAGGATGAAATGGACCACAGTGCTTAACTTTAATTCTCTCCAGAATTATTTAACTGTATACCATTTCTTATTCTTTTGTTCAATAATAAAAAACCCATCTTGACTAAAAAAACTTGCAAATCATTATTTCTACTGTAAATTACTGTGTCATTTATATTGACCATTTTAAACAAATAAAGCAATTTTTATGATGTTTCAAATTGAAAAATCTAGAAAAGGTCTCTTGATAAAGTTGAAAATTTTCCATTTTAATCATTAGCCTTAAAAAGCTCTATTTGATATATAAAGACAAATTACCATCTGAAAATTACTTTCACCTGATGTTCATTTTTAATTTTATGCAGTTAAAATAGAAAAGGCATTTATTTTATTTCAGTAAAATGTTGTGACAGATGAAACCAAAAAAAATTCCTAAAAATGATTCTCACTGGAAATCCCAAATGTATTTCATTTTACTTGTAATTTGGAAATTACAAGTACAACAGTTAAAAAAAATGTGATTCAATCAGAGTAACACTAAAACTTGCAGTTCTTTCAATTTGTTTTCATATCCACTTTTTCTGGTCTTTCTGTTTTGGGTATTTTTTCCCCTTCGAGCAAATATAATATTATTACTACCTTAATCTCCATAATAGCAAGTACATTTCCTTCAATATTTTAATATGAAATTGTGTATGGTGTAATACTGAAATACAACCACAGGAAAAAGTATTAATTGTCTTATGTCTTTAATTTAAACATGTACTTGGAGAATTATAGCCAAGAATTACACTCAGTGCAAAGTTTTAAATGACAGTAAAACCCATAAAATGGCCTGATCACACCTTCTTTTAATCAAATTTATGCCAGCTCACTGACTTTGCTTATGACTTGACTTCAATTTTGATTTTCTCTATGCAAATAAGGATTTTGCTTGAATCCTTCAATAATGACCAACAGATAAAAAAGCAGAGAAATAATGACATACCTGAATAATCAGCTACTCCTGGAAATACTGGGTCAATTAGGCCTTGTATCAGCATACAGAAGAATTTAACATAAAAAAGGCTATCTAACAAACCCTCTGTTACACAGGGAAACTTCACTGATGGGGATATGTGCATTCCTAGTACATTCTGGAAACTACACTGCAGTTCCCAGCATAGAGCTGAGTATGACCAGAATAGATGATCTTCTGATTAATTCCAACTCTACATTTTTGGTAGTTTTAGTAGCTGTTTTGATAGCCATCAGAAGTTACCACACCAAATACAAAAAACCAGACCTTTCCAATTTCTGAAATGAGCACCTTCCCTGCAAAAGTAACAGTCATGGTAATAAAAAAAAAAGCACACAGAGTTTTCACTTATTAGTTGAAATGGCTTTTGGTTTTTTAACATGTTTTTTCATTTAGAAGGACACACTGTCATTCACTTAAGATGACAAGTCTACAGATGGGAATCATGCTATCACAGCTTTATCACCAATATTCTTGAGTTTTTTCTTTCCAAAACAAAGTAAGGCTACACACTGTTGTGGGCATCTTCTTCCTGGACATTATGAATAAATATCAGGCAGTGATGGATGCAAAGGAAAAACTGAGAAACTGCCCTTATTCTGCTTCGAAGGAATGACAGAATATCCAGTGCTCTCACAGCATTATGGAGTTAGTACTGAAACATCTGAATGCAGCTAGAGAAGTGCATCTCAACTGTTTTGTGTACCACAGATGTACTGTTTAATTAAGCTATCAAAAAAAAAAAAAAAAAAAAAAAAGAAGGAAAATGGAAACAAGGGGATACAAAAGCGAGGGAAACTTCTTCAGCGAGTTAAAGCACTCTTAATAAGTAACAACATGACATTAGTCATTAAGAAACAAGAACTCTAAATAATGCATTCCAAACCTATAGATCTAAACCAGAAGTTAACAAAGCCTCATAAATCTGTTTGTTCATTAAGTTAAAAAAAGGCAGACTTTGTGTTGCTATCATGTCAGCTGGCACCAAACTGTATGCAATTTAGTGCAACTACAAAGTGAAGCCCATAGTCTACAATGGCAGGGTTTTTGATCACGCTAATTAACAGCCATTTTGTTTAAAATAAACAGATACGACTCTAATTGCCTTTTTTACATAAGAAAGGGAAGATCTTAAAAGTGAAAGCATGCAAAAGGAAAGATCAGACAGTCGCCTTTCAGACTGATAAGCAAACTCTGTGTGAAATGAGCGCAAATGAAGTTTGAGACACTGGATTGACAGCAGGGAGACGGCAAAGCAAGAGGAGAAATGGCTTCCAGAAGTGGAAACGCACGGACACAGTGCCTTCCACAAGGAAATGCTCTATTTCAGGTCCTTATTTTCTCTAGTGTCCGTGTCTTCTGAGCACCTGCCAGCAAGGAGTTTTGTCGTCCGCAGGGCTGGGTACCAAGCAGTACCCGATCTTGTGAAATCACCAGATGACACAGGAAGCCTGGTTAGGATGTCTGTACAGACTCTGACAGGACAGGAAAATGTTGTAGGAAAGGAAGGAAAGAAACATGGAAAAGGCACACCAATCTCTGTGCCTGCACCTAACCCTGGCAGCAGAAGAGGGGTTGGACAGCACTGTACTGCTCTGTGTGCCAGCTGAAGGGAAACACAGAAACACCATTCAGGGCCCTGAAAAGTCCTGGTAAGTAACATGCAGGGCAGGTGCTGGGACAAAATCCAGTTTTCTAGCTAACTTCAGTGAGCCTGAACTGCAGCCTGGAGTTGCAATGAAGATTTCGTTTTTTCCTTCTCTGCCTCAATGATGGTTACTTCTACTAGATGAATTACATTTATTGCTTTTCAAACCTAACTTCAAATATGCTTTTTAAAGTGCATTGTAACATTGCAGAGTGAAGCAATGAAGTAAAAACATTAAAAACTATTTATGTAAAAAAAGTTCCCTTACCTTTCTCCCCACTAATAAAATTCACACTCTTGAATTCACAGCCCTGCCAAAAAACCCTACTCTGGTCGGTTTTATGATGCAAGCAAAGAATAACACCATTCAAAAAATGCCTCCCTGCACTTTAAGAGTGTGACATCCTCACACTCTCCTTAATAACAAACCCTCTGTTACAGCAACCTGCAGCATCCTTCCTTAGCAGCACAAATTCCTGTGTGTTAACAGCAAATTCTGACTCTCTTTCACAGTATTTCAGAGATAAGAGCAAGGTTCTTATTTTCAGGACACCACGCAGACTGCATGTTTTCAGCATATTCAAAATATCATTGTAAGTTCCAAAATCACAGTAAATTGCCCTGCTCAGGCCCAGCAGGCTTTTATGCCATTGTGCTAATGGTCCAGCAGGAGGCTGAGCTTTTGCAGGACCTGGTCAAAGATGTGGCAGCAGCTCTCATTGGAATAAGGGTCTGTGAAAAACCTCATCATTTCCCATGGCACCTGATGGGTGAACTTCTACTTGTTTTTCCTAATGCCTCACACCACAGTTTGTACATTTAAAACAACAAACGAAGCCTTGTTCAAAAAGGATTTGAAGATTTGCATGTAATAAAGAATTTTCCCTCAGATGAAACCGAGAGAAGACTGTCACACCTTAGCCATGTTAATGAACATTTTGCTGTAAGAAATTTAGATACAACAGTGAGAATCTGACAGCACAGATTACATCTCCTCAAACACTGTTAGTCCCTCTTCTTGCTGGGATTACAGGAGTGACTCTGGGATGCACAGGATAGCTAAGGCACTGAACAGATAGATCTGCAGGATGCAGCTGACCTAAAATTCCCATGAGGCACCACACCACCATTCACATACAAAGATTTTTCTGTTTTCAGCTGAAACTGTTAAGTAAAAATTATCCTACGTACATTTCTCAGAACTCAGCTTTCCAAACCCAGTTTTAAACTGAACATTTTCAGCCAGCTTTAACAATAACAACATCAGAGAAGAATTTCATCACAAGAGCAATCTCCCTGGCCTTCAAAT
Source organism: Lanius collurio (assembly GCA_020086605.1). Taxonomy (NCBI): domain Eukaryota; kingdom Metazoa; phylum Chordata; class Aves; order Passeriformes; family Laniidae; genus Lanius; species Lanius collurio. The sequence goes on along the minus strand of JACBWW010000009.1, from coordinate 23,829,033 downwards.
ACTTTGTTAATATAACTCTGAACATCAGACATATTCCCTATCAAAAACAAGCATCAGTATATACTGTAAGGGAATTTCATTACTACTGAAACAGTACCATGTATTGTACTGCTGGCTGGGAATCTCAGACTGAATGACTTCAGCTTTCAAATCAGCAGTCAGAACAGACTACAGCTGGGCTAATTTGATTTAGACGAGGCCATGTTGTTGCTTTTCAAACATGAAAACCCCACAGAGTCATAAAACACCAGTGGTGTTGTTGCCCGAGCAAGGACAGGCAGAAAGATGCAGCAGCTTTCCCGGCACAAACCAAGGTTGAAGAAATATTCCTACAAGAAATACACTGTGGGAAATAAGACATTAAAAGGGAAGTAAGCTAGAAAACAAGGTGGATTTTAGCATTAACCTACCACTAGCAATCAGGTCAGAAATCATATTGGAGAGCCATGAGTGACATACACGTGCAGCTGGTTTATCATCTCACTATGGCCAAAGTGCTACTTTCAAATACAGACCATGTTTATGTATCTGCAGGTTACACACTGAATGTTAAAGGCAGCGATTACTACAGTACCATTCTTGGTAAAATCTGTCATAGTTTTTTGTACCAAAAGATCATCCTCATAAGGAAAAAAATAATTTGGCTAAAATTACAACTACAGCTCCTTGAAGATCCTTGTGAGTCCCTTCCACCTTAGGGTATTCTATGGTTCTTCATTTTCAAAGTATCTATTGACTTTTGAATCTAGAACCTATTTACTTTTCAATTTGACTTCAGTTCCTCCTGTCTAGGTCACATGATGAAAAAAAAAAATTTCCTTACCTAAAAGGGCAATTTTAGCAAACAGAACTGAAGTCTATAAAATAAGTACAAAATAAGCACACAACCCCTCACATTCTCTCCACTATGTGTGAGTCTGTGTCCACTCTTCTCTCTTCTAGGAGATATTTTGAGGGACAATTCTGCTTTAAAACCAGATGTTAAACTCTAACTAACCACTAGTATCAGCTGCACTTGTAAGAAGGCTTTCAGCAGCAATTTTACACAGCACAACAAATGACATAAACAATTTGCCTCCAAAGATCTGACTGCCCTTCTTAACTATCATACTTCTTCGAAGTAAAACGTAAAAATAACCCATCATAACAAGCAAATTCCTAAAAATTAAGTTCTGGGGGAAAAAAAGTGTGGCAAATCTTGGCATTAAAGAATTTGAAATAAAAACTTTATTTGAAGAATTTAGAATTGAAGTCTCAAGTAAGTAGTACACTTTACTGTAATTCTGTGTTATGACCTCAAATGCATAATTTACCTTACCAAGAAGTATGGCAATAACCAGGAATATAACTGCAAGTAGAATAGGAGCAAAATGAACTAAAGGCAATCAAAAAACAATAATGTATACTGCAATGCAGGATTTTTTTGTGGATAAAAGCTTTTCAAAGAATTCTTCCCATAGCAGGAGAAACACTTCATGGTTACTTTAAAACAAAAAGACATAACATATGTTTGGAACTTTGCAGAGATTCTGTATCCTGGAATTTGAAAGTTCTATAGAGTATCACTGAATTTTTCATATTTAATGTTTTCCATTGGAAAAACCTCTGGGTTTAGTGTTCATTCAAACCCCAGAAGCAGTAAATCATGTTTTCATTGCAACACCTAAATAAATAAGAGAATTTTATTGAATGCAGAACAGTAAATGTGATTTTATGAAGTTACATCCACTACAGTGTCGTCTCTGTCACGTTTTACATCAACACTGGAGAGACTGTGCCTATTTCTGTAATGGCCATTTTCATACTGTGCTTGAGTAAATCCATCTGGGTGACACACCAATCATGGTACAGTTTCAGAAAGTGGAATAAAACCAAGTTAGTGCAGTTATTTCTGTCAGGAGAAAACCCTATTTTCATCTCAGCACTATGGCTGGACACTTACTGAGCCATGACCATCGGTAATATGTAAATTTTTGGTTGGAGAGACAAGTGAAGGAAGAACATCTCCCACCTATCCAGCTCATACATCCTGTGTTCTGAACTCAGTAATAATAAGAAAATACCTAAGGCACCAAGCCAAGCCATGCACTGTCACTAGTTTGGGCTTTACAGAAGACTTTAACACTGCACAGGTTTTTAAAAAAGGCCAAGTCATCACTGCTGGACTGTGTGGGCCCCACACAGCTCTATCACACATGCATCCAGCCAAAGGGGACCTTTCCATGGCTCTTATTATCTCCTTAATACACATACTGCAGCCCTGCATTGCCACTTGTGTTAGGGGAAGTTTACATTATCCTACTGGTGATATTTGCTGTCATAAACATATTTTTTTCAGTTACACCATTCAGGCTGTATTTTCCACAGAACATGAGTTCTTGGCATAGGACAAAAGGAAAGCAGCAGTGAGCTTCAAGTGTACATACCAAACTCTCTCATGACAACGGTGGCAGGATCAGCAACAGAAGCAGCAGGTTGCATTTGCAAACCAAGACAGTCAGATAAACAAGTCATGGAAAAGGCAATTTCACTGTAAATCGTTTATTGGCATTATATTTCAGCTCACAACTACTGCTTGGTGAGCAGTTTGGGATTTGGGTTTTTTTGGAAGGAATATTTCAAAAGTGAGTCTTTGAAGATGAAGATGCTGTCTTACACTGGGGAGCAGTGTGTCCTATCAAAACTTCACAAAAGCTTTCATACACTACATAAAGAAAAGGGAAAACACAGGCCATTCCTGACAGCTGGATTCAGAGAGTGTATAGCTGAGTCAAACCCAAACTCCATAGCTTAAAATAAGTTTAATCACTAGCAATTCATCTTTACCTTTAGTGTTCCTAATCTCTAGTATGACACCAACCAGATTCCCCTCCAGTAGTTCCTCTCTATTGAGATTGCTGTAAAATGCAGCACTGCAGCCACTTTTGCTCGCAGTGTCCTTTCCACTTTACAGTTCTCTCCAGCAGTCTGAATTACTCAGACATATACCCTGATTGGCCTCCTGCTTTTCTGGAGATGCAGCTCCTAGTAAATCCAATCCAGTATGGAATTTTTGCTCTCATCACTCAGCCAAGTGAAAAAACTCAATCTGAAAACAGAATTTCTCCTGTAAGCCACTCTTTTCTGAAAGAAAACAGGCAAAAAAAAAAAAAAAAAAAAAAAGGAAGAAAAAGAAAGTAATCAAATGAATAGTCAAGGAAATGCTTTTTGTCAGGAATACATCTTTGGAGTCTCTTCTAGGTGGCTGGGCATGCGTCACAGGTGGCTTCAGCAGATACTTTGGAAGCAAAACTATTTATTGTGAAGTATAACAGATTTAATTCTGGGTTGTTTTTTTCTTCTTTAATCTTTTCTTAAATGAAAAATGCTTATCTCTCTTACTCATATCACTTGGATTAGATTGCCTAAACATTTTGGCACTTCAGATATTTTTCATATGGTTTAAAACAACTTAAACATGAATATGTGAGAAGATTCATAGCCTTGGACCACACCTTCATGCAACAAAATTAGCTTCAACAGAGTTGCAGTATCTCTGCCTCTCACAGAATAACATCAGAAATACGGCAAATACCAAAATAATACGTCTCCATCACTGTGTGTATATATACACACACAAATATATATATATATATGCACTCACATGTATATACTGTATACACACAAATTTCTTGCACATTCTTCCATGACATATTCACAAACTTCAGAAGCTGATTTGCATGATTTGCATTTTAAAGATTTATTAAAATCGGCTTAATCACAGTGATCCAGAGCTCACCTGAACAGCACTTAAATAGGCAAACTGAAAAGTCATTCTTAAAGCCCTTCAGCACCACCTCAAAGGTCTCAGGAAAGATTCTTCTGCAAATCTCAAACTCTCTCAAAAAAAACTGAGAATAAAGGAGGACTTTGCAGCATGTAAAGTCAAATATTAGTCGAATGCAAGTTTTGTTTCCACACTTTTACTGTAATAAAAGGGTGGATACATTTTAATGACATGCTGCGGCATAAGTATTGTCTCTTTAATGCAATTCTGGTTACATAGAAACATTTCTCACAAAAAAACAGAAAGATTTTACATACTCCTCCTTCTCCTGATGTCATCTTAAGGTTCTTAGATTTGAAAGATTAATATTTAGCCACATGAAAATATAGATTAAAATTACATATTCATGTTTCAGGTTGTACAAATTTCATAGTAGCTCATCCCCAAAAATGCAGACACTTCTATAGAGGAATCCAGAAGCTGATCAACAGTGCACAACACTGTTACAGCAGAGTTCACAGCAAGAAATTAACACATTAGATGTAATTTAAAAAAATTACCAATCAACTGAAGAGACTTTAGGTCCTCCTCTCTAAAAAACACACGATCCTTTAAAAGTAAGCATCCTGAGGAAAATAAAACTCGGCCTACTTTACCACACATGGCTCTATGCCAACAACTCTATGTGATCTCTGTTTAGCCTCCAAGACCATTCACACGAACCTAAAATTTCGGGTCCGTGTTCTGCCCTTGAGTGTGTACACGCAGCTCCGCCGCAGTCAATGGCAGCTGCGTCTGTACAGCTGAGGGCAGAATTCAACCACGTTATCAATAGCGGAGAGATGAAGTCAGCTCTGCTGGAAAGGCAACGAGGCTTGAATCCACCCAAGAAAGTGTTCCTCCCCAGAAAGAGACTCCCCACCAAAGAGTACAACACTCACGTTTTAGTCATTTTAGTGGCGCTTCTGCAAGAGAGAGAAAATTCAAGGGAAGGTGCTGTGCTTGTGTGGTTCACACTCAGAAGGGATCATATGCAGCGCTGTGCCTTATATATGAATACATCAAATGTATGCATGGGTGTATTTTTCTGAGTGGGAGAGGCTGTATTACAGATGTAGCCAAAGTCTCAACTCTGGAATTACTGACAACAGCTCTCTGAGACCCTGTTCACTTGCAAGCACCAATCACTGCAGGCAACATTAAAACGTGTGCTTTGTAAAAAGAGCAGCCATCTCCTTGTCCCATTCAAAATACTAATGAAGACCTACAGCTCTTTTTTCTGACTTCTCTTTCTCACTGTATTGATTTATTCTGTATTTATTTATTTATTTGGATGGTAACCTCTTATCACTCACACAAGGAGAAACAAAAACCACAGGGCAAATCACGTACAGAAAGCAGATGTTGTGATACCCTTGTGTAAGGGTACTTTAGCCCACAGGAGACAGGAATGTTAAGCTTTATGTGGTGAAGACAGGATAGGCATCTGGCTCTGTCTCTATGCTCCCTTATCACTAGCCCATACCTCCCACCTTCAAAGCCACAGTTTCTACCTTTCCAGGAAGCCACGTGCAGCTCTGCCTGTGAAACTGGGAGAGAGGCAACAGCAGGAGGCCACAGCACTGCACTGCAGCCAGGAATGGGGTCCCCAGCAAAGCCCCACCTGCACCAACACAGACCTGCACAGCTGGGGCTCTGCTCTGTGCTCGTGCCCTTGGCTCAGCCCTCGCCAGGCAGGAAGGGAATGTATGCCATGGCTCTGCCCAGTGACCCAGTGTGACACATGCTCCCTTTGCAAAGCCACCCTTCTCCTGCATGGTGTGGTGCTGCTGCAGGGAGACTCTTTGGGATTCTTTCCAATACCTTTAAGTTCTTTGGAGAGTACAGCACCAGATGGCCACAGGTACTACTAAATACTGCTGTGGCTTGCAGATGCTATTTAAGTCTAGAATCACCACATCACTTCTCTTCAAAGACAAACCACAGATCAGCATAGCACATATGATGTGCAGTTACTGAATGGCACTGGAGCTTCACTCATATCTCTGGAAATAATATTATTTATGCTGGCTATGGGTCTGGCATTTTTAATTTCAATCATTAGAAAATGATGTTTGAGTTGTCAGCGTGATGATAACTAATGATAATATACCCTGATTCTTAGAACTAAGTGGTGGCCCGTTGTCTGGATACTAACATGACAACAGAGAAATAACACCTTTTGGAGCATAATGCAAGTATTGAATGCATTTTAAAGGTTTTCCACTTACACAAGTTATCAGCATATTTATTTCTGTCTGCAGCTTCTTAGAAGGGCCCTATGTTCAGTGGAGAACTATTAGAAGACCTGTTCCTGATCTCCAGTCTCAGTAATGCATTTCTCTGATGTGTAATCCCCACTGAAAACTTCTAGAAGCTCAACAACCAAGTTTAGGAAACTGCAAAACCTGATACTGGGCACAGAGCTTTCAGTACTCAACACTCATATTTGAACCTGGGCCATTCCAGTTCCTTCCCCTCTAGTTCTTTTTTTGAGAAGAGGCAGTGTCTCTTCCGTTCCATAGTGTCATCTATTTCTGGATTTAAGACTGCAATCTTCTCCTGCTCTGCCCCTCCAGTTATTTCTTGAAAGAAGGACACGTTTCCAGTAAGGGTGAAGCAAGAGGGACATGTGAGCTCAGCGTTTCGGGGCAGATTCTGCACAGCTATTCTGGGACTGCCAGAGCCGTGCAGCAGAAAAGCATCAAACATTCAGGGGAATCCCCTTCTGTCACTTTGATTATTATCACAGTAAAAAGTAGTGAGGATGTGTCTTCTTAGACACGGTCCTGGGCAGGAGGGTGCTCTTTATTTTAGGTAAAGGCAGGAAATGAGTAATAGATTTCCTCTGCAGTCAAACTGGGGGTAGGGGCTGGTTGGTTGAGTGAGCTTTAGCCTCTCAATATTTCATCTTTGTGCTAAATAGGGAAAGTAGTTACAATCCTAACTTCTTTTATAATTTTTGGACATTTCAAGTTCAAAAATACAAACTACCTGTGAGCCTCATCCCTACATCTGTAAGGAGTATTCTGATTTCATCAGCTGGGAAATTGACGTAAAGTGTGATCACACATGGAGAGTTTGGGAAGCCACTGTTCCCTCACACAGCACTAATGCATTTTCCATACACTTTCCCACAATTATTGAAAAGAGTTCTGTTGCCCCAGTGGTAGAAGTGATGGGATTACTTTTTTATATATGCATAGATAGATAGATAGATAGATAGATAGATAGATAGATAGATAGATAGATAGAATCCCATCATATAAATTTAAATATATAGATGATGATGATGATGACTTTTAATATATATAAATTTCTTTCAGAACCAGTCCAGATGCTCTTGCAACAAAATCCCCACACACAGCCACCTGTGCCTTGTTTACACTTGGCCTCCTCCTACCATTACTCCCACTGATGAAGCCACACAACTGTTAATAAAGTTTGAGAGGGGGAAGATGTTTTTGCACGCAAAGCAGCTGTTAGCTCACAGCACCAGCTCATGTTTAAGACTCCTTTTTACCTGGATGAGAGCAAACCCATTTCTGTGTGTGTTTAAACTTCCTGCAGTATTGACTGAATGGCTTTTTTGCCTCATAGGACTGCAGAGCCACATCAGACAACTTCTCAGTGTAGAAAATCAAGCAAAAGGAAGGAATAAAAACTTAAGAAGCCATCAACAAAAAGAGACGGCACAACTTAATAATTAATATGCTAAAGAGAAACAGATGAACAGGAGAATGAATTTGCAAAAAAATCTGGAAAAAAAGGAAGTTGTTTCCATTTCAGAGGAATTCGAAATGTCTCCTGAACTAGTGTACTCATTCTGCTGGGGCAACAAGTGCTTAAATGCAAAATGTAGTAAGATTCTCCAGCAGAGCAGCAGTTAATTTTGACAGTATGGATTTTCCACTTAAACTGATAGACACTGCCTGCGATGACACGCTCCTGCACTGACTGAAAGGTCACTTGGAAGGCTCTGCAGTTCCTGCCATACACTTCTGTCTTTTTGGAGTCCTCACTGCTTACTATGTTAGTGCTGACTGGTTTGACCCAGGCTTACACTTCAGACAGTGACACTGAGTAGTATTTACTACCGTCATGTTACATAGTTACAATTTTGCCATTCATGAAAAAAAAAACAAACCCCAAGTTTTCTCCTGAAGTTATGCAAAAACAGAATTTGGGGAACATATTAGGCTGATTAATATTTTGATTGACTTCCTCTCAGAAGAGCAGTCTCACCTTCAAGGTGGCAGCCCCATTTTCTACCCTCATTCTGTTTCATTCTTCTCTGCTTGCACAGCCAAACTGGGTCTATGGGGACTGGCTTTGTCCCATTTTCCTCAGAAGGTCACTGCATGTTGGAAAACAAAGCTTCAGCTTCTCCTGAGCATTTGCACTGGATATTCTTTCCTGTCATTGATATCCCTTTCCACAAACACAAAATTTTAACACATTTCCAGTATTTCTACTGAACAAGTACTATGAGCTTTCAGCTTCTTCCCATAACCAAGCAGACAGCTTTTTTTTTCTGAATTTTTGTCTGAATCAAATTTATAAATATTTCTATCATACTTGCACCCAAGGTTTCTTAATTTCTTACTCCTGAAGGAAAGTTATTTTTAATATGCAAACTTAAACTCCACTCAAAACTTCCACAAACTTTTCATAAGCCAAAATTAATATTGTTTTTACTTCAGTTATCATCATTACCATCTAACATTGATGTCTAAAAATAACTCAATAATGACCTATAAGAAAAGCAGGAATTTCAGACTTTGAAGTAAAATACCAGAGACGGAAAGCTGAACTTCAATTAAGATATTCAAATGCATAAATAATATGTTCAGTATAAAAAACCCAAGTCCTAAGAACAAGAACTGATTACATGGGGGCCATGAACAGGCTGACAACCATTTAAGTGCTTTATGCTGTCCAAGAAAAAACAGAACCACAGAACAACCTGTGAAATATCTGATACAATGCCCAACTTCACTAAGTAACAAAATGCCCCCTGGCATCAGCAACACGGGATAAGGATTGTGACACAATATGTCATTAAAAAACAACACACCAACATAGTAGCACTGACCTAATGTGGGGTTAGTAAGAGCGCTGGAATGGTGTTCCCTGCACAGGGAACTTCAGTGTGGCTTCCCTCTAGCTTAGGGGTAGTTGGACCATGGATGTACTGATCAGTAACCACGTCCTTCTCTGTATACAGCACAGTGAGGAAAGAGAGAACCATTGTGGAGGGGATTGAGAGTAAGAATCATTTTGATTTTGCCTTGTATTTTTTCTCGTAAAAAAAATTGCATAGCCTTGTGTCTACTTCAAAGAGCTCATCTGAAAATCCACATCTAAAACCCCTTTAAAAAGAAAGTTTGAAATCACCAGCGAAGCAGAAATCCTCAGTCTCACCACCATGCTGGTGTCATTTCCCTGTTAGTACTGCTGACCCAGGTCTTCTTGTTTTTTCTCTCCTTCCCCCTTCTCACACCATGAGAGCTTCAGTAAGGCTGCTAGTCAAACATATCCTCAAAGCTCCCAGTGTTGTTCTATAAAGGGATGAACAACTGAAAGAGAGAAATCAGCAAAACCCGCCTCAGGGGTTCTGGGAGGGCCAGGAAGAAGAGTACCTCATCTTAACTGATTTGTTTTGGGTAAAAATTTTTAAGATGTGAGATTGAGGAATTGACAGTAGGAATTTTTCAGTTTTCAGTATTCTTGTCTGCTACTTAAATGCAAGCCAGGCTCCCTAAGCTGGGAACCAGGCACACACAGTTGCCATGACTGAAAAAAAATCACTGCAAAAAAAAAACCTTTTTAAGGGTGAATTCTCTCCTGGGACTAAAGACCAGCATGAAAAAAACTATCCAACCTTTGTGATTTCTTATCACAAGTCTAGCAAGACTGAGTCTGTTTCTCAAGTCCTTGGGTTCTGAAGCCATCTGATTGCATAGGAATATCGCTTTCCATTGAAAGAAAAAAAACACCTGCCAATGATGTGTAAGCGTTTGCAGGATTATGTCCATAACATTCGCATGAAATTTAAGGAATATGGGTGTTATGCTGTCCCTTTAGGACTATAATGACCTGAAAATTTAGGTATTACTAAGTTTCTGTTTTTCAAAAGTACTTTCTTAAGTTCCTCTAACTTTTACATTATGGTGTTTTCCTTTTTTCTCTGGGTAACTACAAAATCATAAGAAGCCAGGAACATCAGTAATTCCTAAAAATAGCCATCCTATCCTCCTTTCCACATTTAGAAATATATGGCATTTCTCATGAAAATGGAGAAATAAAGCATTCACTAAAGGTGGAGTACCCTATTTTTGGCTTTTTAGTCAGCTTTCTTTTTCCCTCTCAATTCCCCTTTTCATTTTCCTATCCCTAATCCTTATTTCCTTGCTCCTATTTTTACTTTGAGGAGTAACTATCACCATTACTCACATTGTCCATCTCTTTCCAGTTTTCCCTTAATTTTCAGTTCATTCTCCCTTGCTTCCTTCCACTTCAAGCTCCTTCTCCCCAGCTCAGCTTTTCCCTAGTAAAATCGCCTTGGAGCAGCACACTTCTCCAGCTCTATTTAAGTCCCACTTCAGTGATCATAAAAGGGCATAAACATATAGCTGGGGAAAAAAAAAAAAAAGAAGACTGTTACAGCTGATTAAAAAGAAATCAGATGATGAATTGTATAAAATAAGGTCAAATTCAGTTGGCAAAATAAGAAACAAACATTTTTGGAGATGTAGAAGGACTATTTAAACTTAAAGTATTTAATTTTTTCATTTGCAGAGGCTTTGGTTAAATATTCTTTATAAGCATGCTGTCGGTGAGGTTCCCAAGTATTTATGATCCTAAACTCAAAAGACAGCTTTCATTTTTGGTTCTGTAAAATAATTTCTGTTCAGCTAAAACAAAAGTCCATCCCCACATCAAAGAATAAAAAACATCTTCTCCAAAATGTTTTCATTTGATGTGAAATAACTGTAATCCTCAAACCAATCAGCAAATTGAAAAATCTACTTTTGTGTAAAGTGTTCTGGATCCCTTTGGGATGAAGAGCACTGTTATCAGCCCTAGAAATAATTAACCAACATTTATGGAATGTCAAATGAGCCTCTGCATAATGCATTAGATCTTCCTACCTTCCAAACACTATTAATGTTAAGGAAAGTGTATCTGTGACTCCAATGGATGACAAATCACTTTCCTCTTCCTAAATATTTTCTTGTTGCTGTGCCATCCCTTGATCTACTATATTTCCACCACCAACGCACTCTCCCTTCTTCCAGGCATTTATTGCTTGTGTGATGCTGGCATCTTTTCTGTCACCCCCTTGACAAATGTTTACCCAGATCTCTGGAAGCATCTCAATGTCCATCTTCTTTCTCCACTTTTTTAGGAAAGACAGCACTGCATGCAGGAGAGCTGGTGCTTCCCTACTCCTTGTTTTCCCTCCTCTCCTCCCTCAGGTGACCTCCACCAGCGCACTGTAGACTTCCCTTTCTTCCATCACGTTTTCTGAGTGTGGGGCTGAGATCATCAGCAGCTGGCCAAGCCATCATTTGAGCATGCCCAGCAGAAATGCTTCCACACACACACACAACCAGGGATACACTTTCAGGTCCTCCAATGAGTTCTTAGCAGCAATCTACATAACAAAGCCTGGAAACCTTCACTGAAATAAAAATAAAAATGAGCACGGAGAAGAGTGACAGCCTTTCATTCCCCTAAACAGAAGTCAACATGCCAACGTTCACACCTCCTGCCTTCACTGATGTAAATAGAAATAATTTCACCTTTAATTTTCAGTCTCATTTCTGACTTAACATGCTAACAAAGCTCTGACAAACAAAAAATATACTCACCAGCACTGGCTCTGAACTCTTTTCCCCTTTGACTCCCTTTCCTCTGCCCTTGCAGCAGATGTGGCTGGTGATGCTTGTTAACTATCCCCTCCTTCCCTCACAGATACCCTCCATCCAGACCTTTCGGAGTAGATGAGCACAAAATGCTGTCCCCGAACAGAAGGAAATTTATGGTATAGCCAGTAATTATCAGTGAATATTACCAATCCCACAGAGGACAAGGAAATCCCTGTTACAAAATCAAAGTATGAAAGTGCAGTCCTTTGTGTAAAAGGGAAAGGGAAAAGTAACATTTCTAATTGAAAATTAAAGCAAGAAGCACGATACTAGCAAAGTACATTTATTGTGTTAACGTACCATTTGTCTTCTGGGCAAGTTACTAAAGGTCATTTGTTCTTCATAGCAAGTGTTGAAAATAGTTTATGTTGTGGGTCTAACTTAAAGGAACAATGTCAAAACCCTCAGGCCCAAAATGACCTTTTTATGCCAACACAGAGATCTAAATCTCTTACTGAGGATAGTGGTGATGTTTGCATTTCACTCTCTCCCCCTCCCTTCTCCTTCTAACCTCCCCCTGCTTTCACATGAGATACCTCACCACAGAAGACAGCACAGACTGCAAAGTTAACATGCCCACTCCACACCTCGTGCTGCTCAGCCCGTGCTCTGCCCATCCTGCCAGACACCCAAGACAAGCTGCTTGCTGATGTGCCTGGTACCCAACCTGCCCTCTAACCACAAGTGAGAGAGGGGAAAAGGGATGGGAAGGGACCAGACCTACCCTCACCTGCTGGAAGAAAAGGAGCACACGCTGCCATGTGCTCTAGAAGGTAGAATATAGTGACATGGGCAGTTCTTCTTTCAAAACCCCATGACAGTGCTGTCTTCCTGCCTAAACAAGCCCCTCAGGGTCACCTCTAGCTGGTTGTCCCAAAAAGGCCTGGCTGTAAAAGAGGGAGGATCAGGGTTGCTGAGATGCTGCTGATGAAATAATAAAAAACATCAGTGTAGGACATACACACAGAGAAGCAGACACGGATACAGAGGGATTTGAATATAAAGGCTCTGAATGGTTCCAGACTGGAAAAACACCTGGAGCTGCATGTGATTCACTTAAAAAACAGCTCATCTTTACTACTGCACAGATGCTCTCCCTCAAGTGTTCGAGTAAGATCAACGTGGTGGCCTTGTCCTCCTCCTCGGCATTGTCACATTATCCTCAGCTCTAATCTGAGCATATTGTGAGCACCTGCAGATGTGGGGCACAAAGAGACACTAAGCAGCACTTTAGAAAAAGGAGCTATCATAAAATGCATCATGGAACTGTAAATACCTTTTCACTTCCAAGGAGAAGTGCACTGGGTAGGCTGCACTCCTGCTTCCTGCACTGCTGCCACTCTCTTCTGAGGGTGAGGAGAGATTTTCTGTCTCCACAGCCATCATTCCCACGCTTCTGAGCCACACCTGGGACTTCTGACGTATGATACATCACATATATGAGATATATGAGAGTACAGGCAACATGTCATGTTCTCCTACCCCACGCATCTCCCACAGGGCTCCATCTAGAAGACACGTCTTTTCCAGGCTGAATCCCGCAAGGTGAACACCTCACATGAACTAACGCTGAGCAGGCTTAGCATAACCTTTCAGAAGGCACTCAGCACTTTGCAGGATTTAAATGCAAAAGCCTCAAAAAGGCAAAAGCTCATTTTCCTGAATTCCCAGCTCTGGCTGCCATTTGTGACAGACTTCACACATTTATGTGCTGCCCTGTCACATTTGGGTGGCAAAAAAATGGCAAAGTATAGATGCCGTGACAAGTAGATGAGACATGTTTTTCCTCTTTAGTGTTCTTAGGCTCAGATTTCCCTTCAACACATAGAGGAAGAGAAAAAACCCTTGGGGCAGACAGAAACAGTTTAAGAGTTTAGTTACTCGGTTATTGTGAAAAGGATTTTTAAAGAATTAAAAATTCAAACATTATAAAATATAGAGCAGTGTTGGACTTTCTGAAATTCTAAGGAGAGAGTTTTGTACATGTAGACTAATGTAATAAATAAAAATATGCACAGGCATCTAATCTACTGCATATTTTTATAGAGAAATCTTATGAGTGAATTTCTATATTATATGCATGAACTACATTTATGAGTTTCCTTTTTTTCTTTTTCAGTTGGTTAAAAAGACATGTAGAGTAAAATATAGGAACAATTCAGACACAACCATGGTTTTCCTTTTTATGGTTCCCACCAAATCCAGTATTTCTTTTCATTACTTTAAGAATCCAAGACCAAACAACTTACCTAGCTACCTAGTAGGTTCTCTTTGAAGATGTATTTAATACCAGACATACACTTAAAAATAATATATAAGGTGCAATTTTTAAGTGTGGGAGATATAGGCAGGATATCATATCTGCATCTAGTTTCTAAATAGCTGTGATTCTTGTTTTGATTTTGCACTTGATTGAGGCCATTAATGTTACAAGAGAAATGCTCAGCTCACAGATGGAAAATCTCCCCGCAAGGGCTCTACAAGAACAGTCACCATCAGACTTCTCAGGGTTCATTGGCTGGCTCACAAGAGTATGAAATACTGCCCCATAAAACACATATAAATAAATAAACCTACAGTTAGACTTAACCACCCTGTTTGTGTTCTTTTTGCACTGAGTATATGCACTGCTATTAGTCAAAAGCAAGTATTGACACACATCAAGATTCAAAGTCAGAGGTATCACTTGGATGGTACCCCTTTGATTCAGACATGTCACAGGATTTCCTTTAATGGGCAAAATACAAACTTGAGTAAATTCTCTCCCCCACAGCCATAGTGAACACACCAAGTATCCAATAGTAACTCTGACCTTAATCAAGCTTCAATATGGAAATTTTATTTCACCCTAAACTCCCATGTCTGTTTTAAAGCAAAATGCCCAAGTCAAATCCAGGGACTGAAAAAAGGTTATTTTCAATTGGGAGATATTAAATATTCTAGCTGAAATCCTGGTTCTTTTGAATACCACAGCAAATGTCCCATTCATTTCAATACTGCCAAGATTTTTACCATGGAGAATGGCCTGGAATTCAGTTTGTAAAGGTGAAGCAATAAAGGGTCTGAATCAAGTCCCACTGAAGTCTGTGGACAGACTCCTATTCATAGCAATGGAGTGGATCAGACTCTAAGTCTGTCTTGGCGCAGTTAGGAGCTGTACCCTCACAGATAGTGAAAGAATTGTTGTAAATGCCAGGCAGAATTAGGAAGTACAAGAACACCCAGTACTTAATACGGCATTTTACAACAAGTTCAAAGCTCTAAACTGGACGTAAAGTTAAACAAATTGCAATTAGATTAAGAATCAGTCATTTCAATGTATTAAAAACCCAAGGTAAGTTTTCCTGTAATATTTGAAGGAGGCAGTGCAGAATAACAATTTACTTAAATGTAAAAGTAAACCTGTAAGAGAAAGACAGAAAACAGAATAATCTCAGGGGAAGGGTGGGGAATAAAACTGTAAATTAAAGCAGTAATTCTAGCCTTCAGTGATGCCTCTACTATTTCAACTATGTTTTTGGCTTCTATGTCCATTGTAGTGAATCATGCTGTACTGAAAGGTGAAAAATGCTCATGTCTGGATCAGGAAAAAAAGATTCCTAATTGACACTGCCATGAAGAATGCTTGCGAGAGAGAACTGGGTTTCTAACCTTGATCTATTTATTTCATCTAAAAGATAGAAACAGCTATCGAGAATATTTCACAATGAGTGGCTTTGCTTGCAAGGACTTTCCTGTGGCAAGGCAGACTCTGCTGCTGTGCTGTTTCGTGTTTCATGATACTGGTAAGACTGCAGTGAAACCTGCCCAAGCAAGTGGCTGTATGCTTGGAATTCGTTTAATACTCTTTATCCTACTCTCCATAACAAGTTTACTGCTTTGAAACAATGCATTATGGACAGCAATGGCTGCAGTACGCAGTTGACACATGACAGCAAAGAAAAGAAAGGGAAAAAGACGTGGAAAGAGGATGGATTGAAGAAAGGCAGAGGGGCAAAACAGTGTGCACCAAGCCGATCATTTGTATCTTATTAGGAAATAACATGACCCTTATGAAGGTCTAACATGTATGTACAAAGAATACTTCTGAAGCACGCTGTAAACAGCAAGTAAACTCTTCCAGCTGGGATCAGTATGCCATTTAAAGACCACAGAGGGACCATAAACTTGAAGCAGCCTGCAGGATGGGGAAAGTAGAGATCCCACTCACTGTGTCTTCATGGAACGGGAGATGATCCACACAGAGCACTGCAGAAGGAGCGGTGAGAGGTGATCCTATCTGATGTGGAGGCAGAGCAAAGATATAGTACAAGATAATTTTTCAGGGCTGTGGTATAGGTGAGGGTTAGTCTGTCAGTCCTCACATCAGTTTGGGAACCATTCACAGGATCACAGAACACCTCAAGTTGGAAGAGACCCATAAGAATTACTGAGTCCAGCTCCCTGCTCCTTGCAGGGCTACCTTACACTAAACCATGGACTGAAAGCGTCGTACAGACAGTCCTTAGACTCTGACACACTTAGTACCATGGCCACTTCTCTGGGGGGCCTATTGCACGGACTGACCAGCCTCTAAGTGAAGAATCTTTTCCTAATGCCCAACCTGAACTTACCCTGGCACACTGCAGCAAAAGCGGAGGCTGTGAATACAATCACAAAATCATAGAAACAATAGAAAGCCCTGGCTTGGAAGGCACCCTAAAGACCATTTTGTTCCAACCCTTCCTCAACAGGCAAAGACACCCTCCACTATCCCAGGCTGCTCAGAGCTCCATCCAGCCTGGCCTAGGACACTTCCAGGGATGGGGTACCCACAGCTTCTCTGGGCACCCTCTGCCAAGTTCTCACCACCTCACAGGGGAGAATTTCTTCCTAATACCCAATCCAAACCTACACTCTGTCAGTGTGAAGCCTTCCCCCTTGCCCTGTCATTCCAGACCCTTGTAATACTCACTCTCCATCTTTCTTGTAGGCTCCTTTCAGGCACTGGAAGGCTGAAAATAATCTAGAGGTTTATTTTATTCTTTCACCCTTTTTCTGGCAGCCTGGTTTCCAGTTTCATAATCAGGAACATTATCCATTGCTCTATTAGACTAAAAGGACATGTTCTTCCTGTTAAGCTCATACAGTGTTTAATGTGCTGGATTTAGACACCTTCACTCTCCTTAAAGGTATGCCATGCATACAGGAGCACCAGTGCATACAAAACTTCCGGAAGTCTGAAGCACACAGCAAGTTTAGAATCCCAGGCACACAGTTCAACAACCCCTCAGCTGAGAAATTCAAACAAATGCCCAGCACTATCATGTACCACAAAATATAAAAAACCCTCCTCTGGCCTGCTTGCAGCAGAGCCCTTGTTACAGCAAGGGACAACTTTGTACCTTGATCCTCCAAGCTGACTCCCTAAGGGAAGAAGGACACAAGCCCAGTTTCCCATGAAAGAGACGACAGTACACACTGGTACTCAGAGTGAAGCAGATGTCGGCAGCCAAAAATCCCATCTGAATAATCCACTGAAGGACAAAAACTGAAAAATGTAGAACTCCATAAAAGGAATGTACCACGCTAACAAAGTCAACCAGAAAGGGCATAGGGGAAATTGAGACAGCTAAGAAGGAATCTGAAATGTACATGTTTGGAGAGGTTAAAAAAGGAAAGAAAAAGGATAAGCCAGTCTTCAATTAGAGATAAATATTGAAAACATTTCCTTTCCCCAGTGGCAAAACAATTTTCAAGAAACATGTTTGTCTAAAAATTTCAAATTTTAAAAAAGGCAGGAGGAAAAAAGTAAACTTAATTCAAAATGTAAACAAAATTTTCAATTACAATTATTTGAAATTCCAACCTCTGGACCTGAAAGAGGGTCCAAATGCATTTTGTATCCATTTTTCAGAACACTGATATCCAGCGAAGGCAAGGAAGGGAACTCTCTCATCTGCTAAGTGCACTTGGCAAAAACAAATGAAGACACATAAAAGAAAAAAATCCTCCCTGTGCATAATGGACCAGGAAATGGTAAAGGAATAAGTTGTTTATTTGGGGACCTGCGTCTTTTGAGCAGCTGTTGTACTCACTGCTTATATTTGAGACTAACCTTTACCATGGCAGTGGTGGACTGCATATGGGGCTCATCACTGGACTTCTGGGCTGGGGATTTCCAGGCATTCAGCAAAGTTCATCTGCCTCTGAGGTAAAGGAGAGCTTTAGCATTTCATTCCGTAACAGCAGAGAGAAAGCATGAGTGCTTTTAAATCAACACCCCCCCACTACAGAAGACCAGAAACAGCCTCTGATAACTGCTCTAAAAACTTCAGAAAAAAAAGTCTGCATAAAACCACCCGTGGGGACTGGTCCAGGGTTCTGACTGTTTGCTGAAATGGATGTCTAATCTGTCTTTAACAGCTCTGGGAGGACATTTCTACAGACCTTCCAGACTTCCAGCACTATCTGCAGTGGGATCTTATTATCAGACATGGCCAGGAGAAATAAAAATGACAAAAAAAAAATGAAATGCAATAGAAAGGAAATAAAATTGAGTTACAGAGGCTCTCCTCACATGTAGCCACTACACATTATTTAGATTTGAAATAGGCCAAATTACTGACTACATGGACATATGGATTGAGCAGCTACTCAGGTGCCAATGTTACCCCTGGAAAAGGATATACTGAAGGATGCTGATTTTAAATTGTATTGACCAACTTTGCTCCTTTTACATATAGGGAAGGAAAAAGGGAAGCAGAGGACTGTGCTTTACATCAGCAACCCATCACACAAAATTGTATTCTTAAGTCAAAACCAAAAGGAAATGAGGATGGATTTCAGCACTGATACATGTGCAAATATATAATTTTTTAATCTTTCCTATATTCAAAACATACTTTTGCCATAATTAATGAGGGCTGAATGTCTTTTACTTAATTAGGGATAAGAAAACAAATTCTAAGATGATGTTATCAAGAACAGCCACATACAATTTAGCTTTGCTGGCATGGAGGTCAGTGAGGATTTCAACACTGAGTGCAGACACAGGGAAGTCAAGTACTGGCAACAAGTCTGGAATGGTACATGAAATACTTTTAAAGCACCCACCCTCCTCCATAAGAAGCCCTGGCTAGCAGCAAAGTATGGTGCTACTCTGTCTGTATTTCAGTAGCATGGCCCAGCTCTGAGTAAATAATACTAAACAATAATTCTTGGTTAAGAATTCATTATACAGAAGGTTCCAAATAAAAAAGGAAAGAGAAATAAGTGTCTCAAACCTAGCCATTTACAGTTGTGCAGCATTAAAATCATACCTAGCATAGCTGCATGCATTTAAGCAAATAATAATAATAATAATCTGAATTAAACTAAATAAAAATTCTCAGAATAGAAAGAAAACAAATCCAAAGCCTTGACATCAACATAAAACCAGAATTCTGCCCATTCCTTCACAATGGCTTTTCTATTGCACTTTTTTCTGACCTTTTATTACTTTCCCAATATTAAAGAATATTGCTTTTCAAAACTCTTCATGTCTTTGCTACCCCTGCCATTATTTCCACTCCTATTGTAGAGAGCTGTTAGTCTCTTTTGTTCCAAGGTGCACAGCAGCATTGTATCTTAAAAAAGAGGTGAGAATATATGTACTTTTTGAGGGGAAAAGATTCAAGTGTTTTCCACTCTTTCTTCCAAAGACCAAAGCCAAATTTTGTTATAAAATTAAATAATAAAGTAACTAAATGAATAAATAATATTTTAATAAATATACTGGGAGAATGAAAAGCATGAAATCGATTTCCTGCTGGTAAGGAGGGAAAAAGGACACTTATACATGACTTGACTGGACTTAAATAGACATTTTCCTGATCCTGTAATTGTTCCATGCCCAGAACATCTGTTGAATTCAATGTGAGCTCCAAAACCAGATCAATTAGAGGATCAGAGTTGTTTGGGAAAGGCCTGCCCATCACTTTGAGAAAACAAACTAGACAGACCTTGAAAAAGAATGTAAGCCCATAACTAGCTGACAAGATTAAACAAACGGGGCTATGCAAATCCCACATCCCATAAAGCAGCACACACCATCCTAATGAAGGCACTTAAAACCAGGTCCTGCCCACAGATGAGAAGGGCTTTGTCACTAACTTCTGTGTATGAACTTTAAAATGAGCAAGACCATTCAGGAGGAAAAGCTGAAGTGTTGACACTAAGTTAGGGACACTTAATTTGCACTGTATGTTTAAAACCTACTTGAAGAGCACACAGCCTGGCAGCTTTTTGCACCACCAGAAAGCCTGACAGTACAATTCTGCCCTTAAGCAGAGGCGAAACACTGGCTCCAGTCTAGAGCAACCGAGACTAACACGCAAACAAAGTCTGCTTCCAGGCCTGCAGCTGGATCCTAGGGGACAAACCCCTGTGCTGCTCTGGAGCTCTGCTGATTTTAGCCCTGCAAAACCAGAAACTTAACTGCAAAATCTAGACCCTTAATTCCTAAGAAATACCAGAAGAGCTCATTTAAAATAGAGAACATAAAGGGCAATTAAAAAAAAATTAGTTTAGCTTTTTTTTTTGTCCTGGTGTTTACAAATGGCAACTAACTGCACGATCATTAATCCCTTATCAGTATTTCCCTGCTGCACAGTTCAGTTTTGTGGATCAGTTTTACACAGTAGGAGAATCTTAAAAAGTCTCACCTCTGTTTTATTAAGGTCTCAGAGGAACAGTACTCATACCTGAGCAGACTTGAGTACAACAGCAAGCAGCCTGACGTAGGATATTTAGTCTTTAGCCCATTTTAATGGACTCTGACTTAAGCAGTCAAGTTCTCAGTTTCCTTTATAATGACAGCTGGTTCTGCAAACATAAATCTAATAATAAAAGATAACAATGGCATTTAGTATACTGAGTTCTTTTTTTTTTCTAAACGGCAGCACACGTCATCAAGTAGTTCAAAGCTATTTCAACTTCAAGTAGGAAATTCTCACCATGAAGAGTATCAGCAGTTCAGCTACACTCAATTCTCACAACCATATAAAGCAGATTTCAGAAGAACTTCAAGGGGTTGTACAAAAAGTCATACACATTGAGAAAAAATGCCCATCCATTCCCTTCTCTGGCATCAACTGGGAACATATACCCAGGAAAAAAACTGTGGAAGAGAGTCAGAGAGAGTGAGTCTTCCTTGGATGTATCTTCCTTGCAACCTGTACTTCACAGACTTCCCAAGTACTCCAAGATAGAGCCTCAAGGCTTTCTTTACATCTTTGTATTCAACATCCCTGATGGACTTTCTGTCCATCCACTTGTCCCTTTGCTTTCTAACACAGTAATTCTTTAGACCATCCATAAACTCTCGTGACAAAGTTTCACGATGTATAAAAAATACCAGTGTGTGCTTGGCCCCAAAGCGGATCCAGCTGCACATTCGAGACAGAATAAAGCCCCACAATGAGGTTCCCCCCAAGTCTTTTCTCATGTATTAAGGCAAAGCAGGCATTCTCCTCTCCTGCTGGGCAGCTCCAGACAACGCCATTAGCTATGGACTTGGTCTATTCCCCATATACCACCAAGTTGTAACAAGGGCAGAGATGCAGCACTCTTGAAGCCAGTTAACTTATGCAGGATGGCTTTCTTCTCTGAGAAGGAAATTCTATGAGCAGAATCCATGTTCTTTATTTATCTGACTTCTAAATTCTCTCCTCCAGCTACTTAAGACAATGCAGTTGGAAAAAAAAAAAAAAATTGCTGAGACAGGTATTTAAAAAAGATCCTGCAGTTCCACAATTGCTTCCATGGAGTCACAGCAGGTTCTGAGCAACCACAGCTGATGCTTATGTGACAGGGTGTGCCATTAAAAAGCTCACTAAACATTAGTGTGTAGCTGGATCGGTCCCTTGCTCTGGCTCCTCACACAACTGCCAAGTCCTAGAAAGGATGTGTGACTGCTCTGTACTGTGACATCCCATTCTGGTGCCACTTTAAAGTGGTTATGCAGGTGCAGTTTGCATCTTTTACTTTCAGGGCACTAATTCTAAAACAGATTGGCAGTTAGCAAAATACATAATGGCCTTTGTTACTTTGTAGAAATCTTAAAACTCCCCAATAAAATCTCAGCCCTCTGGGCAAGTTCAAACCTATTCAGAACCCCCTGCTTTTTACCAGCTACTATTCACAGGCGCTTTGAAGGAGCCCACAATCTTTCCTGATTTGTTAAAAGGCTGGAAAAGGGACTCTGTACCATGACTGTACCTTGCTGAAATAAAAGAATTGGCAGGACTTCCCATCAAATCCTGCATGGACTGAGCCCCCTGTCTTAAAAGCAATGTTTCCCAGTTGTTCTAGTTCTGATTATTCTATTTTAAAATGGACAAATTGGAAAGAAACTCTTTCCTCTCATGCCCATAATTGGAAGCATGGGTAAGTTTACATGACATCCTGAAAAAAAAGCAGTTCACAGAAGGCATTAATGCAAAATGGTATATGGTGCATAGATCATTTTCTTGTATTTACTCCTTTTCTCAACACCAGACACACAGTTAAATATCATACAAAGCATTTAGATTTAAAACACCCTTTCAAGAACTATAAAAAGACCTAGAAACTCTGTAACATGTAATTAAATTGAGAGAGAGTAGCTCAAAGAGCTTTGCATGGCTTGGAGAGATTAATGAATGTGTGGATGAAAATAATCCATATCTGCATTCAAAATAATATAAGTTAGACCACCCATTTCAGCTGTGGACTCCACAAAGACACTACAGACCAGCCTGGTGTCACTTCTCATCAGCCACAGCATGCTGACAGTAGGTGCAGGAAGCCCTTGGATTGATGGAAATGTTTGGGATTTCCACAAAACACTTATTTCCAGAAGAAGTATAATCTTAGGAAATGTTCACAGGTACTCACAGATATCTTACAGACACGTAACACAGGAGAGACAGTAATAGATCACCTGAGCCAGCTTTGTAACTCTTAAAAGCAAGTAACATTCACTGAAAAGTAAAAATATAAAATAACTTTTATTACTTAAGTATGCATTTCCAGTACAAAAAGAGAAGAGCAAATTTCCATCAAAAACCACATTTGGGGTGTCATTTCTCTGAGTTTGTATCCACCTTGATGAGTGGATTACAAACCCAAGCAAACTGAGCCTAAGGTTAACCAAAATGCAGTGGAACTGCAACACAGCCAACCATCACTGGTGTTTCCCTCACTTCTTTCATGCAGCACTGTAGATAGGATTAAGTGCAGATGAGAAAAGAGGAAAAAACCAAAACCCCTGACTGTTTAAAGTCCTTATTTCCAGCACAGCAACTTCCAGAGTATATGTGCTCCTGAGGATGATTTGTATCACCAGCAGCAAGAGGAAGGATAAAAAAGAAGGGGGAAGAAACAAATGGAAGTAGAGTATCAGATGTAAAAATCTGACATGCAATTGGGTAATCTCTATTGATAATCAAGTAGTCTAGAATTTGAAATTATTAATACTTATTGTTCACATTTCTGAGGGGTGAAAAAAGCACATAAAAACAGTAAAAATAATTTCTCACAGTATTAGCTCAGGTCAATAGGGGCAGACTACCTGTAGCAGGCTAGACTGCAGCTGAAAGTTTAGAATGAGGAAAACTTAAGGTGTATAAGGCACAAAAAGAGGATATCACAAGATAGGTGTGGACTGGTGAGGTGAGGAGGTGATAAAACAAAATAGGTGTGATAGAAATTCATATACAATGTCAGTGGTGGAAGTTTTTCCAGCCCTGACCAAAGTTTCTTTAAAAATCTGATCCTTCATTCCTTTCTTCGGAGAGATGCTAGTAAGTTTAAATTGTCTGTCATCATCTATAAGTAAATAGGGTAGGATATTTAGAAAACACACCTGACCTCAGGCTGTTTTTACAGCTACAAGTGCTTTCCTTTTAATTTGCCTCACAAATTGGGCCCTTGGTCTGAGAGCTCATATTGAGCACATCTGAACACAGTGGCTGTAAAACACCACCAAAATCACCTGTAAAACAAGAGGCGATTTTGGAAGAGCAGAAGTACAATCTGGCTAAAAAACTGAGCACCTCTCTTCTGCACAGGCTTCACCACTGCCCACCTCCAACCTACTCAGCTTATTCCACCTCCACGGAGCTCCACACGAGGCCCACGGAGCTCCACACGAGGCACACAGGGCACTGCATGAGGCACACAGAGCACTGCATGAGGCACACAGAGCACTGCATGAGGCACACAGAGCTCCACACGAGGAACATGGATCTCCCCACGAAGCCCACGGAGCTCCGCATGAGGCACACGGAGCCCCACACGAAGCACATGGAGCTCCGCACAACACCCTCAGATCTCCACACGAGGCACGCAGAGCTCCGCACAAGGCACACAGATCTCCACACGAGGCACGCAGAGCTCCGCACAAGGCACATGGATCTCCGTACGAGGCACACGGATCTCCACACAAGGCACATGTGGCTCCGCAGGAGGCACACACGATCTCCGCACAAGGCACACAGAGCACCACACGAGGCACACAGAGCTCCACACAAGGCACACACGAGCTCAAGTCCTCCCAGGACTACAAACAAAGATGAGAGAAAAGAAGCTGTGAGGAGAAGGCTACAACTCCTGCAGGCTGCTTGGTTTTACCATCCAAGAGACATCACCTTCATTTGGTGCTCTGACACGACTCCCACAAGTGCTGTTTGTGCCCAGCATCTCTGCTCTTGTGACCACCACAGCCAACACTGGGCATCCCCTGGCACCTCCCAGAGACACAAGTGTGAGGGACAAGGTTGCAAATTATCCCAATATTTAATTCTGAGGCAGACATCACTTTGCATTCAAGCCAAGTAACAGCTCTTTTTCCTGCAGGTCAGATTATTGTTCCCCGGCGAAGAGACGCAAGGACTTGGATGCAGGTTTCCACCCCTCAAACCTTTCAGCCCTTTTGGATCCAGCCCAATCCTGCCAACAAAGTCACACACAAAACACAGCATTTTCCTGTATGAACAAAAGGAGTATGGACCCTTGAAAGCAGTCATTATATTATTAGACTTCAAATAAAAAGGAAGTGCACTGCTTTTCTCCGCTCGTGATTTACTAAAATATAATTTGAGTTGTCCACATCCTTCCAAAGTACTGTATCATAAAATATTCTGCATGATGCAAAAAAAGGTGAACAAGGTTCAGAAAGATTTGTATGTCCATAACCCCATGAGCTGTCCCATGGTTTCAAATATGACTGTGTACATACTGAAAGTTGGGTGTCTGCTGTCAGTGCCAAAAACCCAGTGAAACCTGGTACATGGAAACCTACCCTGTGCTGTACTGAAACCACATGTGGTCAAGACTCATTTGGAACTACTAAATTCCACTGAAATATAATATGCACTCTTAGTATTTCATCTTTCAAAAATAAATTCTTTTTTACTCTCCCTTGTTTAGTAACAATCACTGCTTATGCCAGATTTAAGTCAGACCAGAAGAACAGACTATTAGCCAAATTTGACTTTGAATGTAAACTTACTGACTTGAAAATTTCAAAAAAGCCTGAGCTGCAGCAACATGCCTCATTTTTGCTTTGGTTTTTCTGGTACCATTCAAGTGATACAACTTTCCCTTTTTTTTTAATATGGCTCATTAAATCATTGTGAAATATAATTACATAGTACCAAAAAGCTCTTTACCTGCCATAAGGTATCCGCAGTGGTGTTAAATGTTTTATCTTATTGTCAGCTTACTATAAAAAGATATTAACCTTTAGCTGATCTATGCTCACATTTGATTGTTATCCACTGTGGTACATCACAAGGGGACAGGGTTTCACTGGGCACTGCTTTACTTTCCAAGCAAGGTGCTTCCAACTCCACCTTAGCTCCTCCACCCTTTCCAGTGGAATGGATGTGTGCAACTCTTCTGTAAGTCTCTGAAGTCAACAGCCAACACAGAGGAATAGGAGGCTCATCACTTTAAGGCTTTAATGCCAAGATGTTTAGTGTCTTCTTTTTTTTTTTTTTTTTTTGGTTCTAATTGGGCGTTTTGGTTTAAATCCTACTTTCTGACTGATGAATTTTTCGATTAATGCAACTCATTTGCAGCTTGGTATTTTGCCTAGTTCCCATCAAATTGAAGCAATTATAGAAAAAATTAAGTGCTCCAATAATTTTAAACCTCTCCACACTCTGCAATATTATCAGTGTACTTCACTTTTTTTTAAAGGTGCAAGCTCTTCAGGAGTGCTTACTCTTCAAGCACACACAGTCTATGAACTGATTAAATACTATCAGATAATTTAAAATCTTTACAAGAGCTTTGGCTTTCCAACATTGAAAGCAAATGCTGTGCTAAACTTGGATGATGCTAGGACATAGTATGCTCCAAACACAAGAAATACGAAAAATCCTTTTGAACAAAGACAATCTCAGGCTTCATAAATGCAACAGCAGAAAAAACCAGCCTCCTAATGATTGAGGGGTGAACTCTTTCTTCTCAGATCACAAGCCAGAGGAGTTGGGCTGAAGTCCTGCCAGACTTCAGGACTGGCAGACAGCTGCATGCAAAGCCTCCTCGACTTCCATGCTGCTATAGAAGTATCCACAAAGGCTTTCCTCTTGCAAAACAACTTGCACAACTGGGCATTTAGCATACATGTCTCACTTGGAAGAAAAACCCACCACAAGTAGATAGAAACACTCACCTGAGGGGATGCTGAGATTTGAATGACTGCTGTCTTTGCAGTACAGCAGTCAGACACTCTTCTTGTGTCAGGAGTTCATAGGTATGATTTTAAATGAGCTCCAGAGCAGGAAGTTATCTCATCTTGCACACTTAAATGCTGTCTTAAAGAGTCCACTTTTACAAATCTACAGCACTTAATCATAATTTTAGTGCTCTTTTCATGTAATGTTTTCAGAGTAGGTAAAAAGATGATTCACCTACACACAGAAACCTTATTATTTCTTTATACTAAAAACAACACTGAGGCAAAGAGAGAGGGTTTTTTTCTTGCCTAGTATTGTTAAAAGACTACAACATAAAGAAACATACAATACACTGATACATCAACGTTTTCGGTGCAAGGCTTGGCTTCTTTCTATATGTTACACAGCATTTATAAGTTCAAAATATATTGTATTATCTACAAAAACAGGCTTATTGCATCCTCTAACTTAGCAATACCAAGACTATCCCTCACACAATTTTTAAACCACTCAATTAAAAACAGTAACGTAACTACGACATGATAAGACTCCTGCCAGCATCAGATATCTATTATTCATTCCTTTAAAAGTGACAAAAAAGCAAAAGCAACACAGGTTAACTCTTTTTTTTATTCATTCTCGTTAAATACCAAAAGAGCAGTTTGTAGGACCAAGGGTAACTTGGGTTGCTTAACAAATGCCATTACATTCCACACAGATTTCTCCTGATTGCCTCAAAAAGCAATCCCCCTGGAGATGCAGCAAAGGCTGATCAGCCTAATCACTTTTTTGTCTCATGTACCACATTTTTTTCCCCATGTACCATGAGAACACCACTGTATTGCAGCAAATGAGAATACATGCTGTAAGGGAGGAACTTCTGACCTCACCCCAAAACACGTGGTGAATACAGAGTCTCCAAATTTAAACCTACCATCTAATGCCTAATCCAAAATCAGCAATTCAGCTGTTAGACAAATTCTTTTTACCTAGTATTTCAATAAATATTTAATGAACAACCTGTGACAGAGAAAGAAAAAAGGATGGCAATAGAGGAAGGGAGAGATTACAAATCAGCATTTACAGCAGCGTATTTTGTCTGCTTTCCCTGTATCCATTTTAAAACCTGTCTTCCCTTTCTTTGCTCTTTGGAGTCAGTTTTCAACCTTGACCTTAGCAGAGTGAAGAGATTAGCTTCAGTGCTATGATAAGCAAGTCTTGGGTCTGAACAGCCCTTCTACATATATTGGACATCCATGTTAGTGGATGTCAGACACGGATCAAGGGAGAGTAGACATCACACTGTAAAGGTCTCACCATAGATCAGCCTGACAGAATGCTGCAAGAATATATGTATTCTTTCTACATCCTGAGACGAATGCATGAACTTGGGAGTGGTGTCAGGCTTCAGCTGGCCAACACAAACTGGAATCCAAAGGGCTGAACTTTTCTCACTTGCAGCAAATCATGAACTCATCAGTAGAACTGCTCTGGATTTTCTTGTTTGAGACAGGGTGGACTTTACTGATGATGTCCTCTGGGCAGGAAAGGTGCTCAGAGTAATGGTGTGATACTGAAACCTAATCAAACCTCTAACATTAAGTAACAGCACTCCTGAGCCCCACAACTGTGCCCCAGAGCCTCTCTCACAGTTTTGGGGTTTCACAATCACAACTTGTCTTTCTCTAGTACTATTTTCTCCTTCTTGATCTATATAACACCCACAAAAATATCAGGGAAAACAATGAAACTGACTGCACACTAGGGACAGGGTTATAAAAAAAGCATTTAACATCAGCCTCATTCTGCTCCCATTGACGTCAGTTATAAAATTCCCATTGCCTTCCTGGAAGCCAAGAGATGCCACTGCAGATCACTTTTGAAAACAGCAATCCAAGAGCAGTCAAATGCAAAGAGATAGCAGACGGACGGATTTTTCTTTTCCCTCCTGCTGCTTCTAATTATAACTTTATTTAACTGTACCCCATCATCTACATGCTGCTTCAGGGAGGGGGTCCCCAGGACCAAATGGAGAGGTCAAGGCCCTTTGCAAGTCTGCTAAAATTGATGCTGTCTCTCCAACCCAGCTTTCTCATTTCTCATGGAAGAGTGAATGTGTGCACATGATTTATTTAGTTCATTTCATATTTTACTCCTGTACTGAGGTGCTCTGATTGTCCACACTGAGAAAAACCACACAGTTTTCTCCCTGTTCTTTCTGGAATAAACTTCGCTCCAAGGGGAAGCAGTCTGACAGGAGAGTTTATCCCAGCATTCATGCTGCATAAAGAATGTCTACATAGAATGCCAAATTTCTGGCGGACTTCTCATCCTCTAACATCCACAAACCAACAACTCAGGACATGAAACACACATCTCAATGGCATTTTGTAGAAAAATCACCCCCCCCATACCAGTCTGCCATGCTATCTGCCCAGTAATTCAGACATTTTGAATTGCCAAAATCCAAAATGTGTCACAAAATCATCACAGGGACACCACAAGAACCAAGAAAAATACAGACCCAGGCTCTGCAATATGGACATGGCCCAAAGCATAATGGACCTGGGCCAAGACAGGAAGGCAGAGAGCTTTACAAATGAAGTTGTTTCACAGGATTTTTACCAGCCATCACATCCTCTTCGTGAGTCCTCAGCTACATCAAACAAAGGGCAGCTCTAAGACACCAACAGTGTGAAAACGTAATGACATAAAGACACACACTCTTAACCTATGAAACAGCATTTCAAAAAGAAAGGAAATAGGTGGGCAGGAGGGTGGTTATATTTTAAAATGCCACACTCGTGCCCTAACTGTATCCAATTATGAAGAGGAGATAAAGGTGACAAAGAAAAAAAATTAAAGAACTTCAAACAGGAATGGAGTAGAAGAAATTAAGCCTGAAGTCTGGATCTCCACAGACACAGAGCTCTGCAGTGCTTGAGTCCAGCCAGGACCACAGAAGTTCTTTGTAATGAAAGAGAGAAAAAAGATTGCATATGCCAGTGTCAATGGATGCTTTCTTAAATAAACAAGTCAAATCCCAGAGGTCAGGGAACCCATAGGTAATATTCACATGAATTTAACTGCATTGTTTAAACCACACACCTGACTTAGCAAGGCAAAGGCAAAGCAAAGCAAGGCAAAGATGCTTCTTTCCCTCCAGTAACAAGCAGACAAGCATGCTTGATTTTGGAACCTTTTTCAGTATAGTTAACAGCAGATATTAAGAACTAACATCTAAGTTAGCTCTTAATGATGACTTTTTAATTTAGTCATGAAGCTCACTTAGACAAGACAAAGGTTTCTTCCTTAGTTCATGTGTATGCACCAACAGGAAAAGGCACAGACTAAGAATTCCCTGTAACGTGGAGAGATCCTGCAGAAGCTGACAGCAATGTGAAATGACACAGGCAGGACTGCCACTACTGTCATGTTCTCAACTCTGTAATTAGTCAACTGATCAGAGCATCCTTCATATTGCCCTGCAGTTTGTCAGGGCTTCTCTCTCATGACCACCATGAGAATATGGGTAAGAAAATACAGGATTAACTTTTATCCAGACCAAATCTTTTCCCATTGTGACAGCTCAAGCTTGTTTTATTCATCACTAGACCACTGAACTCCAAAACAAACCAAGGGCTGAAAAAATCTTAGTAGTAAATACTTTTGGAATAGACTTCCCTTCTTCTCTTTCTCACTCTTCCTTTCCCTTAAAAAGAATGCTTGGAGAAATCACACATTATTTACGTTCAGTATTATTTTATGGAATTTTTCAAGGTGTTAATTGAAAGTTTTAATGAATGTTAATCATCTGTCATTTTCATTGGCAATCTCCTCTCTGCCATATGCTTAACTTTTACACCTGTGAAGATTTTGCAATCAGTTCCTTTAAATTGTTTTACTTTTTCAGTGTAGTATTAGTATTAATATTTAGGAAACAAGCCAGCTGCAACCAAGACTGCCATTGTCTGCAGTTTATTTACTACATGTAATGCCTAGTCCTAAGTGGAATAGAGTAATACATTGTACTGTAGTGGCACTAGTTTTGAAATATTTGCATTAATCCAGTATTTAAAGGAGATGCTGGTCTGACACCTGTGAAGACCAAAGTACTACAAGGCAGGGCAGGTACAGCACTCACATCTGCTTAAGCCTCCCTATTTATAGTCCTTTTTTTTTTGTCCCTTGCCTTTCACTCCACTCTCATCCTACATCAACAGGCAATTGATGCAAACTCCAACAGTCATGTTTCAATTCTGCTCATTTTAAGTAACATGGAGATTTGTTTCTGAAGAGATTGGACTGAGGAAGCACAAGCATGCAAGTTATGAGTTCTATTTTTGACTCACTGCAAA
The DNA here is from genome assembly GCA_020086605.1 of Lanius collurio. Classification (NCBI taxonomy): domain Eukaryota; kingdom Metazoa; phylum Chordata; class Aves; order Passeriformes; family Laniidae; genus Lanius; species Lanius collurio. Next base: position 23,798,249 of record JACBWW010000009.1, on the reverse strand, counting down.
TATTCTGTGTGAACCAAGTCACCCTCAGCACACATGGCACACATTTAAAATGGACATACCTACCAGGCTTTTCAGCTTTTACCCTTTTTCAACAGGGCTGTCATCCCCTCTCCTCAGTAAAGAAGTCTAATCTTCAAAACAGGACTTTTCTCTTGTACATTTTAATCAACAGTAATATAAAAATAATATTTATCCTTGAGATTTAGCATTAAAATAACAAAGAGATGAATGAATGTAGCTTTAAACTCGTCTTTGCTTTTTCATCCATCACTACAAAAGTCTAAGAGCTGAACCAAATCAGTAAGATCAGAGTAGTGCAACTGCTGCACAACTGGCAAAAGTGAGAAGATGGTGAATAGCAAGTTTGGGGGTTTTGACTCAGGCATAAATAACAGGAAGGCTACTGTACTTCTTGCTAATTGTCTGAGAATGAGATGCAAGAGAGGTGAAGGAACAGCCTGGCAAGGACTGCAAGCCCCAACACAGCTTTAAGCTTTACTAGCAAACAGCGGGAAAAGAGTGGAGGAAATTTGGTGAAAATCCTAAGAGAAATTTGTATGCACACAAAAAGTGTTACAGAAAAACAGCAGAGAAAACTGTTTCAGAATACACTCACATCAGAGACCTGAGGATTTAAGTAATACAACCCAGAATATCAACAATGCCTTGTCCACTTGTCACTGCTGGCTGAGCATGGCTGATTTCTGCAGCACTTGTGAGGAAGGAAACAGGGAAGCAGGAGAGAAGATTCTCTGCCCTGCCCTCCTGATGATACCAGCAAAAGATCAGTAGAAGGGGCAGATTTAGAGAGGACTACTCCTTTCAAAGGCAAAGCTCTTCAAGTCTCTCAAAGTATCTGAGCATTTCACAGTACAGAAATATGTGCAAATTTCTACCCCTTCTTCAGTTAAATTTTGGTGAATTCAATTCAAATAAAATTTAGAGAAAATTATTCTTTGGCTAAAGTTATCTCAGCAAAATGAACAGAAGTGTTACCTTCATTAAATGCAGTTCATCATTCTCAGTATCCTTCTGTTCCCAAATCTACTGTATGGAGAACAGGGATATGAGAGGCACTATCTCAATTTTTTCCTTTGTATATCATGCACCCCACGAAGCACCACAAGGTGAAAGGTCTTCTTTGTGGGAGGAACATATAACCTGAGAGTCTTTGTGGCCCCTTTTAATGGTGTGTTCCAGGAAGTTCCAGGGTTACAAACACCCATGAACTTTTTCTATTGTCTTGGAATACCTGGTGATTTTCTTAAAGCCTCAATGCTTGTGATCATATGAAAATCTCAGTTTCTTTTTTTTAAGTGCTGAATTTTACTGTTGAAAGCTAAAGAGCCTGAGCTATAAAGCCTGAGAGCGAGGGCTAATAAAAAGGAAATCAGAATCTATTACTTTTAAAACCCTGTGATGCATAAGGGTTCTGACTTTTTAACACTAGGGATAGACAGAAACACTGTGCAGATGACTTTAGACAAAGGACAGAAAGAACACCAAGAGAACAAAGTGTACAACAATCTCAGCTAACTGCAAAGTCTGGATTTCCTGTGATGAACTGAATCAGAAGTAAAATCCTATAACCTTTCCAAGTGTAAAATGGAGTAACAATACAGTAGGTAACTCAGTGAAACCCTTTAAAACCACTGCTTCTATAGTACAATTATTAATAATGGCAATCCAGTAACTGAGAAGCCTTGAATTGAAACCTGGTGTAGAGGTGCTCTTTTAGGCCAGATATTACCATGGAGGTACAGAAATTAGTTCTCTTACCATCTCTTTTGAGTCCAGCTAATGTACAGTGCTCATTTTCTATGTACCCTGGTTCCTATTTATACAGCTGTTCATTGAAGAATAACAGTTTGAAATCATTTAGAAAGATAAAGATACCTATTTCAAGTATTAAATAAACTGCTAGGAGCTTCCTAGAAATTTTGCTAAACAGTAGGAAGCAAGTTCTTTATTTTCCACATCATAAGCCTAATAACAATAACAAAACCCCTGCTCATTGCACTACTGCAAATTTTACAATATTTGAGAATTGAGATTGCTGAAAAGAAAAACAGATGGAGTAGAACTGCCGAAAGCTCTGGAAATCCCAGGGTTGGACACGCAGCGCTGGGGCCTGAACTGGGATGGACTAAAGGGCACATTCTACTCACTTTCCAGAAGCAGCTTCCAGAGCATCAAAAGTGGAAATGAATTTGCATTTGCTCAAATGTAAATTATATTCATGAGAATAAAAGGAAATCTCAGAAGTTAGGCTTATATATAGCATATTCATGAATCTGAAAAGGGTATTTAGATGTCTTGATTTTTCGAGCTTTGTTTATATTCCCGTTCTGTTGATTTGTAATGGCAAAAATATGTTCTCACTGGTCCCAAATGTGAATGTCCAACCAGTGAGATGGACCAACAATGCATCATAAGCATGTGGCAGAGACCAAGCTAATAACCTCTGATGCATAGATTAATTTGGGATTTATGCTAGAGCTTTTAGAGTACAGCAAGGACAAAAGGCTGCAGCAGAGAAGTTCCAGAGCTGCAACAAGAGTTGGTAAGGAGAAGGGATATGAGAGGGCAAGGAAGGAAAGCTCAAGATTCAAGGAAGATAATAAGAAAAACTTCCAGAACAGAGCTGAGGAAAAACCTGGATCTTAGCCTCGTATATTCTTTCTTTCCTGTCCCCTGTCTCAAGTATGCAGCAGCCAAGATGGAAAGGTAGCTTTGCTCCACAGGAATAAAATCACCTGGCAATACATCCAGTAACATTTGCTCTCAGAGATTATACTCCCTCTACAATGATTACTCTTACTTCACATTATTACACTCAACACACACTACTACACAGCACAGAGATGAGTACGCCAGTGCATCACATCTTACCTAAAAGAAATAATAAATATTTTGTTTCTATGCATCAGACCTAAAAATCATGAACTGTTAATTTCAATGTAAGCAAAAGGAAAAAGTAACAGCAATGGCATGCTGTAAAATACGTATATTTACAAATTTACAATTCTCAGTTCATTCATTAAAAAATTCTCATGAAAAACTGGTCATCTCTTCTGAACAGAAATGTAAAATGTTTCTATTTTAGCTGTTACTTTGCTGAGAGCTCAAGAGACAGTTCTGGACCAAAGGATAGCATGTTTCCACTTTGCCTGGGCCACAGCAAAATCCTTGCTAACTCTCTACTGTATCCTCAGGGCATGTGTGTATGAATGCTGCCTAAAGGTAGCACTGAAGGCCTAGAATAAAAAAGTAAATATAAATAATCCTTAGGGTTTTAAATTCGTTTTATAACAACTATTTTCCTCCCTACTGTACTTTGCCAAAACATTCTCCTATGTTGGGAGTCTATGATGGGAAAGAAAACATTGCAATCTTACATGATATCAAGACTTTTAAAGTGTTTTGATAAGCACTGGCATTTAATCAAGTATTACAACATTTGCAAAGAACTTGACGTAGTAAGTCACTTATATCCTTTGTGTATACAATGTATATTTAGTTGTGAGGCACCACTGCTGCCCAGTGTGAGCCAGGCCCCTGAGACAAGGACATCACCATCCCAACAGCTTTTCGGTAACCTGAAAAACCTTGTAGCCCTTTCCTGAAAAACAAAATGGATGAAAGGCAGACATTCCCCACATTTTCCTGAACACACACAGGGGCTGTTCCCCAAGTGAAACTGATCTGCAAAGGATGCCACAGAATCCTGGATTTTGCCCAACTGGTGTTTTCATGTGCAAGCTCCAGCAACTAGAAATATTTTCATGGTCCAGAAAATGGAAGACAATTCACAAAAGTGATTCCTTATCCAAGTCCACACAAGGAAGATAATTCTCATACCTCCCTGTCTTCCCTCTACGGTAATTTGGCTCCAAAAGAAATCCCATTTTCTTGCAAGAGCAGCATTTCCAAAAGGAATATTCTCTGCTGGCAGTGACAGGGTGCTGAAGGAGTAAATCTAGATAGACGGCTCCTACAGAGGAATTTAAGGAGCACCATCTCCCATGGGGAAACTAAGGCAGAGGTGTGTAAGGAACACGTCTGGGCCACTCTGTGGATCAGTGCAAAGCCGAGATCAGACCCATCACCATGATGTACTGGCAGCAGAGAAAAAGAAAACAGAGGAGCTTCAATGCTTTAGATGACAGGAAGAGAATTAATTTTCTGATGTGGTGTTTTGTTGATTCTTTCGTCTTGTCATGTACAGCAGAAATAATGTTCGTAGGATTAGAGTAAACTCACAGCAAAAAACTTATGATTATTAAGCATCTCAGCTTCAATTTGATGTTTTATCACCTGCCAACCTTCCACATCAAAAATGATTTTTGTGTGTATTTGAAACACAAAATTTACAAAATATCAGCCCAGAATTTAAAACACTTCTTAAACATGTTAGAAAAGTAAGTTTAAAATGTCACTGAAGCTACAAAGAGGAAAAAGCCTGTCCATTGCTCTTATGCAATTATTAATTTTCATCAGGGTCCTTATTATGCATTAGTTTTTATAGAGCAGCAAAACATAACTGCATGCTATTGTTTAAACACATTTGGGGCATATGCCAGAACAGTAAAGGCTGGAAATAAGTGTAAAGGATAATACACAAAATGTAGCTAAATGTATTCTATATTATGGATCCATAATACAGAATGCAAATGATTCTGACTAAGCATTCACAGGAGACAGTCTTTAGGGTGCATGCTGTGAATGTATATTATGAATAATGCATAAAACTTGGCTAAATCTTAATGAGTCCATTGACATCCTATGGGGTCCACAGGAGCCTTAGATCCCAAAGCATGTCAGTGGTATATTACTCTCCTCCCCCACTTCATTTAAAAAATACTTTCTTAAAACAAAGGAAATTAAAACACAAAATAAAAAGTCCTTAGCTCTGATTTAACTCCCATATGATGGCAAATGCAGAGTCACAAACCCTGACTTCCCTCACACTGTTGTGCCTCAATGTTTGACATTAAATCAGGGCACTGTATGGATTTTCTGTAGGGCTGCATCAGGTGTGGGACAGAAGTTACTCCTAATTCTCAATCACATTAATACACTCAAGGGCTTCTCAACACACAAAAGAAAGAGGATGAGGTGATAAGCACCCCTATTATATTTTTTCTCCATTCTCCTTCCCTAATTCCCAGATTCTTTAAGGTCAATACTTAATGTAGAGGGAGATGGTAGAAAATATGGGGGGAAAGACATCCCGTTGACTAGTCAGAGCTACTCCAAAGCAGCAAGTTCACATGCTGAAGGACACTGGCAATGAGTGCAGTCATGAGGACAAAGAACTTGACCGAAGAGAAGCGCCTGGTATTTAGTTTCCAAGCACAAAAACACAGTAAGAAAAAAAATTTCCATCTCCTGAGTGAAACCATGAGGTTGTACCATTCGATCTGAGTGCACGAGTATACCATATTCTCTAAAAAAAAAATGCCTTGGCATAAAGCCCTAGCTCCAGTCAGAAGTGTGAAGATAGTTTTTGTGTGTCATGTGCTTGGAGATAAATGAGTGGATTTTTCCTATAGCGTAAATACAAAGGAAAATAACTGCTTGAGTTCTTGTTTATTTAGGGTTACAAGTCCTCAAATCGGTCGAAATTGTAGTTAATTAATTCTTGCAAAACCCGTGAGTGATGGTTAAGTCTGTACGTCCTTAAACCCGAGAAAGCCAAGGAACAAAAGGTCAAGAGACTTCCCCAGCACGGCAGAGCAGGGCAGAGGCAGAGCAGGGCTGTGCTCATGCTCTCCCTGCTCTGCCCCACACTCACCCCTGCACTTGGGTGGGCCACTGCTGCTCCGTTTAAGGACCACTTGGGTGCTCAGCCAGGTGACTTGGGCAAAGCCAATACCACAATACCCGTGCAGGGCTCAAACCAATGGAACAGACCCCATCCAGCCTGGCCTGGCTCTGCCCTCTATTCCCACGGCACTTAGGCCAGCACTCACACACTCATGCACACCCCAGGTACTCCCTGTACATCCAGCCTGAACAGCCTGGGGGCTGGCTGGCACGCCAAGGCAGACCTGCACTCAGGACTGCGCAGGGCTCCTGTCCTCTCCCTCGTGCCCTGTTAGAACCCAGGTGTCTACACGCACTGGGCAGGCACACCAGGTGAGCACTTTTCACCCCATCCACATTTCAGCACCTGAACCTGCCAGACTAGAGCAACAGGAACCCTGGGAATTCCTTCCCTCCAGAGACTGAGATATGAGAATGGCTCCTGCCACAGGAATTGCCCTCCTGCCCAAAGCAGGGATCAGGCACAGGAGAAGGAGGCAAGGTTTGAGACAAACTTGACATAACCAAGTTTTGTGAAAAAAAAGAGAAGAAAAATAGCAACTGCCAGGAAATTCAGAAACATGAGTGTTTTGTAGGTTTTGTTAAAATCTTCCTTTTCCTCCCACATGTGCTTCCAATGGAAAATCAATACAAGGGAGAGAGAAACTATCTGGGTGTTCAGCAAGCATTTTTGACCTCAAAAAAAATATTTAATCCTGCTTTTCTTTTCCTTGTTTCAACTTCTTACAAGAAACCAAAATATCCAAACATGATTTTTTAATGTGAAAACATTCAATAGAGAGATTTTTGAGGAAAGTAAGTGATGGAAACAGTTCCACTGTATCTACAGCAGAATCTAGCATGAAACATGCATAGAGACAGCAGGGGCACACGTGTGCTGATCTTTGAGTGTAGCTGCCTGTGTATTTAAGCATGAGTACACAATCCCATTTTACATCATAATAATATCCTTCTCTTTTGATGATGAGTGAATTTTTGTGCAGTTATAAAATAAACCTTTCTTCTTATAGAGATGTAAATTGGCCCCTATATGAAAACACATTTATTTACACACACACACACACACACGTACATATGCTAACTGAGAGCAAGGGCCAGGCTTTCACACGAACAATACTGTCAAAGTATTTTACCTTTGCAACCCATCCTGCTGCTATTTAGACTTACTGCTGCAGATATCAGCAATTGTTTCCTTGCCTCCTCACCCCTCCTGGACACCATGAGAATGACAGAGAACGGAGTCTCTCGGTAGCACTTTCATTCCCAGCAGGAAGCTCAAGCGTTTGTGATATCCATTTTGATACAAAACCTAAATTAGGCCTCTGGAAATAGGTAATGCATAAAAAGAAGCATTTTTGTGCCACAAGATTATTATTATAGGTTACTGTTAACCCTTGGGAGATGGAGGTGAGTCCTGCAGCTCCCCACTGGGTTGAATATTTGCTGAGAAATCACAAGCACTTCCTAAGCAGATATTTCAGGTGTGCTTCATGCTAAAGAGAACGATCCTGTTGACCCATCATATTCTGATAGCCAGTTTGAGAGCACAGCATTGGGAGTTAAACAAAAAGGATCAGCACAGCATGCACATGCTGCAACTCTCCTGTGCTAAGAGAAGACTTAAAAGGGGCTGGATACAAGAACAACTGTGGAATTACAAATTCAGAGATCAAACAAACAAAAAAATACTGTATTTGGGAACTACCCAAAACACACTTTGCTTCTTGGCTCCCTAAAGTTCTTCCTTATGGCAAAGTTTCCACTGGGTCACAATCTAGTGAAAAGAAACACATCATTCAAAAAGGAAAATATAAATCCAAACCTTTAAATATTTTGTAGTTTTCAAGTTTCAAATCGCTGCAGATTAAAGTGCCAGGGCTGGAAGTCTGTGTGATTTATCCCACCTTCACTATTGCAAATCATAAAGCTATACAAATCATAAATTAACTTTTTTTCTTCAGAACCATCATCATCCCTGAAGTTTGGAGAATTGGTCAATAATTCGGATTCAGTGAACCACGCTATCTTGCACTAAAGCTACACCACCTCCTGTTGTGATACAAGTTGGCCTAGCATTACTCATTGCTTGACTTAACTCCCTTAGCAAAATGAGCCACAGGAAATTCAATCCGTATCTGCCTACACGATTAATTCAAGTTCAGCTTATCCTAAGCATTTCTCTTTCCTTCAGACATGCAGACTTCAAAGGGCTATAAACTGTGATCCTAAACACAAAACCAACTGCATGTCAGTAAGTTTTCACTAAATATAAATAAATATTTTAGTAAACCATGGTTGCTACTTGTTAAGCCTGGGAAAAATGGAGCCTTGCTGTAACCTGGAAGACAAATTGGATCTCAGAGCCTCACACATTCTCCCATTCAAATTCCCATGCCTTGTATACTTACAGGAATAACAAAGGAGAAGCATTCCAATAACATCATGCAGTAGCAAGGCAGACTGCTGTTCTCCTAATAAATGTAAGCTTTATAGCTCCTTCACTCCAAAAGCCACATTCTCAGTGATTCCTACACACTGAAGGGGAAGCCCTGTGGAAGAGGTGTTATTTCACAGACCATTCTGACTCTTGCACTGGTGACCAGAGCACACAAATCTTTACACCCCTATGTGGGTAAACATTCATAAAAATATCCTCCTATCAACAGAACAGTTCCCATGGGCTACAACTCACTGTGAACAGCAACGAGCTTTCTGTTTGGCCTAGAGATTTTCCTACAGCCACGGAAAGGCACAGGGAGGATGCCAGAAGTCCTAGCTGCTCCTTTTCCACTTCCCCATTAGGTTTGGCATAGCTTTTCCTAGACAGCCCTCTTTGCTCTAGCAGCTCTGACATCTGCGCATTGCATTTGCCCTGTTGTGCAAGCAGGACTATTTCCTCAGAGATAAACAGAGATCACCAAGCCCACAATGCCTGACACAAACAGAGTTCAGATCCAAGCTTCCTTGGGTAGCCTAGACCCATCCTTTTCACTTGCAAAAAATGTAAAGCAAACTTGGCAAGACCCAAAGGGGAAAAGAAGGAAATTATCTTAATAAAGAAATGGGAATGAAAGATCTCCCTCCCTCTTGCAAGCATGCTTTTTGAACAGCTATTTGAAACATCCCTGCTTATAGACAGTCCCACTTCTTCAGCAATGGAAAAGCAATACAAGCGTCCTGTCATCTGATCCCTCCAAATATTCTGTAATTTAATGAGAGCAGGCTCCTCACTGGGCTCTCAGACAGAAGTTTGCCCACATGCCTTTTAAAGTACGTACCTGATTTTGCCTTTGTCTGCTACGCTCCTTTTGCAGCTGCATTCCCAGGAAAATGTTTCTATACCCTCTTTCCCCTGTCGTTTCTACAGTCTGCTCAGAGATGGATTCACTGCTGGGTTTCAGCAGTTACACTTCTTCCTCAGTTGATGCTTCCTTTTATTTATTCTGAAGTTTCCAGTGTAAAACAAACAGGAATACCACCTTTCTAAAATTACTACTATCCCACTGTCCTCCAATGCAACATTAACAAGAGGCAATATTCTCTAAAGCTATGAAGCATATACTGCCCTAAATTACATTGCAGTTGCTGCCCTGAGCTTACACATTTTTGAATAGGAAGGCTCCCAGGGATCTCTCTCTCTGTTCTGACTGCATTTACTGCTTTAAAATATTTTTAACCCAGACACTGAAGTGCCAGCCTAGCAGCCCTTCATGCTAATCCTAGCCTGGGTGGCTGTTCTTAAGGGAAAGCATTCAAAAATTGTAGCAGTGCATCAACTTTGACCCTTTTCACTTAAAACATGAGACTTCTTTTTTTTTAGGGAAAAAAAAATTAGATTCCAGAGGGAATCACTGAACTCTGACCTGCTTAAAATTAGTTTTGTTTTAGTGCCTGTGTGGTGACTCAACAGGCCAATTTTCCAGACACTTAAGACTTCTCTGCTCCTGAAGATTCCAGTTCAAGTCCTGGACTCACTGCCTGGGGTCGGATCAGAACACTTTGTTCCAAGGCTTCAAGCAGTGAATTCCCAGATCGTCGTACCCTTGCCAGATGCTGGCATGCTTGGTAATAAGTAGGACTGCAACCAAGCTAATTATATTTTTTTTTAAAATCTGTGAAGAGTTTTGCTTGCAATACATATGTTAGACCAAAAGAATTTCCCTTCAAAATTCAGCAGTCAAGAAATGTTTATATGGCTCTGATAAACATTTCATGATAAGCTGGATTCTTTCAGGGGGGAGGGGGAAGATGTGTACTTTGGTTTTAACAGTGCAGCAAATAATTCTCTAATAGGGTCTGACTGAGTGTATCCATCTCACTGAGAATAACTGATTTCATTTTTTTTTAATCTGTCACAGGCATTACAAACACTAAATGAGTCACCATAGACTCCTATGCTGCAAAAAATAGCATCACAACCTTTCATTTGCTCTTCAACAGGACTTCAAGTGTAGTGCCTGGTATCAAAAAGCCTTGTCAGTTAACAAATGAAAAAATCCCAGGAAATGACACCCCAACACAATCTCTTAAAAAATTACTTCCTGAAGAAGTTTAACATCACCCAGCAAAGCAAGGCTCATCTAGGAGCAGTAATTTTCCTCAATCTCAACAGAATTTTTCAATTTAATCTTACCATTAATGCTCTAGCATATACCTCATATCTTTCATCAAAGGATCTCAAATTATTTACCAAACAGCCCCAGAAATCTGTAAAGCGAGTGAGAACACTTATCTCCATTTATAAGTACTGAGGAATTAAAGCAAAAAAGATGCTAAGAAACTTTGGCCATGAGGCAAGAAGAGCCAGACCCAGAGACAGAACCTAGGTGCTGGTCCATATTAACTGGCATCTGTTACATTTCCATCCCTGTTTCACAGCGATTATGGGAAAAAAAGCTATGCCAACGCCTGTAATCACTTATTTGACAGCTGCTAACCCAACGAACACGAAGGCAATTTATACACTGTGCCCTAATCTGCATGGATTTGATCATGTATGAACACAGCACTAGTACTTGCTCCAATGTAATTCTGTGTTTTTCCAAGTAAGAATGTAGTTTTCTTCCTTTTTCGGAAAGGCACTAAAAGACAGAGTTTTAACACGCAGTCATCAATATGCTGTTCTTACAAATACAAATGTAAAACAGTAATAACACAAACAATGATGCACACAGTGCTGTATCAACAGCATGACTGCCTTCTGCCCAGAAAGCCTTCCTTCCACCTAGACATGGCACTTCCCAGGACAGAGAGGCCTGGCCTTACCCCCCAGGAGACACTGTCAGGACAGCCAAAGGGAAGGGAAAAATCTGTGACAACAGACAGGGACTCTTGCTTGTGAGCATCCTCCACATATTTAACCCGAAGATCTGCCTGCCCCTGGTGATCACAACTGGTGATCACAGAACTTTTAAAAATACCCAAAGAGCGTAAAAGTTTTGAAATACCCAAAGAGGGTAAAAGTTTTGAACCTGCTGCACTAGAAGCCAAGCTGCTGAGCCATGGCAAACAGCAGTGTCTAATGTAAAGTCATAACTCCTGCTTGGTGGTCCCTGTCAAATGGCCAAGTCATGGCTTCTCTGCCAGAGAGGACCTCCCAAAGAACCACCACAGCATCCCCACTAATGAACCTAGACTCACAAATTCCCACCATGCCTTCTCAGGGGAGAACTGTCACTGGATTGAATCAATGTGAGCTAACTAGGTTATTCATCACCTGCAAAAAAACGATGCTGCTCAGAGCTTTTTGGATACAATGGTGAAGAAGGCTTTCTTCACCGCCTACGCAGCCTGGGCTCAACTCTGCAAAACAAATTTGAGCCGCAGTCAGACTCAATGTCAGACTTTTGCCAGCTGAGCTCCCTCTCACTTCCTCAGTTTCAGGTCATCTGAATACCTTGACAACCTGTGAGGATAAATCAAGCACAGAAGGTGTTTAGGAACTAAACACACATGTCAGGTGTTTCTACAAAACCTACACAAAGTTATATCGAAGCATCCCAAATTCGAAATCCTTAACAAATATATCACACATTTTGGAAATGGTGGGCAGGGACTTGAAACACAGCCGCACTGGTTATAAAAAAATGAAAGGAGACAGAGTAAAGCTGGGAGGAAAGCAGGAGAGAATGCACATTTTTTGCTCTGGAGGACAGATCAGTTGCATGAAGCTTATCTTCACTGGGGTCGACTCTTTGAACAGCTCTAATCTTAAAGCTAATTAAACAACACATTAATACAGGCAATCACCGCTCTGTTGATCCCCATGCCAGAAAAGGACTGCTGGGACGCACTGGTCAGGCCTCCTGCCTGATGGAAGGATCTCATCCAGCAATTCCATCTAATCCTTGGTACAGCAAAATCCAGGGCCCAGGCATAGACCCTGCCGGTGGTCCTCATCTTGCACTGAGAGCATTAGAAACTGAATATTCCCACTTCCCGTCTGGCCATCTTCCCTCAGCCACACCAGCTTGGGACCAACATGCCCACAGACCAGTGAACAGACCCATGGCCATAAACCATTCCCACAGTCAACATCTGGTTCTGTCACCAGATCCATCCCACTGTATGTTACATGAAAACTGTTCGTGTCATTGACTTTTTTTAAGAAATTATTTACTCAGCCTCTTTGATCTTCCTCAGCGCCAGCAAAATTAAAGCTCCCATTCAGCGAAGGGCTTAAAACATTTCCCGAATTTTAGGCACTGAAGAAGACCTGCTGGCTACAGTGGGACTAAAGGGCTTAAAGCCAGACATATTCGGAACCACATCAGGGCCAAAATCCCTGCACAGCCATTCAAAATGCATCCAAGGCTTGCGCTTTGCTTCTGGAAACTTTATTCTCACTTTACATATAGTCAAAACCTGACAAGAGCTCACTGTCGGATTATGCAGGAAATCTGCAAGTTTCACCAAGGTGTGATCTTATGCTTTTTCACACATTATTGTATCATGCTGCGCCAGAACACTAACGTATGCACAGTTCTAAAATAACTTGCATTATTACAGCCCAGCACGGCAAACGGCGCTGAGAAGCCAACATGCAGACCTCCAGAGACTTGCTCCTAAGTGACTTGCAAACTGATAAGGGGTCACAATTCATTTCTTATGGGGGAGAGGGGGAGGGTTAAAAAAAAAATTTTTAAAAAAAGGATAAACAATCCAAAGCAAACTCAGCATTTCAAAACCTTTTCCCCCATTTCTCTCTCTTTCAAACGAAATTGTCAATTTTCAGATTTGTCTTTGGTCATGTCAGGGTGGGAAAATGGGATTTAATAACATTTAACTGACTTGCTATCAAGAAGGAAACATATTTTTCTTCTCTCAAATTTGAAACCGACACTTTCTTTTTTTTTCTCTTGGCCTACTTTCTTTTAAGTTGCTTTTCAATTATTTATGAAAATGCAATAATGCATTACTTTGCTGTGCAAATGTTTAGAAGGAGATAGTGTCTTTCAAGTGAAAAAAACCCATACATGGCCATACAGGGGTTTATTTAGAAGCACATTGCAGGTGACACTTTATAAAAAACAATATACTTTCATTTGCCTCCCAACACACATCCCCATTTTCTTTAAACTGTGTTTGAGTCAATGCAAAGAAGTCCACAGCTCCACAGAAGTACCTCACTCATTGCTCTCCTGAGCTGGAGCTGTAACAAACAAAAGCTCTACATGGGAAACTGTACAAGGGGCTGAACCAAAGCCTGTTAGGACACTGAAAAGACTCCGCACTCCCTGAACAGCCTAAGAAATGACAAAACCTTGTCCCACTAAATAAAGGAAACTAATAGTTAAACTCTCAATGGTTCAGTCAGATTTTTTTTTAGGTGTTTCGCTACTTTTTTACTTGAAACAGCTGGATTTGGAAACAGCTGTGTTCCAAGCCCATAGAACATCACTGAACACTAACTGCTGAACTTCTTTCTGCAATTTTCAAAATCCCATTTGGATGCACACTCAAGTCGCTAACCACAGGCTCACTACCTCAAGGTTTTAGCATCAATAGACTAAAACAAACAGTAAAGTCTGCCTTGGCAGCAGCAGCTACAAAACTAGGCCCATAATGATCCCCTCCCATCTTTCTGGCTCTACTCTCACATATACAATTTCGGCCTCAGAAGGTGACTTGTCCCTATCACTGTCATTGGAAAGATGAAAGTTCTTTCTCTGAAACACTTTCTGCAGGAAACTCCTCTCCATTAACAGAGGGAGCCATGAAGGATCAGCTTGATGAAGATTCTACTGATCTGAAATATCAAACCAGGAAAAAAAGACCAGAAAGCACTATAAAATGAACACAGATGTTCTTAACAAGAACATAACACAAACTGAAATATAATCAGAGAAATACAACCTACCAAAACAACCCTAACAAATCCTTAAACAACCTGAAATAACTCTAAACAAACCTCCATCCTGAAGGTTCCATATAGAACCACGACTGTCCCAGTCTGCTGCTGGCACTGACCCTGCCCATGCAGTTGGCCTCTTGTGGTCCAACCTGACCAACATTCCTAGTGATATGAAAGAAAACAAAACTGTAGAAGGACTTAGAGAACCCAATCTCTGCTACTATTATTAAAAATTTACAAGGTCCTCAGTATCACTCCTTAAAACTGGAATCCATGTAAATCCTACAGTCACGGGAGCTCCGGGGAGATACCTTTCACTTGTCACAGTCCCTGCAGTTTTCAGAACAATGTTTAAAAACACAGGTAACTTAGGAAATGAACTTTTTTCTTTTCCCCTTTGTTAGAATGACTTAGGCACCTAAATCACCCTGAAGGGCAGCGGGGCACTGTCTGCATGATCATCAAAAATGGGACTTAGCTGCAGTGAAATCTCATTTATCTAACTAACACTGCACTTGTGTAAACTCATGTTTTGCTGACTTTAAATGAACTAAGGCACATTTCTAAAGCTAAGCCTATACTTAAATAGTGTTCTTAAACAGGGCCATAAAGCACACCTCTACAAGTCACACTCAAGGTGTTGAGACAAAAATAATTACAGATATAGTAATTACAGTTAACAAGTACATATTTTCCTTTTCCTTCTATGTAAAACCGCAGAATTAAAAACTAAGCAAAGCAAGAAGAAAAATCTGACATTCTTAAAACCTTTTACTATTGTGCAACAGCATTTTTCTTCCATCTTGCCTCTTACAGCTACTTCTTTATGCTGTATTTGCATGCATTGTAGAGGTGCTTGAGTATGCAAGTACTGCCGCTATTCACACCACAGGTCCCATGCCTTTACCTCCAACATACTTTAAGGATTAGAATCTATTGGTTTCTCCATTTTCTACCCCATTTCAGATTGTTACTTCTCACTAGGAGCCACCTTCTGTGCCAGCACAGTGCATGAGTTATTAAAAGAACAGTGGGACATGTGTGGAAGGTGCAAAAAGGTGCTTCCTTCCCCTCCCTTGCTCCTCATAAAAACACACACGTTGCTCCCATTCAAAGACATCCTATACAGAGCGAGATATTGGTCTAATGGCATCTTGTGACTGGGGTAGGAGGCAAGCATCCACAGGAAGGAGCCAAGCACCCGTTTGAAATGTGTTGGGCATCTACTAGATGCGTGCTTGGAGAATCCCCTCCACACACATTTTACTGAGATGGCCTCAAGTGGGTGCAGACTTGAGCCCCATCCTCACCTCTGCGTTCAGGGGCTGCCCACAGAACACATCCTGAGGCATCACCACACGCTTATATTGGGCTGCTTTCCTCCAAGGCACTTTCCTGGCAGAGAGGCCTTCAGCTTCCAGAACTGTCAATTGCCTTTCAGAAGCACTAAACTCACACATACTCACTTGTACATATTTATCAGCGTTTACTCATTTGTAGCCTCTCATGAGAATTAATATTATCCCTCTACAGTGGCAAAACTTCCATCATCCTGTGCAAACTGCTACTTACCTACAGCAACCCTGTTTATGGGAATGCCTCATTATATATAATTTCAGGTTTCAATTGGAGATTGTTTTAGAGTAGTGACAAGCACTTCACTTTTTCTATCCCAGCTCTGTCTTTCCTGTCTAAAGGAGGCTCAAAACGGATCTCGGCAACAAGTTCCATCAAGAACTCAATACTCACCCTACTTGTGCACACACTGACAGAGTAATTTGTGTGTAACTCCCCAACCTGAACTAATTAATTTTCCTATATTTGTAAATCTCAACTACAAGATTTGGTGTAATGCACCATGGTGCCACTACACAAACCCATGTTCCTGGGAATCGGAACAAATTGCTCAGTTTCCTCAGAATCGTTCTGTCCTGCTCCTGGCAGCTGCCTGCATGCAATTACAGATATAAAATCAATCTGAAGCACAGAAAAGAGCACAGTATCTCCTACTGAACACACTCTTCTTCCAGATTTGAATTTGTAAAGCAGAATATTGCATTAACACATTCCCTTTCCTGTGACTTAATATGCTTCTTATATATTTTGCATAGCTTCCTGGCAGGTGTGTTCAATTTGTTATTAAACAAAAGTGTAATTGACACATACACTGCATTTCTTGATATTATTTATGCATTTGTCTATATATCAACATGAGTAGCATGATCTTTAATGCATGGCATAAGGAGCAAGCTCATCTCCTTATGATTGTATGTTCCAGGATGCCACATAAGGACAGCAGAGTGCCATAACAGCTGCCTTTCCCTGGGTACCTCAATGATCCCAGGCTCCTTCCAGAGATAGTGGAGGAGACTCCACCAGAGTGTGATTTGGTGGAATAATCACTGTTACAGAATAGGTACTTTCTCTGTTTCAGTAAAAAATTCTTTGGTACAGAAGTCAGTATCTGGCTTTAATTCAATCTGCTCTGAAATCACTCGAAAACCATTCATTTTCTATCATTTTCTAATTCTCTTCTCTAATGGTTTCTGAATCTTTTTCAGTATAAACCTGGTCTATTAGGACTAATCTCCTGTTAGATGGTCGTTTGAGACATTAAAATGGTGTTTTCAGCTAAGAAAAGCAACTCTTCTGTTCACTGACTAAAGGCACTTAGTTAGCCATATAACAGGTATTTTGCTTTCATTTCAAAAAAAATTGACTGTAAAATTAACTTCTAGATCCTTAATAAGAAAATATTTAATTGGTTAGCTGAGGATCACAACTGTGTCCCCCAGCCTTTTTCATTACCCTGAAAGCTTACTCACACACAAGGGTTTTGTAGCAGTGTAAAAGGTAGACTCCATAGTCCTAGTTTAGAAATTGAACCAATTTAATTAAATGCATCTTTAGACTGACTGCTACAAACCACAATATGGCACTCAGTTGAATTTAAACCTGTTTTGTCCACTTAGTCCCTATAGAAACTGAAGATACTGCAAGCCATATTTACATCTGTTTCAAAGCTGCTCAGCAGAGCAAGCTTAACTGAGTTTTGTCCCCTCTCCTCCAAAACATGGGCAAACAAAGCAACGTAAAGGAGGAGGAGCCCAGCTATGAGCCAGCAATTTCATCCTATCCCATCAGCTCTTTGCTGTCCTAGCCATCCTTCTAACCTGCTTAACCCAAAAGCCAGTGCTGAGAATCTGGGTTTAAATTAAATTAAATTAAATTAAAATAAAATAAAATAAATTAAATTAAATTAAATTCATCAACATCACTGCCAATAAGAGCAGTAGTAAGAAAGACCTCAAATACAATTTTACTAATAGTCCGGTTACACCTTACACATCCCACTAGGCTTGAACTGGTAAAGGCAAGTTCTGTGTACATAGGGCAAATCTAAGCCTGCTGAATTAGACACAAGCATTCCTAAGACCTTTCAGACTCATTTCAAGTAAAACCTGAATTACCTTGTGGCACCAGGAGACAACAATGGAAATCACTCCTCCATGAGATGTGGTTTTATTTGGCTCCTCTTCTGTAAAACTCTGCTCCTTGCAGAAGCTACAAAATGTCATCGAATTGCACTGGCCAATTGAGCCTGCTCAGTTTCTCTCAGGATGGGCTCACAAACCAAAACAGATTGGTCTAAGTGTTCAGTGTCCTTTCTCAGACCAATACAGTATTAACACAGTACTGGCTTTCCCATGTATTTTAACTATAATCATTCAAAGGATCAAATATTAGTGCATAAATATATAATGTAAATAGTGTGAGGCTTTTCCTTGAGATTTTGCAGTAGTGAAGAATACTATCCTTGTAAAATAACTCCGACCTGCAATGTTCAGGCAATTAATTTCCTTGATATATAGACAAATACTTTATTCTTCAAACAATAATCACAGAATACACTTTAGCTTTGTCACCAGGATTTCTTTTTATTTAAAAGAACAACAGGAAATGGGGAGGGTGGGGGGGAGATTTCTATTAAAGGACAATTCACTGAAAGGTCTTTTAGCAGGCAATTGTCAGCACAGCTCAGGGCCAATGGATCAAATTTAACTCTCAAAAGTGCTGATGGTTGTATGAGTCTTCACAGTAGGGGCTGGAGCTCTAGGCCACTCAAGTTCAATTTTTGGTGTTACCATGGGATGTAGGGACTGGGATCTTGGTGAGCAAAGATTTGCGCAGTATTTGATGCACTGGGTAAAGTGGTATTCTTAAAATCACTAGCCTCCCAAGCAGCTAGTAAGCCAGCAGGAGGTTAGTAGGAAGAGAAAGTAATTGTCCTTTGTGCCTCCGAAAATAGCCAATATTAAAGGATCCTCTTATGTATTACCTGCGTTTCAATCTACGCTTGCAGCTCAAAGGAAAAGAACGAGGCTAGAGGAGACAGAAAATAAAGCTGTCAGAAATATTACAGGAGACCCTTCTCAAGCTGTCATGAAGTGTATGGTCTCCTCACCT
Organism: Lanius collurio; assembly: GCA_020086605.1. Taxonomy (NCBI): domain Eukaryota; kingdom Metazoa; phylum Chordata; class Aves; order Passeriformes; family Laniidae; genus Lanius; species Lanius collurio. The sequence goes on along the minus strand of JACBWW010000009.1, from coordinate 23,779,600 downwards.
AGAAACCTGTGCAGCCAGAAAGGATGAGTGCTCTGTAAGCAATAGAAACTTGTTCAGACAATGCACTTTACACACACACAGCGTACTGGGCATGTCCCTGTGCCTTCACCAGGTGCCTGAAGAGGCCGCAGACCTGGGGAAAGGCACTGCAAGAGTGATCCTCAGACAATTATCCAGGATGTCCATAGTGCAGCCAGCACCACGTGGACTCCACCATATGTAAGTCATTGGAAATCCACTTTACATGCAGCCTCCGCTCTCCACGCAGTGCCCAAAGAAGGTGGAAGTGCAGCACGACCAGCAGCAGAATGCAAACCTAATGCTCTGACCTTGACCTGAATGTTGTTATCTGTTAGCAAATTTCCCAAAATGAAACAGATTTGGCTGCTGATTTCCCTAATTCTACTGTTTGGTCACAAAACTGAAAGGAAATTTACTTTGGGTCTGGGCACAACATGAAAAAGAAAGCTCTCCAAAGCCCCCAGTGCTTCAGTCCTACTGGAAAGGAGCTCACTCTTGTTTCAAGCTTCAATGCAAATGCTGTCTAAACCAAATTTGGGTCTGAACTTGACTATATAATATATTCTAAGTGATTAACTGGACTGTAGCTAATATCTTGAGGATATGGAGAATATAAGCAAAATGGATTACAAAAACCCCTGAACTTACAGTACAGGAGACTTAAAGGCTTTAGGAGGGCTGTTCCAGTAGGCTCCAGATGCCCACTTCCTCACCAGCAACATTCCCACTGCCTTCTGTATGAGCACAGCTCTGCCTGTTCAGGGAACATGTGAGGATCCTCATGTTGAAAACAGGAAAAAGAAAACTTCTTTGCTAATAGGAAAAAAATCCTTGTAATAATACTAATCTATTTATAATGGTCAAAAAACATGACAGCTTACAACAGCGTCAGAGCAGTGCTTTGGCAATATTTTAGCATACTGCTATATTTTTAGAAGGACTGTTCATTTACTTTCTCTTAAATGCTGCAGTTCTTATTTTTCAACAAACGATCTGGTTTTTTTAGTGTATCATATGCCAACATCAGAGTGTTTTATCTCAGGGTAAGGAGGAACTGCAGGCAAAAACAAAGCTCCTGCACACACGCTGCTGTACAGCAGCACTGCCAGAGATGCCAAATCCCAGTCTCCTCCCGTGCTTTATGCAGTGAGAGCTCCGCCACTTACAAACCTTCCTGGAACGCGGCGCTGCGTTTTTACAATGAGTAACAGAAAACTGCTGGGTTTCTTCATCCTGAGCATTGAGGAACTATCCCATTGTAAACAATAGGGCTGACAGTTTAATGATATTGCTCAACCTAACTGATTCTGGCAAGCAGCATGTATGATAAGAGTGCACCAAGATGTGCTTAAGAAGCACTTTTATGTTTTCTCAGCATAGGGTACCTTACCATTTCAAAATTCATCTGCAAGCTACCTGTGAACTTCAGTGTAAAACTGTAAGATGTCTGTTAAGTCTCACCTGGGCCTGCAAGATCATGACAACAGGATGATCCTAGTCCCTCAGAGCCTCTACAGCCAAGACCTATAGACAAAATCCACAGGCTCTTATTTTCTTTCTAAAAAGCATGTATGAGCTTTCATTGCTTACAAAAACTTATACTAGGCTAAATTAAATACATGTGCACCCACATGTTAACTGAATTAACTTGAAACCATCAATACATCTCAAATGTCCATCTGTTTACAAAAGCCACTTGCAGCTTTCAAGTCTTGTGCTCCTTATAGTGTAACTCTCAACCAAAACAGTCTAAGTGCAAGCAGAAAGCTCTGCTGTGAGATTTCCATGCATAATGACCATGTGTTTATTGGGTTTTCACGTTCAAATCATGTCAGAATAGACATGCTATCCATTTGCAAGATGCAACACATCCATGCCAGCCTTTCCCTCTTCAGCTGCAGAAACCTCGTAAAACAAAGCTGGCTCTAACCTGGACAGATACAGCTAAATTTAAAAAACCTCTCTTTGCAATTTCAGTTTGATAGCTGTAAACGGTATAGCTCATAGGACAAAGAATTAATTTCTGAGGCAATATCGTACCTTCCAGGTCTGGGAAGGATTAAGAGCAGCAGATACAGGTAGCTGTTTTCAGGTAAATTTCAGGTGATAAAAGACTTCAACCAAAAACTTTGTACTAGCTCCTCAGAGGAAGCTGCCTTTTAATCTGAGTGGCTCACTTAAGCAAGGCTGTGCACAGCTAGCTGGATTTCAACTGGCAGGATTAAAGCCAGGACACATTATCCTACAGTTCTACAGCTGTAATCAAACTTCCTTTCCTAACCTGAACTAAACTTTAGTATTTCACTCTTTGACAGAGATGGAGTGAAATGCAGCTCTATTAAAAATTAAAAAATCAACCAAAGTCATTTTCTCTCTAATTTTAAGATATTGCTGGCTTTCCTTCTAGAAGAGGTCAATGTTGTCAACGATAGCAAAAGCTACCTGTGCCAGCACGTGAAACCAGCCTCTAGAGAAAACAGCTCTCATCAGACACTGTCCTCCTGGGTGTCCCTAGTGTACTGCTGTTGTTGATGATGATGATGATGATTGCAATCTTGAACGCCTACAAATATCCCATGTGCCTATTCTGTTGGCCTGCTGTTATGGTTGGGTTTTTTGTTTAAAAAAAAAAAAAAAAAAAAAAAAAGAGCTCCAGGCCATTATTCATGAGCAGTAAGAAAACAAATCACTCTTAGACCTACTCCTCTCGCAGATTCCCACACTTATTACCCAAAATCCCACAGCTCGCTATTGGTTCTACCCTTGACCAAAGTACAGGGCTGAGGCAGCATGCCATCCCCAGGGAAAAGCCGATCACGTTCCTCCCGGCAAGCGGCTCCGGTTATTCTAGGACCGCAGTCGGGCTGGCATAAAGTCCCCTAACTTTTCAGAGAAGGCAGCGCTCGCTCCCAACGCTAGTGCCTGAGGACCCGCGGGGACGAGCGCGGCCGCGCTCCGCACTCTGACCGGGAAGTCGCTTTTCCCCCCTGACCCGTTTTCTTTTTGAGAGGGAAAAGAGCCGAAACGAGCGAACCCAGAGCCTTCAGCCCCTTCCACAGAGCCACCCTCCTGCTCGGGCAGAAGTGAGGAAGGTGCCTCGCAGAAATACGTAAAGATGCTCATGCCAGTGCCCCCCACCCCGGTGCCGGTGCGATGCCCGCCGTACCCCCCGCTCGCCCCTGCGCGCTCCCCGGCAGCGGCGCGGCGGCCGCCGCCGCTCGGCACTCACGCACGGAAAGGCAATTACAATAATTTAAAGCTTCCTGTCCGCCGGCTTCGCCGGGATCCCGAGGGCTGAGCCATGCCCGGGCAGGGCGCGGAGCAGAGGCTGCCCCGCCACACACGCGCGGGCACCGCGGCCGGACCGCCCCCGCCCGCCCCCAGCCCCGGCGGCAGGAGAGGCAGGAGGAGCAGGAGGAGCAGGAGGAGGAGGAGGAGGAAAGGGGGGGCGTGACAAGTTGTGCCAAACTTCGGGAGGTGTGCGAGCGCCCGGGAGGAAGCCGGCCGAGCTGAGCTGACAGCCGGCCCCGCCGCCTCCCCCGCCCCGCCCGCAGCGCCCACCCCGCCCGCCCCCGGAGCCCCGCGGGGCGCCGAACGCCCCCGGGGAGCGGCCGCGGCGAGCAACAAAGTTAAAACGGCGGCGGTGGCGCACCTACCCGCTGTCTGTCACGTCTCCTCCGGGCGCGGGGTGCTAAGTGAGACACTGGCGGGGTGGGGAGAGCCAGAGGTGCGGGGAGGGACCGGGAGATGGGTGTTTGGTGAGCTCTTCCTTTCTCTCCCCCCTTCTTCCCACCCCTTCCCCCTTCTCGCTTTCTGTCTTTCAAGGACGAGGTGAAATCCCTTGGCTGGTCATGAGGCGGCTTCAGAGAGAAACAACACAATGCGAGCGCAAATAACAAAAGGGGGGGGAAAAATGAGATGGAGAGGGAGACCGGGAACAATGGGGGAGGAGAGGCGCGCCGCGCCTGGCCGCCGCCGGCACCCCGGCAGGCAGGAGGAGGAGGAGGCGAAGGAGGAAGGCGATATGGTGACAGCGGGGAGGGGGCTGCGCGGGGAGTCCCCCCGGCGCGGCGGGGCTGCCTCAGACCATCCCCGACCTCCTCCCCGCCACCCGCCCCGCCGCGCACCGGGGCAGCCCTGCGTGGCGGCCACCGGTAAGTGACGCGCCCGCCGCCCCCGCGAACGGCCATCGCCACCACCACCATCCTCATCCTCGCAGTCCGCGGAGGGGGCGGGGGCGGCGGCTGCCCGCCGGTACAGCCAGCGGTTCAAAGCGGCGGCAGCAGCGAGCCCTTCCCGCCTACCCCTTGCTCCGCCCGGGAACTTCTTCACCGAGAGGGGCTGTCGCGGGTCCTGGGGACGTCGCTCCCGAGTCCCTTCCCGAGGAGCAGTTCCCCCTCCCGCCCTTTTGCTAAGAGTAAACACGCCGAGAGTTGCATGTCCGTGGGCGTGTGTGTGTCCGCTAGCACCTCCCGCACCGACAGACCCTGTCACAGCGGTGCCATCGCGCACATGCCCAGCCGCCCGTGGGGACACCCGCTGCATCCCCTCTCCTCAGCTCCCACTTCGTTCCCAGGACCCCCGTCCGGGCGCAGGAACCCGAGAGAGAGGCAGAAGTTTGGGATCCCGCCGCGCCCTTCCTCTCCGCGCTCTCTCGCAGGGGCCGAAGATGAGGCGGTGGGTTCGAAGCCCACCGGAGTCACCCCGCAGCCCCAGGGGTTACCTCAGTGGCCTGCGGGGCCCGGCAGGACTGCGGCCCTCCGCGCTCCTGGAACCCGTGCCCGCGGCGGAGGGGCCCGGGGCAGCCCCCGCCGTGTCACCGCTCCCCCAGGCAGGCGAGGAGCGAGCGCCTGTCTCCGCAGCCCGCCTCTGCCCCGGACCCCGCGGTTACCTCTTCCTCCGCCTGCTCTCCTCCAGCAACCCCCGCCGCCGCTCGGGGCAGCGCAGCCGTATCCCGGGCCGGCCCCGCCAGCCCGCGGGGACCCGGCCGGCCGCTGCAGGGGCACCGCGCGTGGGTGGGGGTACGCGCCACTGGGTGCGGGGGAATTGTGTTTTCCTCTCGGCAGCAGCCGCTGGTTCGGTCCGTGCCCAGCGCAGCTGCTCGGAGCCGGCCCCGGTGCTGCGGGTGCGACGCGCCCCGGGGCGCGGGGGGACGGCGGCCGCAGCCCGGCTCTGGGAGGGGTGGCGGGTACCCCGCCGCTAATAAAGTCACGCTCTCCAAGTACCAGGTCTGCCTTTCGCTCGCTCGCTCTCTTGTTTACTTAGGGGGTCTTTTATTTTTAACGGAGCGGTTTGTACACGTGCTTTTCCGAAGCGCCGAAGCCGGCTGGACGGGGTTCGAGCCTGAGAGTGGGAAACGCAGAAATCTGCGCCCTGAGCCAAATTGCTCAAAGAAGAGCAAGTTCGGTTATTATTCATCTCCACGAGGGAAGTCTTATCTTCTACAAATATTTGATACTGGGACAAGTCCAATAATTAACAAGAACAATCAAACAATTTCACTGCTTTCTTGGGGATTTAAAAAGTCATCATCTGGAATTCATGAACATTACAACCTTTTTTTTTTTTTTCCCTGTGCTTGGATATGTTACTGTATATGATCTTTTCAGTGTGTGTGTGTCCCTAAGTGATTTTACGCTTTCATGCAAAAAGATGCAAACCATTAACAGCACAGATAATATTCACAACTGCTGATTCAGTGAGACTTCAGACCTCTCCGTAGGAGTGGTGAGAGAGGGTGGTAACCCTGACGGGAAAAGGAGAAAAAAAGAAAAGAGCTGGAGGAATGTTTCTTTCTTGGCTTCCTCCCTACCTCTGTGGCAGGCACTCCCACGGGAGTCCTGTGGGTGGGATGGGAGCAGGGCAGATGGGAGCTTGGCCAGCTCTGTATAGGTGCAAGCATTAGCCCTCCCAGCCGGCCTCATAACTCCTCATACCATAGAAAAAGCCAGGCTGGGGCTCCTGAGCTCTGCAGCAACATTTCTGGCACAGCACAGGCTTGGGGTGCCAGGGAAGCAGCATGGCTTTCAGGAACTGCAGTGAGCCAAGCAGGACAGACAGGGAATTGGCCATCACCCAATTGTATCAAAAAAACCCCTAACACTAAGTCAACCCCAAACTTGCCTCTTCTGAAGTAAATTCAGACTTTTGAGAAAGGTGGACACATGCTAAGTGGTAATGTTTCACCCTGCACTGTCCCAATCACCAAACTGTGCACAAGGTCTGGCACTGGCTGACAAAGTTATGTGTCCTCAGCCCCCACCTGCTCATGCAAATCCTGCTTGTGATGGCTGCTGACCCTTAGTGCTGCATAGGTAATGAGATAGTTCAGGCATGGAGCTCTGCTAAGGTCATCTCAAACCTGGGGACCTACAGCCAGACTTCCACGGGACACACATGGCTTTGTGTGTCCTCCCCACATCTTTCAGAACTCTTTTTTATTCATACCCATCCCACACCATTTTTTCTTTGCAGAAGCACTTCCCCCCACAACCCCTTTACTACTTGCTTTATGCCAACTCCTCCTTACAATCATGATAAAGTTCCTTGCAGTTCAACACAAGAAAGGAATAAGGGTGGCTGGGTCCAAAACTAATCTGGTGCAAAGAGAGAAAGCCAAATGCGGGTGCATTTTATTTAAGATCAAAAGCACAATGGTGTGAGATTGTATTATGCTCTCCACAGGAGCTGTATTTTTCTAGTTCTACAATAGGATTAAGGTGTTCAGTGGAAAAGAGAATTAGAAAAAAAAAAAAGAAAGAAAAAAAGCCCTATTGGACTGCTACTAGCTGCATTTGAGTTTGTCTTGAATAATAAGAATAATTCATTCCTCAAAGACTCTAGCGTCCTATTTCCAAATACTTTTTAAAACAATTGTGAATGCCAATAATAATTTAATTTTTTCTATTTATTGCGAAGAATTATTTTGGGGTTGGGGTTATTTTTTAAAGGAAGGATGTTGCCATTTCTGCATTGACTCATTTCAACATTTTCAGTCAACCAAATGCTTTTTAGTAGAACCTAAAGCATTTAGTAGAATCTAAAGACATCTCCTTATTTAGCCCTGCATATTTGAGTACACAGGATGTTGAATGTTAGCACACACGGGCTGGACACAGCTGGGAGCACAGCTTCAAGCCACTTTTCCACCCTGAATAACTAAAGAAAGCACAAAAGAACATTTGCAGTGCAACTTACCCAGTGAAAAGTAGGTTACTGTGTAAAAATTGCTAGCTATTTTAAATTTGAAGTTTGCAAAGCTCTGGCTGACTCTCAGTTTTCCAGCACCAAGGAAGCATGGCCTGAGCCTGGTCCTGTTCTAGTGTTCATGGAGTACGACTGTGCTGAAATGAAAGGTATCACACACCTTTACTGTGAGCAGTGTGCACCTAAAAATTAGTTTGTGAAGGTGTTTTATGCATAGCTCTGCGTTCAGTAGGTTTCCCCCAGCCACCCTTGAACCTGGAAGTTCACCAATTAAAGTTTTATGTATGATTCTAAGGAAAAAAAAAATTACAGATAGATCTCTCTGCTCACACAGAGCTAATATGTCTTCATTTTTCCCTTTGTCCCTTCACTACCACTCTTCACGAGCTACCTTTTGCCTCATCCTCCTAGAAATTTCATAGCTCCAGTTTTCTACTCCATTGGGTCTTTGCACACTCATTTTCACAAGAGCTGCTGTAAAATGCCACCTTTCTCACATGGAAATGGTTTGTTGCTACCTCTCAGAGGTATAAATGACAGCATTGAACAACAAAGCCCGTGTCCTATAAAACAACATTATCTTTGTGCCAGAGTAATCCAATTATTGAGGTACTGTGATAACCTTTAAGCCATATCAAAATGAAGAAACCACTTAGGAACTTACAAACATCTGTTTTCGTATCAGAGAGCATCAGCACAAGAACACCCTTACATGGTCCTAATCAGTCTAAGCACCACTCTCATCTTTTACATTCAGCATGGCTTATCTGCTCCTCCATAATAAAATCAGGATGATGCTTGCACTGATTTCTGCTAGTAGGAAAAGCCTCTGTTGCTTAAATTAAAGCAGTGTGGTTCTATGCAGGTCTTGTCTCCATTCTCCCAGAGGCAATAGAGAATCCCATCTATGATATTTCAAAAAGACATTAAAATAACTTCCTAGGGAACATAAAGCATGCTGCTTTTGCGTCCCTGAATAGGGTGCTCTCTGCGGTTTCTTGTTAGCTGGTTCCTGAAATTAAATGATAGAATCATGTTTCAGCAGAGCAACTGGCAGTTTGGATCCCACATTTAGGTCCTATTAAGTAAATAAGGAATATATTTATTTTTAGTAGAAGGTGCACACAAAATCTAAACGAAACAGGAAATGCTGATTAAATTAAATGTCAGTGTAGCATTCTATAATTTAAACTACTGCAGGCACATGGAATGATAAAGAGAAAAGGAAGCCAGCTGAAAAAGTTAAGATACTTGCCTTAAGTTGTCTATGCTGAGCAAAAATTAAGTATTACAAGAATATGTAAACAGCTTTCAGCTTCAGCAATAGTTAAAGGCACAAGCCACAATCATCTATCATGCTACCAGTAGTAACCCATAGATTTCAATGAGATTACTCATATATATAAAAATAAGCATAATCTATCAGGACATGCAGATGTATAAAGACAGTCACAAGGATGGATTTAAGAAGCAGGCTGGAACTTCATTAGCACAATATTTTCACATGTCAAACAGTTAAATGGGCCCGGTGTAGGGATTACAAAACTACAATTTAGGGCAGATCTGCCCTAATCTCTCTTTTAAAATGAGCTCATGTCTCAAGCCCACCCCTCAACCCTTCCCCAAGAAAAAGGAGGAGGACCTAAACTCCACAACACTTCATTTAGGTTTGCTTCTTTCCTAGGCACAAACCCAATTGCAAATCTCCAGATCTCTTTCTTACTTTCAACCTTAGTCCACACTGAACCTGATCAAAAGCTTTCCGTCAATTCCAACAGATGAATAAATATGTATATTCTCACAAATTCCATTTAAAAATCCATTTTTTCCAGCCCACCTCTGACTCCGTGGTGCTACAAAGGCCATCAAAACATTTAAGCCTCTCCAGCTCTATCCTAATAGAAGAACATGCCTTTCTGGATACCAAAATACTCAATCAAGAGACAGCATCCCAAAATCACAGATTATCTGCTGTGATACAGGAGAGGATTAAGACCCAAACCTTAACTTGACTTTTGTGCCTGCCAGAAGTGAGAGAACCTATCCAGGATCACAGCTGGCGGTCTCATGCATATATTGTGGCTGACCCCTTTCCTTCTTGGCTGTTTACCCCACCACCAGGTTAATTAATAGTGTTTTCCACAGAGCCTCCACTGGAGGCAGAGGAAGCACTTACAGGATGAGAAACCATGTGGTGATGCTTGCATACATATGGACACCACCAGGAATGTGTCTTGCATGGCTCGGTGGGGGTCAGTCAGGACTAATTAATGAGGGCTGACCATTAGGACAGTGCAGACGTGGAACTTACAGACCCTCAAGTAATCCAGGGATGTCAGCATGGTGCACTGTTGTGCACAGTGTGCACTTTAAACTCAAACCAAGGCTACAACAAGGTTTTCAGAGTGATTTCCAAAGGTTTTGGGCACTCTACAAGTTGACAAAAACTGTGACACAGAGTTTTCCAAAAGCAGGTGTCTTTAATTTTTTATATCTAGCCACATTTTCTAAAACTGGTGATTGACTGAAAAAGGGAGGTAATCAAAATAATCTTCAACTTCTGAAAATAGAGGCCAGTTCCTGTGAGTAAGTTTTAGCAGGACTGAACAGTTAGTGTCTTATCAGTAGCACAGGAACAGGGATTTGTATATACCGTTTTATTAAGATTATTATCTCTACTTCTCCTTAAATGAAAACAAAAGAAAGAAATTGCCATAAAAGGCAGAAAAAATTACTCTTTCCCATCATTGCCAAAAGCCTCTAAATTTCTATATAATCAACCTTTGTGCCACAAGATAGAGGGGTTTTTGGTTTTTTTTTTTGGGGGGGGGTTGGGTTTTTTGGTTTGTTTTTTTTTAATATACATTTAGGTGCAGTAATTAATATTAAAATAAATTCAAAAATAAATGTGAAAAAAAATTGTGTGACCTTGATCAAAATTTAGCGCACTGCTGCAGGATTATTCTCCAGCATGTATGCAATAACTAGTACCCTCAAGAAAAGCAAACAAACATAACAAAACCAAACAGAATAAGTAAAAAACTGCCAATTCTCCAACCAAACAATATTCTTTCTTACTACAAAGTTTGTTCTCTGAATTTGTGGTCGTTGTTTGAAAAATCAGAGAGCATATACAACTTTTGCTACAGAATTTCTCATGAAAAGTTGTTTTCTTGCACTACCATCTTTTGTGGAGTAACACAGCTCCTAATATCCTTAAATTGCTATCTTAAAAACAAAAAGGAGAGGAGGTTGCACTGCAATGAGATGTCGTTTGTGTTTGTAATAGGGCAATCATTGATTTAAAATTTGCATTGCAGCTCCTTTTGTGAAATGATTGCTAGGTTAGGAAAACAGCCCTTTAAACTGGCAACATCTGAATTTCTAAGGAAGGATTAAGGTTTAGAGCTTGTTCTGCACTGTGTTGACTATTAGACCTGCACATATTTCTATGTGTGCATCTTTTGCTCTGGAAGTATCCTATAGGAATGCGCAGAAGATCACTGTCTAGAAGGCTCAAATAGCTTTATATTTTATCTTTAAGGAAAACAGAACAATGGCATAACACTAAAATTCTTGTAGGAATTCAAAGCCTGTTTTACCTGCTCACATGGCTACAGGTATGCAGTGAAGGATAAACAGTGCAAAATATTTTATATTCTGCATTTCCAGTGTGTGGGCATTCAGGCTGTTCACTACAAATGACTGCACAAGGTGAGAGGCACTGGAGAATCAGGCCCCAAAGATTTTCTATACTGGATCAGATCACTGGTGCATTAAGTGTGTCACCTCACAGCTGGATGCTCCAAAATGAACCTAGCTATCTGTGCAGTACTGTGGGAACTACTCTAGCAGTCAGGTTGCATCCAGGAGAGGAGAATGGGTTTTGCCTTTTATTTTCTTACCCTGTCTAGTCAGAACTGCCCTTATTTGGGATCAAACTGTTCAGACTTCCTTAAGAGTTAAACAAGAGTATCTGACTCTTGTTGTGAAACAGGATGTAAGACATGGCATTAGAAATTATAAGTAATAGCATGAGAGAAAACAAAACAACACAACAAACATTACTTTCTTACTGTGTTCACATGTTTCTGTGGTATAAGAAAATAGTCTGCAATATAAGAAACACATAATAGGTATTCCATGATTTATATCAGGGCATTTCACACTGCACAGCTAATTTTTGGAACTTTACAGCATTATATAGTTGATTTAAGTCAGAAATGTGACTTAATATTACATGAACAATAATTATACACAATATTAGGAATTTCCAGGTATCAGCAACATGAAGTAGCACAAATACAACAATGCAGAAAGCTGTATAAAGCTTTCAGAAGTTTTATATACTGAACCCAGTGAGAATCTAATCTCAGCACATCAAGTCGCAGGCACAAATATTCCTAAAACACTTCAACATGCTGATTTCAGCACCCAAAAACTCCAAAGCATATGAGCAAAGCTTAGCACACGTTAGATACATTGATCCTAGTTGTCACATATTCAAAACTATTCAAAAGCAATTAAATACCTGCTATCTGACTGAAAGTCAATAGCACTTACATGTGCCCCTAAATTGCTTTTCTGGAGCTCAGTTTCAGCCACGAAAAAACCCCAACAAAACTCACAAAGAAAATGTATGTGCCTATACTCATGAAAAAACCCAAATGAAAAATACATCCAAAATCAAACAAAATACTCAGCCCAAACCCAAACACTTATGCTCCAGGCTTGTATACTATTTTTTAAGAGTTTCATTTCAGTAATATTTTTAAACATATGCCATGTGACTGATGATCCAGCTTCCCAGTTCACATAGCAGAACATAAAAGCTTTCAAGGAGATGTCCCACCATCCATTCACTCTTAGTCATTTGGAAACTTAAGACTTGACTGCAAATCTTTTGCCAAAAAATTAACGTCGTTCAGGAAAATATTTTTTTTGTCCTTTTTTTAAATTTTACTTTGATAGAACTGGTTCTTTCCAGGCAGAATAAAGTAAGAGATGAGTAAACCAATGATCTAGTTCTGCAAATGTTTATGTAAAGAGCTGTTATTGTTAAAGTTGTAGTTTCACTAGTAAAAAACAGCTTTTGGGTTGGATTGGTTTAAATGAGCTGATTTTCCTTTCTGACCATGTAACTGAATCACCTGTTGTGATCTGCTGTAGGTGAGGAGCCCACAGCCTATGGCTGAGCTACAGACAGTCCCAGCATGTGCTGGAATATAGGATGAGCTCCTGGGCAGGGAAACCTGAGGTTTTGCCTCATCCTGGCACCAGGTTCAGGGCCCTGTGCAGAAGAGTCAAAGCAGGAAGGAAGGCCAGAACAGAAGATGTCAGACCACAAGGATGAAATCAAGATAGAAACAAGAAGTCAAGTGGCACTCTGGGACCTGCAGAAAATGATCTATTAGACAAATCGAAAAAACCTCACTCAGAACCTGTCAGACCAATTAGAGGTCTCTGAAGTAGTGTGTGTGTAGTGAGGGGTGTTTGTATTTTTTCTTTCAACTGACTTCAAAACAAACTGAAAAGTTTGGAAAAAACAGAAGGTCTCTAGTATGGACTTTTGTTCAGAAAGAAATCTGCAATAAAACCCTATTGTATTCATCCTCAAGCCAGAAGCAGGGCTGCTATTTGTAAACCCAGGGCAGGGATTAGAAGCCAGACTTGCAGACAAAGAGCAAATCCAAGAGTTCACAGCAAGCACTCTCCAACTATAATATTCTTGAAGTCCTTCTCACACAGACACCAGATGTATATATCTGGAATTTTCTTTTCTCTTTCATAGATTCAAACTGATACTGTGACAATGAAGGCCTTCATGCAGCTGATTAATTAATTTCCCTTTTTGAGTAAAGAGGTTTTCAAAAAGAAAAGTGACTGTGACATAACTAGTATCCATAAGGAGGCAGACACCGAATGTTAGGGGGGAAGGAGGGAGAAGGGTCAACAACAGGCATGGGACAGGAGGAAGATGCACCAAGGAAGACACAAAGGAGCCCTGAAGAGCATCAGCCATCAGCTAGTGAGTTTTAACAGTGCTTTCAGTAGGTAGGCTGCTCCCAGACTTTTGGGGCTTTTCAAGGCTTTCAGAATAATTGAATATTAGTCCTTGTTTTATAGCAGGTAAGGACATTTTTACTCAGGAACATTTAGCATCTCTTGATGCTCTCCAGAGCTGGAAAAGCTATCTTTGCCTATTTCAGCTCTCTTTGTTCACAGTTATAATCTATTTAGTGGCTGAATAGTTGGAATGGCATTGAAAACTAATCACCCTCCTCCTCTCATGTTACCTTCCCCTACAACCTGTTTACCCTCCTTGCCTGCTGTTTTCCTAAAAGGCAGCTTGCTGACAAGTGGCAGGATTACCATTTCCGTGGTGACACAGCTCATCAGAGAACAATGCACAGAGATGAACATCATTTTTGAAAGAAAAGGAATTACTTTTTTGGATACATTTATTCCACAGAGATGGTAAGTGCAATCTTGCTTGTTACTGTAATTCACAAGCTCATCTTCACCCCTCTTGGTGTAACGAATTCCTTGATGATCAGTGCTTAGCCAGTGCTTGTGTGTGGGTTTGTGTGCATGTGTGTGTCTCTGTGTGAGGCAACAAGTGTGCAATAGAGCTCAAGTTCACCCTGGTCCATGAAGCATGTGAGCATCCTGTGACTGAAAATATGCTCCCTTGCATAATCCTGAGATTAGCAAATTTCTAGTAAAGGATGTCAGACAAAAAAAGGGAGGAGGAAAAATGTGTTAGGTAAATACAGAGGAAAACCCAGCCTAAGAGATTAACTAACAGGATTCCTGCTCAGTTCCAGCCACATCTCTGTCATTGATGCCTGTGTGAATTGGAGTGAGGTCTGACAACTTCTCTGGCTTTAAAATCCCTTTTCTTAAAAACAGGAACTGAAGTAGGTGAAGCTATTTTAAAGATCCTTGTCTGTTTAGAAGATGAGTTGTGCCAGTGCCAATTGATCATAACCAGCTTTTGACAGATAGAGGAGGGAAGGTTAACAGATCACAAAATATACCCTGCTCAAACTGTGACATTCATTAAAAAAGTCACTGGCTGAAAGCGCTTATCATCTTGGCAGCTGTGTTTGGTGGGATCTGGGATTGCACAGACAAACAGCTGAAAGGTGGCCTTCTGCAGGTGTGTTCCTGGATACTGGCATTTTTAATGCTAAAAGGGTTGGTGTTTTCCAGGCATGCCCTTGTAGGAAGGTGCCATGGGCATTTTAGGAGTAGCAATTCCACAGCTGATGTTAGCTCTACCTGGCAGGGTGATATCTGGGGTTCCCATGCACTTCTGTGTCTAAGAATTCATCCTGCAGGCTTTGTGTAACTGGGAGGCTTCTAGACAGGATGGACAGTGTCTTCCACTGACAGAGAATAGGGATAAATTACCCCAACTATAAACTGAATCCCTATGCCAAGTCCTTGTATTGCAGACTTGGGGCCAAAATTAAGTTTTTTGGTTTGGGATTTTACAATGAAATCATTGAAAACTGCCATAGCAGCCTCCACTAATTCCAAAAGAGGAAGCAACATCTTACAGAATTTCAGGTGAATATTTGAATTGAATATCAAACCTGAACATGGTTCTATGGGTTGCAGGGTTCTCCTGATGATTTCATTTCTGAAGCCTAGACAGTTCAGCCCCAGAGGTTCCTCTGCTTGTATAAAGAGAGAAAATAATTTCTACTCGGATCATCTGTCTGTCTGTCTGTAACCCATAGAGTTTGGGTTACAGACCCAAACAGTCCTTTCATTTGTGGTGAGCTCTATTTTTGGTTGGGAGCAGAGGGGAGAGAGGCAAGCAGGCAACCAAGAAAAAGCTTGAGGGAAAGCCTTGACTCGTGCACACAGAAGCGTTTTTCCAGATGGGATGTCCCCTTTGCTCTCCCCAAACCTGTTGCTCTGCCAATACCCTCCTCAGGCTCCCCCCGGGGCAAGTGGTGGCTGCCTGGCATCTGTGGGGACGGCTGGGTACCTGCCTGGGGCTCTCTGCAGCTGCATCAGCTCTGGGCACCCTCCCCTGCAAACCTGGCAATGCACCAAAAACCCATTTGAGTCTTTAGCAAAGACATTTCCCTCCCTCATGGTGTTTTGAATCCTTTCTTCGAGCTTTGTTAGTTGTGCTTGGAAGGACTCCAGGCAGCCCAGAAGACAAAACAATGCGGTACTTCAAACCCCACAGCTCACTCGTGTGTCAGGGCGGGTTCACACACGTACTCGCTCTGCGCAGGTACGAACTGTTTCTTTCAAAGATCACTTCCCTCCCATCTCTGCCTTGTTGCTTTGCAGCAAGGTGGAACCGAGCAGATCATCTACCGATGTGATGTAAACCCAGTGTCCCTCAATTCACTGCTAGTTAAGAAAGGGGCAGAGTCAAAAAGTCAAGAAAGGAATTTGTGTGTGTACCTACTGGAGGCTCCAACACACCCCTTGTATGTGGATAAAGAACACTACATATTTACAGACAAAAGTAATGAAATCTACAAGGTTGTTTAAACTTTGCCTTTTAATAGTCCTAATTCTGGTTTCTTTAAAAGCTGATGTGTTTATGGTTTGAAATCCACATTATCACAACTGTCTTGGTCTCAGTGATCCCCTTCATGAAGCAAGTTTTTTGTTGCAGAAGTAAATTACTCCGTATCAGTTTCTTAGAAGATTATTAAAAGAATTTCTCATAGCATTCGGGTTGCCAGTTTGAACTGAGTGGCAAACAAGAGGTGGCAAACTAATTAACACCTCAGAAATATAACAGATTAAAAGTGAGTATTTCTGTCTCATTTTGAACCCACTCAAACACAATGGGTCTGTAAATTCAGCTCAGAAACTGTTGGGGGTGAATTCTGCTCAGAAGAAATTATGTTCGGAGAAGACAGAGAAAGCATTGCAATGAAAAATAAAGCACAAGACAGAACAGAAATTTGATAGGATGAAATATCTAAAAGACTACATGGAAACTAAACAGAAATAGAAATACTTTTAGTAAAAGAAAAGCAACCAAACAACAACAACAAAAAAGAAAACCCCAACTTTACAGGACCCCAAACTGATGGAAGTTATATTTCTATGCATACCATAAGGTTTAGTTTTCCTAGAAAACGAGCTGCTTCAAATTAATTGTCATTGTATAAAGGAGAGGTTTTACATTCCCCAGCAAAAAGTGACAAGCCACATGAATTACTTGCACCCAGTAAGTAATTCACAAAGGATCTGATTCTGCAAAGGAGTTATCTGGGTAGTATTACTGCTACACAAAGTGCCAAAGATATGGCGAGGGCCCATATGTCTGCAGATCCCCCCAACCCAGGCGCATCCACAAGACGTGGGAGGTGGAAAAAGCAAAGCTGAGTGCAGTCCACACCAGCACCCTTAAATCTTAGAGCCACAAGTGTTTATACATCTGCTAGTGAAGATTAGACTGTCCAGATCATTAAAATTCAATACATAAGTAGAAATACTTAAAATACAAAAGAAAAAAACTTTATATAGCAATTTCCCCCCTCCCTCTGGGCTGGTTTCTCTGTCAGTGTAACTCTGCCAGCTTTAATGCCTGTTATTTTTAATTTTCCGTACAAGTGGAAAGGCAATCAGGGAAGTTCATGTGCTCACATACACTCATACACATGCGTGCGTCGATAGATATCATACATAATTTCTCAAAGCAAATATGTAGTGATTAATTTAATAAAAGAAATAATTGCAAACAGCATACTGGGTCATGGGTGACAAATCTAATCATTTACTGAGAGTAATATATGCAGAAATAAATAAGATATAGCTTAGAAGCAATGTGTGGGAAGTTAGCTATGATTCAGGCAAGCGTTTGGATTGCTTGTTTGTGGACAGAAGGTTGCAAATTTAACCACTTAACAGACACCTCTCTAATTTCTTGGTAATTAATGATTTTTGTAATGGTTATTAAGGCCTCCAGCCCTAGTACTGTCAGCTCATTATTGTATTTGTGAATTAACTGTAGCAGTTAAAAATATAGGTGGAGAAGAAGCAGCTCCATCTTATCCTGGGCTGTTGCAGCACTCTGAACTAGAACATGTAACCCCTCTAGTGGAAACTGGGAAAAGTGGAAAAGTGGGTCTAAAGAATTGCCCATGGTAAGACATGGGCATCCTCAATGCCTCCAAGATCAGTAAATGAAAATTTCCTTGATCATGCATCCCTTCAAATGCCCTGTGCTCAAAAAAAAAAAAAAATCCCATCACTGATATTTTACTTCAGGATGCAGGAAAAGTGCTTGGAATAGAACGGAGTGAAATGAAGGAAATAAGGTTTGGGCCAAGCATCCTGTTTCACTCCAATGAGAACACAATTAAGCTGAGCCACCCTGAGAAGTTTCCTTTCAATAAACAGCCACAACAGTTTCAAAGTCCTTTAGAACATGGGTGCTGAAACAGTACAATCAACAGAGAAAGAAAGGATGACAGGTATAAACTTAGGGTACCTTTATTTCTTCTGACACATCTTTTAATGGGATGCATTCCCACTCCAGAGAAAGGAACTACTGAATTACTTGAATGGTCTCATTTTCCTCTGCAAACGGGAATGAACTGAAACTTGTCATTGTTGCACAGGCCTGTGGTTGCATGGTCTGAACACAGAACTCTGAGCCTTACAGTCCTGAGCTAGCCAGGACTTCCAGCCTCATTCCAGCGACTGGCTTTCTCCCATCTTGGTTTCCCCACTTTCAAACTAGTGGAAACACTTAATCTTGAGTTTCTCGAAGCTGAAATGTATACTCAGCAGCAAAGGAAAGTTATTAAGTCTATATACACAGCACGAGTGGGTAAGCACACAGCACTGGCCACCTGGCTTCCCAAAATCTCCATCTTTACACACAGACAAAAACTGCCCTGGAAACACTGAGCAATGGTATTACTGTGTGCTCCTTGTCCTCATCAGGAATTCTTATATTGCAAAGACAGACATTCTTTCATCACTACCTCATCTCCATATCTAAATGAAATGAGTCAATACCTCTTTAGACATACTACTAAAAGGTCACTGACCTGAGGTCATCTGTATTGGGGTGAGAGCAGAAAATATTTTTTGTTCTTTAAGCAGAATGATAATTGTGAAAGAGAAGCTTTAATAAAGTCTTCTCTGTAAAGTAAGGTTAATCATGTTGTGTCTATGCACAGCTCAAATGAAGTTAGAATTAGGTGGTGGACAGGGAGTGACACAAATTTGTCACAACAGGACAATAACTTTCCTTCTTAAATAACTTCCTTCAGGAGGACACTGAAGCCCCCTCACAGCCAAGCTGAAGTCTCCATAAAGTTATTGAAACTCTTGCTATTCCCTTTGCACAGCAGTCTGGACTTGCTGAATTTTAAAGTGGGATGATGGATCCATATTGGAAATGAAAATAGCAGTTTGCTGTGTTGCCCTAGAGAAGCAGAAAACAATTATTCTTCTGAATCTGTCTTGACCCCTTTTTTGCCCCTTTTCTTCCTGTGAAAACTGAGCATGGCTTTTTCTCATGTTTCTCATCTTAGAGGATTAGTATCAACCATAAAGATGGTAGTCAAATGTATATAACTACGTATTTTTTCACTCAGAGTATAACCTCAAAACTGTCTATTGATTTACAGACTTTTCAAGTGTTGCTTGCACATGTATCACCACCCTGTGACACAGGAGTATTTCATTTAAATGTTAATATGTACAGGTAATTTTCCAGTATGCAGAAAATGTGGCAAAAGTATAAGTGTTGAACACTCGTAAGATGCTAGAAAGTGTCATGCCAGATTCTAGAAAAACTTCTCGGAACCAACACAGCTGGTCAGGAAATACCCCTGCCTGAAATCCAGGCTTGGTTAGCTTTTTAAAAAGGGGCTTTTAAGAGGTTTCATTTTAATATTTTAATGCCAGCCGACTGTGGTGCCTTACAGTAATCAATCCTTAAAACTGATTAATTCCGAGGATGTGCTAAAGAGTGTGCTGCTTTATAAAAAGAAAAGGGGATTTTACCCTTTTATTATTTGCATAATGATTGAGGACTCCCCTCAGTTGAGTGCTGGCTAATTTGCAAGACAAAAACTGAGTGCTCACTTTCAACGTGCACCTAGTTAAGTCCTAGTGGAAACCCAGACCGAGACTTCTCCTTGCATGTTTGCATACAGCTGAACCCGCACCTTCAGAGCATTAAAGTGCTACTACCGAGATTTTCAAAGCAGCCTGTGAAATTTAACGGGATTTTCACAAGCAAACCTCTACTCTATTTTGAGAAATTGAGAGTAAGTGCAGGTGCAAACAAAGATACTGATACAAGTTCTAACTCAAAGTTTAAGAAGCAATATAAAAAAAAATAGAAGTCATAAATCAAATACGTGTTATCTAGTGTTTTCACGTTAGCAAAAAGGAGAACTGCAGGACTCCCCAGATGACTTAAAACAGCCAACACGAGGACGATGCTATTCCTTGCATTTAAAGAAAACTAATCACATAGGAAATGACCACTTGATCCTAATAGCAGATCCCTGCTCGGTACTCTGTGAAAGATCAAAACAGCAAGGCGGTGCTTAGTCCCCTCTCGAGGAATTCCTCTGGGACTCAGAGCTGGCACCTGCCTGCAGAAAATCACGGGGGTTAAATACCCAGTGCCGATACACGTCAGGCGCTTTCCAGCTTATTCACAGGACAAGGCTGTTGTGCATCCAGATGCATTTTTAGCACGATCAGACTTCCCGAATTTCCCACCACTGTTACTTTAACTAGATCTTCCTGTGCTTGGAAGCTTGAACGCCTTGGCAGGCTTTACAAATAGAAGCGTAGCTTTTGACCTCCGGGCATTATCCAAGTCCGCAGCGCACATTTATCAGCCTGGATGTAGTGTTGGTTTTATGGACGTTTCCGCGATCAGTTCAGGACAGTTTCTAGTCTGCCCGGTTCTCCTTTCCGAACACATAAGCACCTGCTAATCTCAGGGCTGAGCAGCGCACATTAACCATTCAGGCTCTGGTGCAGCCTCCGAGGTTGCTGCTGACAGCACGGTACCCTAGCACTTTCTTGTTTGGGAATAAAACACACCTGGTCAAAACAAGGCCAGCATCGCTTATTTTAAGCATTCACCACAGAGGAACTCTGGTGCTGAAGGTTTTGCAACA
Organism: Lanius collurio; assembly: GCA_020086605.1. Lineage (NCBI taxonomy): Eukaryota > Metazoa > Chordata > Aves > Passeriformes > Laniidae > Lanius > Lanius collurio. Next base: position 23,759,228 of record JACBWW010000009.1, on the reverse strand, counting down.
ATGCTATACAATCTGGCTCCTGATCTTTCTGTAAAGCCCAAAAAAATCTGTTTGTCTGCCTAAGTGTCACACTGCAAGAAGTTACGTGCATGGACTTGATTAGCATTGCCCTGCTCCATCCAAGAACAATAGTTAACCCACTACTTCCCTAACTGCACGTGCACTGATTTGATTGAAAATACATAAATGTAAATTTAACCCCTTCTCCACATCATTGTTACAGTGTTTTGGAACGGCCTCCTTGTACACGCAGCATGAGATGCCCTCGTGGCCACAGCTCTCCAAGGTTTGATCAGGGAGTCCATTCTGTCATCTGCTCCAGATGGACATGATGCTCTGCTCTGAGGTGAGGTCCCTGGACATTTGGAAGTTTGCTGGGTTTGAGTTAACTAAAAAATTAACTCTGTAGTAGTGTTAATTTTCTGGTGTGGGACTGTGTTTTGGAACTGTGCTGGAAGCAGTGTTGGTAACACAGGAATGTTTTAGTTCTTGTTGAGCAGGGCTCACAGAGAACCAGGGCCTTTTCTGCCCCTCATCCCTCCCCACCTGTGAGGAGGCTGGGGGTGCTTAGGGAATTGGGAGGGGACACAGCCAGGACAGCTGTCCCCAACTGACCAGAGGGATGTCCCAGACCATATGGATCATGCTCAGCATATAAAGCTGGGGGGAAAAGGAGAAAAGGGGGTTGTTTGGAGTGATGATGTTTGTCTTCCCAATATACTGTCACATGTGATGGAGCCCTGCTGTCCTCGAGGTGGTTAAACACCTGCCTGACCATGGAAAGCAGGGAATTGATTCCTTGTTTTGCTTTGCTTGTGTGCACAGCTCTTGTTTTACCTATTATACTGTTTCTATCCAAACTTAGGAGTTTCCTCACTTTTACCCTTCCCATTTTCTTCCTCATCCCTCAGAGGACAGTGAGTGAGTGGCTGTGTAGAACTTAGTTGTGATCTGGGGTTAAACCACGACAGCAAGTGAAACATTTCACTTTACTACATGGGATAATGTCTCTCTCTAGTGGCTAGGTACAGTCACTATAGCCACATGCTTTACTTGCATTTTGGGCGGCATTTCTAGTCAAACAATCACTGCCATGATCAAATTCTCTGCTTAAGGTCCCAGGTTAAAGCAGTTTATTGAGCACATCATCAACATGCAGTCCTTACTTCAATAAATCCAATTAGAACATGTTCATTTTGCAGGGATTGTTAACTGTTTACTTTCACAGAAAGAATATTGCTTAGAAAGAGGCAAAAGTTGGTGAAAATATCCAAGGCTTGGGAATTTGTTTCTAGCTAAGTATATTACAACCAAACTAAAGCTTTTGGCACTGCTCATCTCAGGACACTTGTGAAATCCCAAGGAAATATAATATTTAGAGAGAGGTGAGAATAACCTTTTCCCTCAGCTCCTGATGTATTTCAACTCCTTGTTCTCCTAAAAGCCAACAGAACATTTAAGTGGGGGAAATTCTAATAGAAAAGGGTGATGTTTGAGTGTTAAAAGGCTGCTAACTTGATAAGGTTCCCCCTTCCTCTCCACTTACTCACAAGCAATAATTCAATTCAAGTTATCAGTGACCAAAGGCCAGATTTTTAGAAGTAATTAGATGCAAAAAAGAGAATAACTATGCATGTAGAAGGGATTTCTGAAATTTTCTATTGTACATATGGAGAAAATCCCATTGAATGTGTGCCCTGTTATAGATCCAGTTTTCTCTAAACAATAACTGACCCTTGCTATTACTGACATGCAATAGTTATTTGGTAAAAATAAAGCAGGAACTTCAATCCAGCCTTTAATGTCCAACCACCACCAGGGTCGTTGATGTTGACTGGGGTAGGAACTTGTTACAGCATGACACCAAGGGGAGGTCCATGCTGCCACTGTCAAGGTTATGTGCATCATTAAGAGATTTCCATCTCTGAGTCTGCCTGTCTTCAATAAGGGTCATTAAACCCATGACTGAAAATCTCATGATGGTGTTTTTAGCACACCTGTACAGTCATACCAGCACAGAGTGTGAAATTGAATCCCTCTGCAGGTGTCTTGCCACAGCATTGTTGCTAAAACAGCAGGGCAGCTGTTGGGTGGTGGAGTACCCAGAGTGCTGGACACCTTGAGGACCCTCTGTCTGGACAGCTGCCCCCTCCCAGCTCTCAGGCAGGGAGGGCAGTGAGTGGCAGCTGGGAACAGGCTTGTATTCCACCCTTGCTCTTCCCGATGCAGTGCAACTGTGCTGCAGCAAATGGGAGAGACAAGAACTGCAGGAGAGAAAGAAATCCTGGATCAGGAGGGGATGAGTTCTAGTGCTAGCAAAAAACTCACAGCTTTTACATGTGGCTAAGCCAAGAAGGGAAACTTGGGGATGGGAAACAGCAGGGAAAGCTCTTCCACCAGATTATAAACAAGACATTAATTGGGGCTGGAGAAATAATATCCTCATATTCTCCCAGGGCTGCAAACAAATCAGTGGCAGAAAAGATCTGAGATTTCTTTCCAGTTTTCCAGTTCCATTCTGCATTTTCTAGACCATGCTATTTTCTATTTAGGACAAAATAGACCAAACAAAAAACCCCAAACAAACAAGATCCTCCTCAGAGATGAGCTGTGGGACTGGTATTTTAACATTAACACATAGCTTGCCGTATCCTGCAGGCTCTGGCACTGCATTTATTGGGGCCAAACAAAGGTTTTGCTTATAAGCCCAGAGAAATGGCAGAATCTGAACTTCTGCAACTGCCTGAAGCCTCATCACAGGCAGAACAGTTTGCTGTCCCTTCTCACAGGACCAGGACCAGGTGATAAAGCAGGCCTGACACAAGAAGAACCAGGTTGTCCTCTCCTGTGGCAGGACAGTAGGAGTACCTAGAGGACAGCCAGGAATTCCTGACTGGCACTAGCAGGGGTCTGTCCCGCTCTGGGTCGAGCCCTGCTGCAGCTAATGGCACGTTTCAGCAGGGAATAAGGCCTGTGAATCGCAGCTGTGCATGAATATTGATAATAGCCGCCAAACGCTCTGCTTTCTATCTCCTCTCCCAGGAGGGGTGAAGTGCTTTCTCAGCAAGGGTGAGACAGTGCTTCCAGGGAGTCAGGAAGGGGAAAATTGTCTCCTGTTTCTGCTGCCTTAGGGCTCACTATTGCTTATATGAAAACAAGTGGTGAAGCTGCCATTTACTTGGGAGGAGGCAGGATCAGACCCTCATTTTTCTGCCAGACAACACACCCTCATAATTATGTATTCACACCATATTTTGATAATGGTTCCTTACAGACTAATTAATATGAATGTTTAAGAAGTCTAGTTTTAATATGTTAGTACTGAAGGAGAGACTGCAGTCCTGTGGGAGGTTATGCATATTTCCCACTGATGAGTACCTTAAATCTTAATGCGTATGGAGAGAGGGGAGCATATGAATCTACAGAGCCAGATACAAATGCTTCTTTTACATGATGGGTTTTATACAATTAAAAATCAGTTTTCTTGGGAGCAATGGCGATGATTATTTTTAGTTTCTAATAGATGTGTCTCTGTTTGAGGTCTAATATAACATGCAAACTCTGAATCTTTTCCTGCCATCTAGAGGTGTGGATTCTCTGGTGACTCATAGAGTGAGTTGCTTTTGTGGCATGTCTCTCACCACAGAACAAACAGGGGCTTTTTCTTCTATCCAGCCAGCTGTTTTCATGGACATTGCAGGAACTTAGCAACTTTGAAAATACTACCTTTCTTGATGATGAACACAAAAGTTTCTAAGAAAGGATGGGCAAATAGAGATCATGTAAGACCTGTTTCCTTAGGAAAGTAGTTTAAAAACAGTTGTAAAATGAAAATGTCCCCTCTCTTAAAACAAACAAACAAACAAACAAACAAACAAAAAGCCCAACAACAGCAAGAGCAATGAAAGTGGAAATCAGTGCTAATAATCTGACTCACAGGGGTCTCATCATTAACAGGAACTGACTCATTGAATTTCCTAGAAATTGCCATGATGCTGTTTTATCTGCCCTTTGTGTCTTGGGAGCAGAGTGGACAGAAGCAGCTTACCCCATGCAGAGACCGTGGTGGCAGGTCTGGCTGGGCCCAGTGAAGAAGCTGTATTTGGCTTTTTGCATGCCTGATTTAAAATTGTCCCTGGACTTAACATAGATTTCCATGAGAGATAAAGCATGTTGTAATTCCTGGATGTTAACACTAGTACTTTGATCATTTCAAGGATAGTTGAGACCAGCTAAACAGGTTAGATCAGTGTTTCTGCTTCCTGTCACAGGGGAAACAAAAACTGTATCTCAAGTTTTATTGTTTTCACCATGTGGGTCTGAGTCTGCAGGGTACATCTGAGCTGTATGATGAGCTGTAGATAAGTGGTGTACAATACTAGCACATGGTACCTCTCACAGTGCACTACAGCTGAGGATTGTAACAGAGCAAGGCAGCTCCAAGAGTGAGGTGCCAGGGCACATGCACCCTGGCCATCATGCTCTACCACTGCTTTTCTCCTTCCAGGAAAGCCACAGCACACGGACCAGCCTCATCCAGTGCCAAGTAGATATACAACCAGAATAACAGTGCCAGAAGTTTGCAAAAAGCTGGATCCTGGAGTGGAGGACAGCATTATTTCTGATCCCTCTTACTCCTAGTGCAGCTCAAGTCATGCTTAGTAATTTTTTTCTAGTCCATTTTACCATCTGCTATTCTGTCCTTTGCAACAGCTGACAACAGTGCAAGGACATGAGAGTTTCCATGTGATGGTTGTTTAAAAACAAACACACATTGTGCTCTGTTGCCAAATATTTGTATTACTGAAGAAGACAGAAGCCTTGGCTATGGATGCGAATCTATTGTTTGAGGTGTGATAAGAGCAGAACAAAAGGATGGCACCTAATTAATAATAAAACAAAAGCCTAAATATAACTCCAAAGACAAAAGATAAAGGAGTAAAACAACACAAGAAGACAACATATTTGACTTTATAAAAAAGCAGAAGCCACCTAAGCAGATTTAAATCTTTTTGTAGACATCATCACAAAGAATGGTTTTAATCTGGAGAGGGAGAAAGATAACTTGTAAGGCTATGTAAAGGTTGTTCCCTAGGAAGTCAAGCTCTGTGGGACCACAGAGAAAAGATGGTGGCATTGTGGGCTGACCAGACTAGAAAGTCTACTTCTTTCTTTGTAGCTGTCTGGCAGCTACAGTGAAACCAAGGGAAATCCTTGAATCCCTCATCTGACAGTCTGTGAAGTCAATCAGCACCCAGAAAGCACAGGTTCTGGAATTCCATTCATCTCACCTAGGTAGGCAGTGGGCACTAACTCAGCAGCCCCTAGAGAAAGGGGAAGTGTCAAGTGAAAGTGGAAAATTAACTACTTTTCCCACCTCTCAAGGTAATCCTGGCAGATCAAAGCTGAAGCACAACAGAAGGCAGCTCGAGGAAATTTAAACTCCTTTACTACTTATCCTTTACTTCTGCAACTGAGATCTGGGTGGCTGGCAGAGAATTCCCATGAACACCACTTCCCTTTGAAATGTGTGCCCTTAGTTAATCTCAGGGAGTCCAGGTCTGCAGACATTCTTAAAAGGTCCGTCTTTTGAAGGGATATCTTTAGAAGGGCAATGCTGCCTGAAAAAATGAAAGTTAATACAGAAATAAACCTTTTTTCAGGTTTTGCTGAATGATCTTCTGACTAACACGAGTTGTCCAATTTCCAGCTCTACCACCAATTTCCCACATGCTTTAAGCCAAGCTTAATTTTTGTTCATATGTTCCACTATATATATAATTATATAATCTATACGAAATTATTTACCTGTGTTTAATTTATAAGATGTGTTTTATCCAGCTCATGTATTTCATATATACAATCATCTCATCCACTGTCTTATCTATGCAGCCCATAATTTGAAAAGGATGAATTTTGTAAAGCAGCCATTACCATTACAGGTTATTAATTTGGTTTGCTCTGGAATTGCCACTAAAAATGACAGCAGCTGCTCCTGTCTCTGTGCTGTCACATGCCTCAAATCCTACCCTATCTATAGCTGTAACACAGAACATTTAATCTCTGTGAGCTGTGTGGTGAAGAAAAGGTATCCCTGACTAATTCTATTTCTCCTTTTCCCCAAAACAGAGTCCACCTCCACAAAACTGCCCTGCTTACCCTTTAACCCCTAGCTATACTGTCAGGATTAGCCTGTTGTTAAGGATGTCCAAAAAGCAGAATTTGGAGCTACTGTGTGACACACGAGTACAACTGCCAGGTTATTCATTTTATCTCGCCCAAAAACCTGCCTGCCTTCAGACAGGTAACTGTGCAAATGTGCAACTGCCAGACCCCAAGCCTGTGTATATAAAAATGGTAGGGATTCTGCATTTTTCCATTTCTTCCTGTAGATTTTATGCATGCCCAGGAGCAACAAGCATGTATAACATACCCATTTGGGGTTGGTAAGATAAAAGAAAAATCCATCGTAAATAAAGTAAATTTTTTTCCAAATGGTCCAAGATTTTTGAGGGCATTTTAATGGTCTAGCTAAAGGTTACACAAAAACCATTATTTTGAGAACTGGAGTGAACCTGCTCTTAGCTTCATTCAGCTTCCACCTACTTTATGTGACAAAGAACATTTCTGTCAGAGTTATCTCTAATCATCACAGTCGTGTGTCCACCCAGCCAACAAAAAAAGTAGGACTAGTGCAGGTGTCCTACTCCTAACAAACAAATCCATTTGAGAATCAAATCAGATAAGAATTCTGTGGGACACACAACAAAGTGTCACACTAAATAATTAATTTTATCTCTAGATGTGTTTAAGGATGGGTTACATTTTAGGTAAATGCTGATCTAAGTATCTTAAAAACATGCAGTATCTTGTTGTATAAATATTTTTTCTACAGATGTTCATTTTCTTCTAGCAGGCAACCTTATTTAAAGTACTTTTTTATTTCAGAGCTCAAAATTTAGATTTTCATTTCAGCTGCACTTGTACCTTGTGTACTCGCATTTTGCTGTCTCTGTGTTTATCTTACTTGCTAAAACCTTCCCTTTGACGTCTCAAACAATAATGTGTTCTCTCAGTCCCACAAAATTAAGAAATGTATCCTCCTGATGTTGAGGATAAGGGAAATGAGGCATGTAAAATTGAAGGCCTTTCTTTCTGAAAACACTTGTGTGTACTGAATATGTACTCCTCGTACGTCTTAGAGCCTGCCACTGGAGTGAGGTGAGTCACCCAGAAAGCATGTGCTTAAGCAGCCTGCAAGATGAAACTTGTATGAGGACACAAGGAAAATAAGTGTCAGTGTGGGGAATGGATTTCATTTTTTCCTGCTTTAATCATCCATGACATTTTCTGAATACTCCTTTGTTCTGTACAACGTAAATAATGACACAGCCATTTTTCAGATATGCTGTATAATGTGACCAAGTCCTTAAAATACTGGATACGGTGCCTTAGTATCCATTATGTCTCCTAGGCAAGGGATTCAAGAACAGATGCACTAACTTTGTTTGTGTCTGCAGAATCTCTGTTTACCTCTGAATCCTTTTTCCCAAACAACTTCAGTAAAATTTAATTAGAAAAAAAAAGTTAAATGTTAAACTGTTTTACTGTTAATGAGCAGTAACATTTTAAAGTACAAGTCTGAACCTGGAGAAAAATTAATTCATAGAAAAGCAGATTTCAGATGTAAATATCCAAAATAATGCATTATTGAAGATGAATAAAAGTTGGTTGTGGTTTTTTTTCTTTTTCTTTTACAGTTTGAATTACTATTCTGTTCTTGGCTGCAAATACACTACTGTGACCAGTGCCTTGCCCTTGAGAGACACACAGTTAAATCTCTGGATACACAAATCAGTTTATTCGTTTTGGTGTCTCTAAGTGCTAATTCTTCAGGTTCAGTGTAATTGTTAGTCTTCAGACAGTTCCTTGAAGCTGTTGTCATGGACTGAATTGTTTGGAACAAACTGGTTCACTGTTTCAGGCTGAAGGAGACCCTCATGAATCCTCTGCCAGCTCTTTTTGCAAGCTCTGGTTTCAAGAGCTATCGACAAACATTTTGGACAATATTCTGTCCTGCAATCATCCCATGAATTTCAGTTCTTCTTCTGGACATGATGTGCTTTGAAAAAAAGGCACTGCATCCTGGAGGACAGAACCACAGTTCTAGCAGGCAGCACCAACCTTGACATCACATAGTCAAGCTGTGTGGCATTTCCATGTATTTTTTTGCATGTTCTTTAACATGGAGCTATGGAAAAATGTTGCTGATATTGCATTTCACATTATTTTGCCATTGACCATGCCTGTGGAGTCTAAATGTCATGCAACCTTTGTACCAAATCTTATGTATTGCAAAATAAGCATACCAGTATTCCACAGACATGTAAGTGGAATTTCTTCATTTGTTGTGTATAAACAGGAGCCCCAGCACACTGGGAGAACAGGCTAAAATTTAGCTGGCTGTTATTCACCCTTTAAATCTTTGTCACTTGAGACTCACACATCCCTTGCAAACGCTGTGGGGGTCCCTACCTGGTAAACGCACTTCCATGGGATTTTCATATATCATAATGTAGTCTCTTTCACTTATACCATATTCACTATCTATTACATAGTGATATAGAAAATACTATATATCCACTTATACACCATCAAAAGACTTTTCCTGTAACAGTCTCTTCAGAAATTATTTGCCAGCTCTGTCATGGCGAACACACAATACTCCTAAAGCAACCAGCCTCTTCGATTTTGGGAACAGATTTGTCTCTGCCTGGGGTTAGAGTCCCAGATAAAAAGGTCTAGAGAGATATGTAGGAATATGATGGAAGCAAAATCCAGTCCATCAACTTGCTTAAGAGAAGATCAATACAAAAAGATTAGGAAGCTTGATTTTTCCAATACTGTCACTAAAAAGCAAAGTTGTATCCCTTTGGTTGCTCTAATATGGGAAAAGGATCACGTGCTGGTAGAAGCATATTTATATGCTGCTGATGTTGAGCAAGAGGGAAGATGGAGAGTGCAACAATTTTTCATTTGGGAAAAACAAAAAAAAGCCAATGAGACATGGAGTGAAGTAGCAGAAAGAATAGGGACCACTACCACTACCAACTCCTAAGGCACACAGAAATGTAGGAGCAGCAAGTGAACCATATGGCTTCAAGGGGTTGCCTGAGGAGAGATACAGCAAATGCTGGAACGGGGGCGGTGGCAGGTGCCCCAAGGACATAAAGGACGTGAACATTTTCTTCAGGTAAATAGAAGTTGTGACAAAACACAGAGAACTATCCTTCCCTTTTTTCTTGTCTTCCCTTACTAATTCTGGCTATAATCTTAGATGCAAACAGTGCATTTCACATGCAATGATAGCCCTGCTTTAAAAAGTTGTGCCCTGTATGCAGTTGTCTTTTGAAACGTGCTGGGTACACCTACACAAGACCAGTGACCATGGTACACAGATTCCCAAGCGGACACACAGAGCCAGGGGAAGAGGCTGGTGTGACACTGTGCCAGTGCCACTGCACAGGGGCTCTGCATGGCACCAACCTTCCCTCCCATGTGTCACACAATGGCCTGGGTTCAAAGAGACCTTAAAAACTATCTCATTCCAATCCCCTGCCATGGACAGGGACACCTTCCACTACACCAGGTTGCTTAAAACCCCATCCAACCTGGCCTTGGACACTTCCAGGGATGGGGCATCCACAGCTTCTCTGGGCAACCTGTGTCAGGGCCTCACCACCCTCACAGTAAAGAATTTCTCTCTAAAATTTAATTTAAACTTTCTAAGTTTGAAGCCATTCCCCCTTGTCTTGTCACTCCAGGCCCTTGTAAATAGTCTGTCTCCATCTTTCAGGTCTTTGAAGGCCACAATTAGGTTACCCCAAAGATTTTCTTCTCCAGGCAGAACAATCCCAGTTTTTTTCAGCCTTTCCTCATAGCAGAGGTGCTCCACCCCTCTGACCCTCTTGGTGCCTCCTCTGGACTCACTCCAGCAGCTCCATGTCCCTCCTGTGCAGAGACCCCAGGGAAGGCAGCTCTGGATGCAGCTCTGCAAGTGGGGTCTCACCAGAGCAGGGCAGAGGAGCAGAATCTCCTCCCTGTGGGGTGTGGTTGAGCCCTCGCTCCACTGCACACCAGCAGGATTTACTACAGCCAGCACTGTTCCAGTGAACAAGTTTCAATCCAATTTCAAAGGCAGAGCTAGGATCACTCACTTTTTATTTTCTTCTGTCAGGTCTTGGGGGTGCATCTGGGCACAACTGCTAATAAATTCAAAGGTGGTGTGCTGAGGAAAGTGCCATCTTCCAACTGCATTTGCACAAATCTTGAGGAGTAAGTCTTTATCTCTGGAGAAGGCTCCAAGTAGCATCACACTACTGAATAAGCTACTCCAGGAAGTCTGTGTTTAAAAATAAATGCATTGTAGCTGCAATGCACTTGCACTTTTGATTCTTCAAGATTAACAGATTTGACTAAAGATTGCAAAACTTTTCTTCGTCATTCCATTAAAAAGTCCTTACATTTGGCTCAGTGCTTCTATATATTCTCAATGCCAGTGCTTTCTTCCAAGGGACACAAACTTAAAAATATGAACATTTTCTTAACAAGACCTACTGGTTTCTATATTTGTAAGCTGAAGCATGAAGTATGTCTAGTAATATCTTACCCAATTATTTTACTTATTTCAATAATTCCATGGCATAAATACTGCAAAATATAAGCAGATATTGCTAAAGAGGAAGAACTAAAAATAATACAGTAATATTCAATTTTATAGCGTGATGTCACTGTGAACAAGCTTGCCTTTCTGTATAACCTTTCTATATATCTCTACTTATGGCATCTTACGAGAATATAAAGCTTTTTGAAGGAGGTAAACATCATCATCTAGGATCACATTTATGTATATATATACACATATAGGAGTATTCTCTTATCTGGAAGATTAACTTTAATCTATTTTGCTAGTAAAAGCTGCAATCTCTTTTCTCCTGATTTAAGGAGGAGACTGACTACAGCTTTGAGCAGTGGTGTACCACTTTTCCAGGCTCTGAGCTGCTGGGATTGCTGGGCAATAGTTATCCCAGACAATTCATGTGCATGGCCAGTGATCAAAACATGACCGACCTGCTGTACACTTAATGCATATTTTGTGACAATGATGTTTGTATACTCATTGATCAGGAATATAAACCTCTCATTATGGACAAGTCACATGTAGGTGTGAGGCAGCAAATAATTAAATGAATTTTTAAAAAAAAACAAAACAAATCCAGCCAGAATCAACAGGTATTTTTGCAAACCCAATGTACACAGCTCTTAAGCATGTCCAGAAGCATTCAGATACCTGCCTGGAGATATTTGGGAAAAAGAGGTTGCTGTTTGTAAACCTTTTTGTGTGTTAGCCCTAAGAGTTCTTGCTGGTCCTCACTCATTTCTTTCTGTGTGTTTCACTTCCATTTTTATCCTCCAAGTCTTGCACAATGATGAATTTGCTGGATGAGATATGCTGCTCATAATTTCCCACAAGAACAATTCTTTTCACTTCCTTGCCTCCATAAACCTGGTATTTATCCATATTGCCCTCCCAGGTTTCACAGCCCAGCAGGAGGGCAACATGAATCAAATGCCACCACAGGGCAACCACATCATGAGCAGCAAAGCTGCAGACAGCAGGTCAGAGGAAGTGGTCATTCCCCTCTGCTTGTTATTTGTGAGAGTAGTTTTGGATACCAACAAACACGAAAGGGTCAGCAGAGGGCCACTTACAGTCAGGGGCTGCAGCACCTTCCCTGTGAGGAAATGCTGAGGTTCAGCCCAAAGAAGAGACAGATTTGGGAGTCCTGCAGGGAGGTTATAAAGAAGACAGAGCCAGACTCGTCCCAGAGATGCACAGAAAAAGACCTAGAAGCAATGAAAAACAAATTGCTTGCAGGGAAACCCTTACTGGACCAAATGAGAAAAAAATCATCTCCTTCTGAGGCTGGCACAAAACTGGAAAAAGTGCAGAGGAACTGCAGGAGATTTTCAAATCATAAATACAACCGTGAAATGCTGATCAAGATGGCCTTGCATTGAGCAAGAGGTCAGATTGAACAATATTTTCAAGTCTTTATGACTTGAATTGTTCAGATTCTCTGACTCTAATCTGTTCCAATTTTCACCCCCCTCAGCATGTAACAATTTCTACATCCTGGGCACTGCTTATTTCTGGGTTACTAGGACATGGCATATGAATGATATCAAATGAACTGTGACATCTCTAGAAATTACAAGGCACGTGTTACAGCTTTATTAATTCTATTTCAGAGCCATTGCACCTGCATGCAACGAAACATAATTCCCAGTTTCCTCTAAGCTGATTTTAATTTTCATTCAGAATAAAATTGCTGGGTATGATGGAAGACAGGAATAGGAAACTGGAGATTCTCTTTCCAGGTGACTTCAGGTGAAGATATCTCTGCCTTAAATAACTCTGTGATGGATAGCTGAAGCATCTAAGCACGGTGGGTACTCAAAGACAGATTCAGCAACCAGTTACTCTAAGCTGAGTCAAACTAAAAGGGAGTCACAAATAGCCATTGGATTTCTGTAAATTGAGGAAATGTCCTTCATTCCCTCATATATGTTAAATTCCATAATGCACAGAGAAGGGAAAAACCACTCTTGATTGAGTCAAGTCAATTTTGCTTTCACAAATACAAAGAGTCAATTGAAGAGAAAGGATGACCTTTGTTTGGTGAAAAAAATCTTTGATACATGTTATTCAGTAACAGCAGGTGTCTTGATGCTAGCTTTTAAAACAGAAACCTTATTGTAATTTCTACTTGCTTTAATGAAGGCATTTTACTTAGTCCTGGGCATTGAAAGTTCAGTACCTCCCCAGAATATCATACTTTGCGTTTTCTTCTGGAGCCTTATTGCAAGAAGGCAATATTTTACTGCAAATGGAGGAAAAAGCCAAAGGCCTAATTTGCTAAATGCACAAATTAGAACAAATACAACATCCTTAAATATAACAGCCTTGGGTTTGAGTTTTTGTGTAGTTTTGATTCTGAGAGCCTGACAGACTATAAATTATGTCCACTCTTATTCAAGTGAGTCCTCTGCTGCTGCTGCTACTGTATTGGACACACCATACTGAGCACAGCAGATCTTTTCACTGGAGGAGGGATATCTAGTTTGGGTTTTACAGTCCTATTTTACAAATTAGGCCACAGCAGATGGAGTGCTTTCCTACCTCGACTGAGTTGCAGCATTTTTGCACCACATTATCCATGCATGATGTGACACAGAATGATCCTGTAGGCTTGCTGATCACCAAATAATGTACAAAAATACCTTCTCTGTATTCCTTTTACCCCAGGATGCTTGGCAACCCTGACAACTGCTTCTGCTTTGGCTGGAGTGTGGCAGGGATGTGACACACTCTGGTTCCGCTGGTACTACAAATAGCAGATCCCTGACAGGAAAATTGAGTTACATTATCTGTAATTACAGTCTCTGGAATTCCATGCCAGGCAAATGAGCTCTCAATGAGAGCTGCTGCTTTTGCATGTGAGGGATCTGCTTCCCAGTCACCCAAACAGGAGTCAGACACCACGAGATTTCTTCAGTGCTTGTAAACAAGCAAATACCTAACTTGACTCAAGGACAGCAAGGCAGTCAATGTATCACAGTTCTCCTTTGTTGTCTGGCTTGGAATTTATTACAGAAGTTTCCTAGGCTTGTGTGAACCCTAATGCTACATCACTTCTGCATGTCAACACAAAAAGTTTTGTTTAAATGTGCATCACCAGTGTGATTTCTGCATTTGCTTTGGAATGCATCAGATGACTTTTTATCTTCAAGTATTTTGGTGCTCACTACAAAGTACCATTGTCCGGTCTTCACTGACAAATTTTCATGCCCCTATTCTAGCCCTTTGTTCATTTGTAGACACCCCATTTTATGTGTTTGAAGTCCAGGGATTCCCCACACTGGTGCAAATCTTCCATAAAGAAAACTTCACTTGCTAATCTACTAAGGATCCTGGAAGCACACGTCTCAGCATCCACTGACAATTTCCAGCAAGGGCTGGCAGAGTCACTGTCTTACATTCTGCAGGTGCTATACACAATGATGGCTTCTTACCTTGGAGTATTTCAGAAACTGCAACAGGAGAACACTGACAGTACACAGAGTTTGAAATCTTGACAACCTGCATTTGCTACCATCCAAGCAGTCAAAATCACTGCCTGGAAAAGTTACAAAGGTTTTCTATTCCAGAACAATTTTAGTATCTTGTAGAAAATATCACAAAATTAACTGCAGTAAGTGTATTGCCCTGTTGTAGTGCTACTGCTGTTAGCATCGTAACGAAAATTTACCACTCTTTTATGGACATTGCAATATAGTTATTTCTTGTGGTCTTTGGATACCAACTACTACTTAGATTTTCTGGACTGTGAAGGCAATTAGAGACCTGGAAGAAAGAAGCTCTACTGCAGCACTGAAGTGAACAAATAATGCTTTAAATTCAGGTCATGGCAGAGATCATGGACTGAAAAAGTTTGTTAGGTCCAAGATGAATGAAGAGTAAATACAGGTTTAAACCTGGCAAATCCAAAATTGTTTGAATATTCTCAAGAATTGGATAAGACATCTGTGAGGCTTTTAAAGTATTGAAAATACCAGCAAATAGAAGGGTAGGCGGTAGGGTTCAGGTCTGGTTTGGGATTTTTTTAAAGACACTTAAGCAACTTCAGATAACTTCTGTTGACTGCACTTACTGGGCATGTCCCTTGCCATGAGCTCTCCTCCTTGCTTGCTTCGTTTGGGGTACATTTATCCCAGAAATAAAATACCTTCAGTACAAGTATGTTAGCTGCCATGAGCTTCACAGATCAGGGAACAAACTGAGGACCTTCTGCATTAAAAACAAGACTTGTTACAACTTAATGAAAAGAGCCCTGTCTCCTTAGCTGGGGCTGCAACAGCTTCCTCGGACAGTACATGAGGTACCCTGGGGGGTTTGATTACATGAGGCTGTTGTGGTGAACACAGGAAATTTACAGGAAACTTTCTGCACAGAGACATTTTTCAGCAATGTTCATGCACAACTCCTTCAGCATTTTACATCAGAGAAGTTTTGCTCCTGAAGAATGTGACAGTGTAAATAGAACTGTCTGAGTACAGATGGGAATTTAGAAGATCATGAAAAAAAAAAAAAAGTGTTTCCTTTAAATGAGCCTTACCTGCCAGGAATCTTTAGTGAATAAATTAAAGGAAACCTTTATTCTGTCAATCTTGCTCCCACACACTCTTCCCTGCACCATTTTGAAGGAACTGATTTTGTTTTCTTACCAAAAAAAAAAAAAAAAAAAAAAAACCACAAAAACAAAAAAACCCAAAAGAGAGAAAAGGCCAGTTTGTGAAACAGCTTACTAATAATTTTAAAATTTAAAAAATGATATTTACAGCTAGATTGTCTTGCTTTTTTAAACCACAGCTTATCTCAGATAAAGTCTATGGAGTGGGATTTCTTCTATAAATAACCTCTTGGCACGTCCGTTTTCCAGCTCCCTCTTTAAAAGAAAATTTCATTTTGTCTGATAAATGTATCGGTTTCACTTCAGATTTGGCTTCCAATTTGTGTTTTCTAGACAAATGCCCAAACCCATTAAAAAACAACTATCATGATCTCGCTATGTGTTCCTTCCTATGGATGATAGGTGGGAACTGGTGCTGGTGGTGTGGGCTACACTACTCATCACTTGCAGATGTTTTGACTCCTATTTTGGTGAATATTAAGGAAATTTAGAAGTTCAATCTTACATTATAAGTGAATTTTACTGTTTGCTGTTCAATTTTACATTATGACTGAATCTCACTGTTTTGTTGTTCTTTCAGTCCATAGAGGTTGAGAATGGACAAAAAAAATTTTGGAGTTTTGACAGAGTATGGTTCTTATATTTATCTTTTTTTTTTTTTCCAATACTTTTTCCCCACACAAATTTAAGAGCACACTATCCTGAATTACTTTGGAGAGGTATTTTGGGAAATGTTCTCAAGGTGACTGACTTTACTCTCCAATTATGATGCACTGAAGTATTTGCATTTTAGCTTACCCATGGTCTAACACTTCACATCTATTTCTCTCTGGAACACAGCCTATATTTTCCCTCAGAAGCAGTTAATTAAATCTCATCTGTATTTTTTTTAATAGAATAAAGTGAAGGAGCATGTCCTGACAACACAGTACAAGACTTTGCTAGTATCTCCTTTCCATTTTTAACTTGGTGAATTTGTTAAAATGGGCTGCATTTTGGGCTGTACAAAGACTTAGGTTCCATAATGGTAGGCAACGGGAATTCATCAGTCAAGGGCTCTGATCAACAGCTAAATAACAAGATGAAAAACTCTTTTTGAGACTTGACAGGAAAATAAAGGACAATGAAGGTCTTTATCAGAGTTTCTGCATGTACAATACCTATTGCAATCAACAAGCAAATATATTTTAAAAAAACTAAAAAAAAACCAAAAACACAACAAAACAACAAACAACCAACCCCTTCCAAGACTACCTTAAATCTCATGATTTCTACTTATGAGAAACAGTGCATTAGAGGAATTTGAATACTGCATTTTACTTCTACTTACAAATGTAGTGATAGGACAGCACGAAATGGCTTCAAACTGATAGTGGGTTTAAGTTAGATTTCAGGAAAATGTTCTTCCCTGTGAGGGTGGTGAGGCCCTGGCACAGATTGCCCAGGGAAGTTGTGGCGGCCCCATCCCTGGAAGTGTCCAAGGCCAGGCTGGATGGGGCTTGGAGCAACCTGGGATAGTGGAAGGTGTCCCTGCCCATGGCAAGGAGGCTAGAATGAGATGAGCTTTAAGGACCTTCCAACCCAAACCATTCTGTGTTTCTGTGTATTAGAACAAGGTGCAAAACAGGAGAAGTAACAGATGAGTCTATGAATAATCCAGGGTTTCTAGAAGATCCAGCCACCATCAGCATATTCTCCAGATAGCATTTACATTATCTATTCAGTAGTCTTTATGGAAAATACAAAGTACTGAAAGAAGAGACATGGATGGAAAGACATACAGAGCTCTTAGGTGGGATTTAAAAGAAAAAGGGAGGCAAGGTGAGGCTTGGTCAAGGACAATGCCACATGTAGCTGAACACTTCAGAGCTACTGCCACAAGTTAAGACACTGCCTGGAATTTGCAGCTGCAAGGGATTGTCCTTTGCTGTTGTGAATGACCCATTACCACTTTTGCCAAAGCCAGCACACTGTGCAGGACACAAAGGTGACACACAGGGCCAGTCGCCCTTATAAACTCTTCCTATGAGCAATAGTAAAAGCACCAACTTACTCTTTGCTGAAATTTCAACTGGCAAGCAAATGGGCTGCTCAGTAGTTTTACACTGAAACAGAAGCCAATTGCTCATCATGAGATGGAAAAGCCAGCTGGCAGAAAGGTAGAAAGTGGCAAACCTCAGAGCTTGCAGGTACAATCCTGTCCTCATCATTTTTATGGGAGAGTAAGGCAGAAGAGAAATAACTTGCAGTGCTGCTAAGGGAGGAGGTGTTAATTCCAAACATGTTAAGCATTCAACAAGGTACATTTATTAGAGGAACCTAAAAATAATAAATAGATGCTGGAGTCACATTTCTAATTCCTGGAAGAAAGAGTAAAAGCAATTAACCATCCTGCAACTCAGATTGCTGGGAAAGACTGAGACTAGAAAGAAGAGCTGGATGTGTTTGCAGGGAGGAATGATAGAGGAAATAGGAAGAACCAAGGAGGTAAATTCCCTGAAGTTCAGAGTGGGGGGAAAAAATGAAGCCTTTCATATGTGTATAGGCCCAAAAATTATATAAATATATTTTTAAACAGGGAACATTTTTTACTACCTACAAGGGTAAAATCTTTTGAACAGCTGTCTAGTGCCAAATATTTTCATATGCTGAAAATGTCAGCAAGGTTCTGGCAGGTGCCTTGGAAAACAGAGCCCACTTTTATGCACAGTCAGCATCCCCTTTGGGAGACTCCATTTCCACAGGCTGCACTGAGGTTGTATTTGGCACCTGAGGTATTTCACAGGAAACAACAACAACTTTTTGATGGTATAGAGGGTACTACAGTCTGAAGAAATGTTTTAGTATTATAGGGGTAGAGGTGAGTGGATGTGGTAGACGAGCCTCTATGCAGGTTCAGAAAGAGCCACAGACCTACTAGTCCAACCTTAAATTAAAAAAAAAAAAAATCCATGTAAATAATTGGCAGATGAGAAATAAAAATTAGAATATGTATAATGTTCAGGACCAGGAAGACTGAAGCCCTCATCAACCTGTCTGCCCCAAACAGTGAAGGCAATATAATCAGTGATGATGAGCCACTGCAGAAAATGTGTGTCTTCTGCAGTTTCACAAATCATTTAGAGGTACCAGACCTGTGTAACACTAAGTGCAAAAGAAAAAGAAGAGAATATAAGCAACTGGTTAAGCAGGGCAGGCATCCCAGAAAGAATGGAAAGAGAAGCCTTGACTTCTTATCACTGCCTAGACAGGAATTCCTCTATAATCAGTTATGACTCATTTACCCCATCCTAATGCTAAAATATTTCCCTAGCATGGTAATATAGCATGTATAAAACTATAAATTCTGCTGCTATCAACTCAATTAATTTACTCTTGGGGAAGAAATGGACTGGCAAATTACAGCCTACCATACCCGCGTTCTACAAATGAGTAAGTAGAGGTGCTCTCTGGAACATTTCCAAAGAGGGGCAATGCTGCTACAGTGCATAAAAAGTGGACAAATTAGACATATAAAAAGAAGTCTGTGCAGTGACAAGCATAGGGAAGACTTTGTTAAAGTAAATATGTGATTCTAAGCAGGAGAGATGGATGTTGAAATGAGGCAAATACAGCTGGGCCCCTGAGAAAGCAGGACTCTGTCTGGAGCTGGGAGCGGACAACCAGAGATTAAGGCAGGACAGAGACCTAAAACCCAGATGGCACCAAAAGTTTCATGGTGGCTCTGCTCTTTAAAATAGGCCTTTTTGGACAAGGGGTTCTCTGGAGTTTTCAGGACTATAAGAACATGCCTGAAAATCTTGACTCAATTATTTCTAAGTGTCATTACAGATCAGCTAGGTTTAAAAATTAGAGTTACAATAAATGGCCAAGAATATTGAACAAACTCAAAGAAAAGGAGAGATTACATGTGGCAAACTGACCAACAGCACATAAACCTAAGGGATTTGTCTTTTCAGTGTTTCCTGATCACATTAAAAAGAATTGTTTTTATACTATGTCTACATAGGTTGTTGAAAGCAGCTGGGAATATCATCCCAGATTGCTGGGGCTAATGCTAGTTAAAGCAATTATCTTCTATAGATATTCTGAAGTTGAGACACTTCCTTCCTACTTCTCTGGAGAAATACCACCTACACACATACCTACTGATACTTTAATGTGTGCACCTGTGTGGATTCCCTTACAAACCACTCCTTCTGTCAAAAGCATTTTAGATAATTTACTTGTGATATTCAAGACAGAGGTTTTGAAAGATCTTAATTTTTGTCATGTGGTAACTTTGACCCTTTGCTATCTCTGTTTTGGATTGTGTAAAATTGATGTTTCTGTGGGATTTTTCCCTGTAGCTTGCTCTCAGTCTGCTCCAACAGAAGCTAGTAAGAGAGTTTTCCCTTGACAGCAACAGATGCAGGATCAAATCCTTCAGTGTACCCTGAAGGAAAGCTGATCTTCAACTTCTACTCCTGAATTCTTAGTTTACAATCATCAGTAAAGACCAATTCACAACTGCACATGGCCACCACAAACATACCATGTCAACCCTTGACCTTTGCTTCTCTGGAAGGTCAAACCTTACACCAAATATTGGTTTTAAGCTTGTAATTGGTTATCATTTCATTGTGGGACCTTTTGCATCTTGAGCAGACAGGTATGCACAGAAGAGTTTGGAGAAGTGATGAAACTTCTTTTAGACAGGACAATTCTCTTTGGCTACATCTCTGTAAGTAAATTTAACAGTGCCTGGGAACTTCCTTAAGCCTGGGAATCTCTGCTGTTAATCCAAAAGAGTGGTGATTTTGGCCCATGCCAGCTGGCACTCCCCCAGACAATTCCTGGCCACGGTCTGTGAGCTAGCATGGACATGGACCATTCCCAACGGGCATTCTGCACACAGAAACCTTATTTTTGGGAGCCAAGAGAAGCGCAGACAGAATCCATTATCTGCCAGGGGGTCTCAGTGCCCAAGAACTAACAGACAAATGCAACTTAGAATTACAGACATAGGTTTTATGTCCTTAGGGACCATTTCAACATGAAGAGATAAATATAAATTTGTAACACTGCTCTGAGTTTTAATGATTTAAAATGCATTTCCATACGAATTTGCTGTAGCTCAGAATCATTATAAGCTTCTCATTCTTCTTTATTCATTTATTATTTTAAAAAAGGAACACCAAACTAAGCACATCATCTACTTTTATTGGCTTAAGTGAGTAATTTTTCAGCTTCGAGTTAAAATCAAGGGGAGAATCAATATGGGCATCACTGTAATTGAAAACCAGTGGGTGATAATTCTGTACTGAAAACAAGATAATAAGTATAGAGATGAAACACTGGCAGGGGAAAAGAAGAAAAGATTAAAGATACGATCTCAATTAAATATCAACTATTATTAACATTATATTAAAAACTTCCCTGTGTTCTTTTCATATGCTGTATATTTTTTTCTCT
Source organism: Lanius collurio (assembly GCA_020086605.1). Taxonomy (NCBI): domain Eukaryota; kingdom Metazoa; phylum Chordata; class Aves; order Passeriformes; family Laniidae; genus Lanius; species Lanius collurio. The sequence continues at coordinate 23,738,460 of JACBWW010000009.1, read as the reverse complement.
TTTCCTCTAATGGATGTTAAAGGAAAGAATAAATGAAATTATGTGAAATTATTATAAAACAAATTCAGACAGAATCAATCAAGTGTGTCCTTAGCTGGTAATTTATTCCTAATATCATTGAATAGCCCCCAAAACATGAATATTTAAATCCAAATCTCTTTCTTACCACTCTCTTTACATAGCCTTTCCTTCTACCTCCAGCTAGCAACTCTAGCATTAAGGAATTATCTCCCCATTGCTCACAATAAAAGGAAAAAAAGGAGAGAATTCACCTTTACTCCTAATTTCTAATAGATCTGCTGGTTCCAGCTCTGGACTTTAATTCTAAGGAGAAAGGAGAATTATTTCTCTAGTAGGCCAACAAAACTACTTTGTCTCTAGTCTAAACTGTATTTCAAACAACACACTGATAACAGTTTAAGAGCGAATCCATTTTGCTTTCAGACCTTTCATATTCAAAGTCAAAGAGGGGGCTTCTAAAACTCATTGAGAACAGATGATGATGAGGCTTGAAAATTAGTTTTATTCAAATAATTTAAAAAAAAATTAAAATTAAAAACCTGTCTCCACAATGAAAAGTACCATTCAACTTTTAACAAGCCAGCTTACCAAGAAAGAAGTCATATCTACTACTACTACAATATAAGGGGAAGGCAAATAAAATACTAATTCTATTATTTAATAAATAAACAATTAAATATTTTTTATTTAACAATAAACAGTGGATGACAGAAGGAAGACACGGTCTCATGCTTTTTTTGCTTCCATCTCCACAACAAAATGTTAGTCATGACAAGATGTGCCCACAAAATTAACATTAAAAATAGAATAAGGGTAAATATCAGACATGAGGTGAAAGAGTTAAAAGAATAAATAAATTAAAGGTATTTAAGCCAGTTCCCCAGGTGAAGTTTGTTGTGATACACCTAAAGATCTTACTGTGGCAGTGTCTGCCTTAGAGAGAGAGTGGAGGATGGGAAGAAAGGAGAGGATCCCAGGTATTGATAAAGGCCAGCCCCTTCCCTCTTTCCATTTTCTAAATCTCAAAACCTTTAAGGAGACCTTAATCCTCAGTCCTTCTGCATACAGAACTCTCAGTAAAATCACCAAAAGCTTATTAACATCACTGTTAAATTTACACTCTTGTACAAATGGTTCATAAATCCTTCTGAAGGGCACAGATTTTGGTTATAAAGTGCCTTTCATCCACAGAGGGCTCCAGGTGTATCAGCCACAGTTCAGTGTAACAACACCAGCAGTCTGCTCTTGCAAGAACAGTTTGTCATTCAGACCCAAGCACGAGAACAATTCCCCAAATCCCTGTCTAGCCACACTGCCTACCCAGATATTGTATGGGTTGCAGTGGAAAATGCAGATATTGTTCTCTCCTTTTGTGCCTTTGCACATGAATGGAGACTAAGAGGAATTTGCTCCTGCCATGCTTGCCAGGGGAGCCATAGACAGGGAGGGGGAAGTAAACTGCACCTTTTTTATGTTTTTTTTCTGGCCTGAGAGAGCAGAATGGGACAGCATTGTGTCCGAGACACGTTTCTTTGTCAGCCTTACTCCTGGGACAGCACAGTGGCCTATTGTCCCACAGGCAGGACTCAGCCAAACATGTGCCTCTCTCCAGCAGGAATGGTCATTAAATAAGACAAAAGTGGTATCAATATATCTGAATGTGTCCTTAAGTACTATATAAAGAAAATAATCTCTCAAATAGAGTTCAAGATTTTAAAACGTACGGTACATATTACTGATTTTAATTATAGATTCTTTGAAGTCTCAGTCACTTCAGGTAATCTGTGCTTTTAGAATACCAGACACTTACTGCTTTGAATATTACTGACAAGATTGCTATTAAAAGTACAATTGGCTTTTAATTTTTACAAGTTGTGTCAAAATGGTTTAAGTATATTTGAATTTATGAGCATTACCCTTTACTCTCCCTCCTACAACTATGACACAAAGTCAGATGTCCCATTGTTCCCACAGCAAAATATGACTGAGCTGGCATGGAAATAACAAGGAATAGGTACAGAGAATTTATATCAAAGTTCTGAGCATGCCCAGGGTAAACAAAATACCTGTAGTAACTTCGTTGAGCACTACACTGGCCTCTCTAGAGTTAGTTAAATGGTATCAACTGCAAAGCAGTTGTAGCCATGATAGTCCAAGCACCCTTGGAGATACAATTTCCAGGATGAGATGCCTTCAGAACAACTAGTGCCACTATCAAGTCTTTTGTTTAGCGAGGAGTACCTCACTGTTGGGACTCATCACAAGATCCTTTTTTCTAAATTTTTGCACAAGAACATGGCCACACAGAGCTGAAAAGGTGAATATTCCCTCCCATGCAAAGAATCACAGAATCAAGAGCTCAGAGATACATTTTCAATTCTGTCTAAGCTCTTTGCTAATGGCTCAGGACACACTGAGCACTGCAAAAATTTCTGGTTTAGATTATCTCACCTCCTCCACTGCTGCCCTCTGCAACTACAACCATGGGACACAAGAGATTCATTCTTTTAGATGAAATACTCATTGTTTTCCTTGTTGCATATGTGGTTTACCTGAACTCATTTCTACCATTAAAAGCGAGGCTTTCACCTGCTGAAAATTCTGTTTCAATTGTCTGCAGTAAAATATTTATTTATCAATGAGAAGCTCTTCCAAACAACTTCTGGTGCAATTTGCATCAAAAGCATCCTCATAAATAATTCTCTAAAGGATGTTTTAATAATCAATTGCTGGATAATTACTAGTTCCAGCAGGACAATTGCTGTAAATCATGGGCATAAGGAGCCAATCTCTAACACCTCCCAGTAGTTTCTGCCCATGCTAATGATGTCTGACTATGTTAGCCCTTTCTTAACCATTTATAAACATACATAAATATTACATTACAGAGTACAATTTTTTGCTGACAGAGTAGAGTGGAATTAAGGTGCAATGTTTTAGACCTTTTTCTGGTAGAGAGGTCTCGTTAGGAGGAATACAATTATACCTGCATAAAGACACTTATTTTGATGCAGTTTTCTCTCACAGATTTCCTCTCTGAAAACAAGAATAAGCAACCTAAGCCATAAGGTCTTTGGTTAATGTGCCACACGGCATTCTGAGCATGGCAACTTCTTTTGCAGTTAAAACTAACCTTCACATGTACTAAAAAGGAGGTAAAGTACATCCATGTCTGAAACGTCACCCATGGCCTACAGAACTGTGGTGCACTGCAATGTCCCCAGCAATTAATTTCACATTGCACTCAGATGCTTTGGCGTCAGGCAGATCATTACAGACACATACCCTCAGGAAAATAAAGCAAATGGAAACTTATTTCAATAATCTTACCTTGCACACACCCTTCACACTCTCTCTCTCTCTTTTTAAATTTATTTATTTTAATTGGAAGGTTTTAAAGTGATTTTGGTTGCTTTTAAATGCCTAATTATCTTTATATAAATCGCACAATATCATCCTCCATCCTTGAAGTGCTGTGCTTGGTGCCCTGTGCTGTTTATTATTTTGCATTACAATTATCATGCAAAGCATAGAAGGTGACTTTAAGCAGCTCATTTGAAGTGCTCTTTTCCTAAAGACAATATCCTTTTGAGGCTATTTACATAGATGTTTATCTCCTCATTTTAAGAAAAATCAGCTCAATTATAACTACACAAAAGTTTTATTATGGGTTTAATCCTGAAATGTAAATGGCACAAAATCCATGCTGAAGTTTTCGCTTATGTTTTCATTTGTGTCTGTGGATTAACAAACCATCCTGCACTGAAATTAATTATATAGATACAAAAAATATTAACTGATAGAAGAGGATACGTGGTGAAATAGCTCAGCAGTCTGAAGAACTAGAAGATCTTTTGATCTGTATATCATGGCTGCTGAAATGTGTGCCTACTGCCCAAATGGAGAAAAAAACAAAACAAAAAACCTAATCTTGTGCGGTGGATATGTATTCCATTTAATGTTGCTTTCCGTTGCCATGGCTATGATAGCCTTAATATTGTAGGCTCACAGCAAGGCTGCAATTAGTATTTGGATTTAGAAGAGGGAAGATAATGATTTCATATCAAAACTTCTCACTTAATACTCTTCTGGACATAAAACTGCTTGTGGGTTTCAAACCACCTATTCTCACGCTAAAACCAAATGAAAGGAGAGAATCTGTGTTATTTGGCTTTCACCTGATAATTCATGGAGCTATTTGGCCTGGCCTCTTCACAACTGTACATTTCACCTGTACATTTATGTATTTACACATATAAATGCATATGCACACTTAACCTCACATGAGGAAAGTTTACAACTATTCATTTGCCTTGTCATAATTGTGACATGAACCACTTGACACTCTGGGAAGTGGTGTCTTTACATGGTTCTTCCTAATCCCTCCTCTTAAAGAACAGTGCACCTACCCTCCTGAAGTATTCTGGGTCAAGGTGCTGGAGTTTGAAAGCCATTCCTCCAAATCACAAGCCCTTGTCTCCCGTGCCAAAGTGAACTCAGCTGACTCAAAGGGACAACTCCAGTCCTGTGTTGCTGGAAGACTGATGTACAAGCTGAGAATAGACTCTGATGGAGAAGAAAAGTCCTAATCCTTCTAATGGAAGCCTTAAGTAGACCCTTTGGATCAAGGGTAAAAGTTTTAGTTTATTCTTTAAGCATCTACCACCAGTTACCCTTCATGGCTGAGAACTTTTGCTTTCCAGTGCTCACTACAATGTGCTATTTTCAAGCATTACACCATTTTTTACAGCTGTGCTACTTCTGCCTGTCTTTGACAGGATTTGTGCTTTAAAGCTTCAGAGGAAAGGGCAAAGAAACCCTTGTGGACATTAATAGAAAGATTCACCCAAAAAAAGAAACATCTGCCCGTTCCTGTCAATTTGTGCTTAGATTTCATCTTCACAATGCTGAGTGCAACTCTCTGTGGTTCTGTTTTAAATCTTTTAATCTTCCCATCCCTTTAAATATGCCCACTTCTCTTTTACAAATCCATTAAAATTCAGGGCTCATAGTTATCCCACAGCAATGACTGCCATCAGTTGACTGAATTATGTTAAAACCAGCCTTTCCTCTTCTCCTCTTTAACATGCTTAAAAAGTTGTAGTAGATTTTCTGAGAATATTACAGTTATATTATTTCAGAGAAAAGTAATCTGTTAATCTTCCCATGTAATTTTGGATCTTTGTCATCTTGCAACGTGCTTATTGTCCTTCCAGACTGAACACAGAGGGAAGAGATTTGTGCCTTCTGAGTTGTCTGGCCCCAAATTGCCTTATGCCTCTGCCATTACTGTAGGAGTTGTCCTTGGCTCTCACTGGAAGTTGGGCTTGATTCACATCAAGATCTCCATAAAGGATGGATTTTTTCCTTGGCCCTCCTTTTGTTGTTGATGTATTCATAAAACCACCACAGCTCCCACCAGCCCATCTCTCTTCATGAAGTGCAAGTCCAGCAGGGCCCCACCCAGAGGGCCCCTTTACCACTCGTGTTGGGAAGTTCTCTTCCACACGTTCCAGGAGCTTCCTAGGCTGCTTCGTCACTGCTGTGTTGAGTTTCCAGCAGACATCCAGCAAGTTCAAGTCTCACACAAGAACAAGAGCTGGCAATCATAAAACAACAACCAGGCACTTATAAAATACTTCACCTGCCTCTTCATCCTGGTTGGGTGGTTTGTAACAGACTCCCACCAGGATAGCTGCCTATTGCCTTGTTCAGCTCTGTGATAGGTCTTTTTGCTGACTGTAGAAGCCTCTTGCCACTGCACCAACTTGCACAGACTTTACACTTCTCAAAAGTCATCTTGGAGGGAAAGTCAAAGGTAGCTGAATTGCAGTAGGAGGGGAAAAGTGGGAGAAAGAACAAATCTTTCTGGACTTTGGTAAATGCTTTTTGTGGAGCACAGAAATATACTCAGGCTTTCCCTGAACTGAGTAAACAGATGTTGCTGGCACGATGGATGCAGCAGCACAGATCACATGTGCAGTTGAAAAACTCACCTGACAATCAGGGTAGACACCTGGTAGACATCAGGTACTTGTTCCTGAAAAAAAATACATGAAATCTGTCTGCCTGAACAGTCCCTTATTTCAGCACAATCTTACAAAGACCTTGTTCCTGGAAAAAACTGTAAAAGCAACTGCTTGTGTATTTCTGTCAGCTGTCATCAGCAGAAGCTTCTGGCAAGTCCTGCCCAAAGCTGTGGATGTCTTCTTTCCCTTGTGAATGACTTTGAAACTCCTTTCTAGACAACTGATTTTTCCCCTGACTGCACAGTAATCCTATTTGCTTTTACTTTTACTTGGTCCAGCTTGAGACAGTGTGTAACTGTGCAGCAGCCTTGATCAGATAAACAGATGGATTGCTCCTGCTGGATGGGAGCAAGGGCCACCAATTTAAGTCTTCTGGTAAGAAGTGTACTTTTCCTCTTCATTGGTCATTTTCCAGGGATCACCAAATTTGGATCCTCTGTCCACTGTAATTTTTTATCTCTTGATGTCTCCAGAAATATAATAGCATCAGTTTAGGGATAGATGCCCACACTGGGGATACTAATGGTGACCCTGCTGTATTAGCAATTTTCCTTCTTCTTATGAGGCCTCCTCCTATTCAGACAATCCCATTTCTTATAGCCTTTCCCTCCACATTTTCTGCAAATGTCATCTGGCCTGTGATTCCTGGGAAACAATCTCTGATCTGACCCATGGGACACCCATGCACAGTTGGAACTTGGGTCGCTTCCAATTTACATTTTTTCCCTCCTAATCCACATCACTAGCAATTGTTTTTTGAAATACTGCATCTGGTGTAAAGGAGTCACCCAGAGGCTGGGAAGGAACAGCTGATGCTTGTCAAAAAGATGCATAGTCTGATCCACAGGTTATCGCTATCTTTGATTCCATCAGCTGCGCCTGTCTCCAAAGATGATTCTTCCCATGGCTTGCACTAGGCACAGGTCCTTATCTGCCTCTACCAGGGCCAAGTTTAGATTTGGCATAGCAGATTCTCCCTCGCTTGAGCTATGTCCAAGGTACATGATGGAATGAAAGCCTTCATAAACAGTCTCCTCAAGGCTGTTCCTCCCCCCACAACCATCTGATTTGCTATTTTTGCCATTATTTTAAGAGGGCAAATCTTCCCTCTGTCTCCTTAGGAATGGCTATGAAAATAAAACACACACACAGGCACACATTATGTGCAAAAGTAAAAAGAAAAATTAAATGTACATATATATATATATATATATTTTTTTTTTTTTTTTTTTTTTAAAGTGGCTATAAGACCCAAAATCTGCAGTAGAAAATTCTTGGTAAAGATCCAGCTGAGAGGCGCCATCAAATACCAATATTTTCTTATCAGTTTAGCCATTTACAGAGGAAGAAGTGCGTAGAGCCCATCCAGTGCCCCCAGATTCCAGACCTTTTCTGTACAGCCTAGTAAATCTTTCCTCCACCAAATAAGCTTCTGCCATTTTAAATATGCTTTTACCAGCTGAAGTACTTGTCTGTGGATTTCAAAGAGTGATTGAAATATTGCAAATAACAAATGCCATTTCCTTCTCCAACTTTGTTAGACATAATGCAAGAGATCCATGACAGCACAGATAACAGGACTGTATTCTTGGGGAGAAGCCAGTCTGTGCTGCTCTGTACACATTACAAGGTACATGCCTAATAACACAATTCTCAGATAAACATCAGGAGTTTGGCTTATATTGAAGATCGATGTGCAACATCTTATTTCTAGTCCTTTTAGCTCTAAAATATAAATTGAAGTGTAATTACTGCATGATCATCTGCCTAAATCTGGTTGCCTTCCTACTTTGATAGCAGTCCTGTACTGCAGTGGTTCTTCAAGTGAGGTGTGCACAAAAATTACTGGAGTGGAGTTCAAAAAATTTGAACAACTTAACCCATAACAACCTTCCTTTTTGTCTCTACCAGCATTGTAATCGTATTGCACGCCCATGTCAAATTCTTACACAAATAATGCTTCACTTCCAGCACAAAGGAATATTTATTGCAATTATTTGGCAAAATAACTTTGCAAAAACAAATAGCTGAGAGAAAGCTTTGATATATTTGCAGATATTTTATGAAACAAAAGGAAACTTAAATTCTTTGATTTAATCATACACAATGAATTATTCATCCACCCCTTTTCTGTGTTAATCAGTTAACACAAGGTGATAACATGACTTCAGAAAAAATGAAAACAAAACCTAAAGAATTGTAAGAAGGTAAGCATAATCTGAAATATGAACCAGAATAGAGATTGTGTAATGAGACAATGAAGGTTCCTTTTAAGACAGGGGTAAAGAGGCAAAGCCAGCACACCTTCTGAACAAGGAACAAAGTCATCTTTCATGACCTTCATTATGTTGATTCCAAAGGAGAAGGTGTTTGCTGAGGACATGCAAAAAGCCTAATCCAGCTGCAGTTACCTGACAGTTCTCTTACCTGCACTGTGCTCACTGCCACTGCAAAAGGGCCTGGACTCAACAGATTGACCCTGCCCCTAGGAAGAAGGATTCAGTTCTGAGACTGAAAATGGGAAAATAAACCCCCGGTTTCATGCTCTGACTAATGGAGTCAGAGCAGAATGTATCACTTGCCTTACTAGAAAGTAGATTTGTACTGAAAAACTAAGAATCATAGAGATACTGATGCACACAGTCCCATACTCTTGGGGCAAAATCTATGCCCCATTTAGATCAAGGCTGCATCTGCTCCTGGTCAGGGCAAGAATTGTTTCTCACAGTAGTCTGGGGGGCTCCCTTTGGGAAGCCCAAAGCAGCACAGCACAGTGGATTGCTTTCAGAGTCAACCTTTGCTACTGAGCAATGACACAGGAACTCTGCTCCAGCAACACAACTCCCTACAAGGCTTATTTTGCCCCAATGCAATGCCCATCACATCAGCATATAATTTCCTTCTCAGAAAAACCCATGTTCATCAACATGCCCATTACTTATTTTGTAGGTTTAATTGAAATTTTACATACTAAAAGTACCAAGAAAATCTCAAGGTAAAAGTAAATTTTTCTTATTTTATCATCACACAAAAAGTTCTCCATATGGATTTAGCACTTCATGTATACATATTTCTTTTTAAAAAAACAACCCATACTTTCATGGAATTTACCATATTGGTGAATATTTATCAAGAATGTTTTGTGATTTTTCCAGACTTCTTTTCCCTTGACCCCTAAACGTCTCAGCTTGAACCTGCATGAATTATATGCATACAAAAATATAAAGAGACTCCAAAGACAGAAAGAGAAGTGGCATTTAGAATTCCAACCTGCTGAGAAATATTTACTCTTACTTCACTTGACTTAAAAGTAGCTGAAGGGAGTTACTCTGAACAGTAATTTTATGCCTTGTAAAAGCTATCAAAGTTGCACACAGATGCATTTTACAGAGACTCGAAGGAATGCTCACACTTCTTGGCAGGTGAGTTAAGCCTGTGGCACTGTCTGGAGACAAGGTTGCAAGGGTGAATCAAGCAGTCCTGAAGATCCAAATCATTACATGAATTTAAACATTTTCTCAGCAACTGTATTCCCCAAGCCACAAGTGTGCTTTTGTTGGTTAAACCTTTCAAAATGCTAATGCCCTCTGAATGGCTACAGCTCTAAATCCTGTGGTGCCCAAACCAGCTCCAGCGCAGGCCAGCCCGCATCCTAATAGTCCTGCTTGTGGACTAAGCAAAGGCAGATGATTCCTTCAGTATGGAATTAGCCTATAATATATTTATTTCTGGAGACAGAAAATACGCTTAAAGAACTGCACCTACTTTAAAAGAAAAATAACAAACAAACAGCAAGAATACATACGGTCCTCTAAACAAGGTGGCAGCAGGAGCTAAGTTAAACTCCTACAGGCTGCAAATACAAATTTTTGTGTTGATGCAAGCACAGTACAGAGCAGTGAAGATGCAAGCCTTGGAAGGATTGCAGGAGCCATGCTCTTTTGTAAGCAGACTATTTTAATATGTTTTCACTTTAAAGTCCTACCTCCTGTTACTGCTAATCCCCCTCATCCATAAGAAGCAACTGTGAGTTGCTAGAAATGTATTTCAATGCACTTACTGTGAGATGCCATGAATATCACCACCAGAAATTATGTACTGTGCCTTCTTCCCTGCCACCTTTGCCCTTCAGCTTTGGCTTCTCAACTTACATTGCAATAGTTTCTTTTATCTGATGCATTATTTTGTGCTTTATTTCTCTGAGTTCCAGAGGTCAAAATTAACCTGTAGCAAGAGAAATGAAATAAATGTAGGTCAATCTATTAATTGGATGACCTACTAAGAACTTTACAATAAAATCTGAAGGCCAGGATTTTTCAAAACAGGTGGAAATGAGATTTTTCCTTGGATACTAGTTATGGTAAGAAATCACCACTCTAGTGCCTGCAGTCAGTTCTAACCTTGAGTTTACTTTAGAAATAAATAACTAACAGCAAGCCCAACAATAAAACCTGCATGAATATCTTTAATATAAAATAGTCCCTTCTAAGAGATGGGCAGACAGCAGTAAATTTATAGGGAGGCAGAACTGAAAAATAAAGCTCTTGAAACTTGTGCTTCTAACTATCATTGTGTAAAAGAATGAAATGGGTCACTGAAGGCCCTTCATAATTAGATGTCTGGTTCCCAGTAATATCCACAGGAATTCTAGGACCAACTGTAAGTCTGAATTAATAGGAAATGTTTCTCCAAAATTCCCTTTTCATTTTCTAAGACCTCAGCCAGGCACTCCTTTGCCCAGCTGTATTGCAGATGGTTTGGTAATTTTTTCATGGTTGTCAACTCATCTGAAGGTCATAGGTAGTTCCATAATGTCATTATATGCAACAATCACAACATCAGAAAAAGCAAGTCTGTGATCCATCAGTTTTGTAACAAAAATGTTTCACCCAGAACAACCAGAGGGAGTTGCAGACCTTCATGCAAGGGCTGTCATTCATACTCCAAGTAAAAACAGGAGCACGGCTCAGCTCGGCAGGGTTGGAGCTCTGGCCTCCACCAGCTCCTTTCTTTGTGCTGCCAGAGTTGGGGTGTGGATGAGGCTGTACCATTTCCCAAATATTAAGTGGCAGCAAGCTGTGCAGGCTGGGTGTCCCTTCATGAGGCTGGGGAAAGCCTGATGGGATTCTTCATCAGTTACAGCTTTGAACTACATCTTTCCAGAGCTTTTCCTTAGAGTGAGCTCCCTAAAGATGACCAAACTAAAATAAAAAGCCAAATTTAATTAGATTATAAACTAATTAGCAGACTCTAAGTGGAGAGAACTCAAAAGAGGGTAGGCAAAGCAGAACAGAAATAAAAAAGGTTTATACCCAAGTCTTCCCCTGTTAGCTACATTCCTGAAAGTAGGTCATTGCTTCTAAGCATGTATTCAAAGAAGTTAATGGCTCTGCTTTGCAGCAAACTGCACAGATAAGGAAGTCCTCTCTAGTGCTGAGGAAACACTCATTGCCATTTCCAGAGACCTGGCTGTGGAGTTTACACACTGCTCTCTGCCTTTTGATCATCAGTCTCATATTCCTGCTCCTCACACTCACCTTGCTTCCACCTGATCACTGCAGGCTGGAAACTTCTCTCCACTCCCACACTCAGCAGTTTACCTTAAAAGAAGTAGCCCCACCTGAAACACTTTTTACTTAAGGATAAAATTACCAGGTAGATGAAAAAATCCAAATTATTGCCAATTAGGTCTTTATTCTACATTCTCTTTAAACAATTTTCTGTCTCTGAACAGCTGGCTGTGTCCCACACACAGCCACTCACAGGGACATGAATGTTCACCCAACTTGAAATCAGTGCTCTGACATACTCCTAGTGCAAAGCATTGCAAAGGAAATACTTTGGATTAGTTTCTGCCTTTGATCTAATGCTTTATGTCTCTGCTGAACTCCTTTGCTTCCATTTGGGGAAGTTGCATTTGAGAAAAGGAGGGCCTTGACATACACAAATGAGCAAAAGCCCTGGTAACAGCTTCCTCCTGAACGCCCAACAATAAAGCTAAGCCATAACCCAGTTATGCAGAGCGGTTGCCCTCCTCCATCGGAACGTGCCAAAAACAACTTCCAGAAATCAGGGAGCTCCCTCTCAACTCACTAATTTCTTGCCCATCCTGTACTTTTCTAGTCCCTTGTTTGTAAGGGATGTCTACTGAATAAAACAGAAATTGATGCTGAACATTTTCAGCTCACAAAGCAGGCTGAAGCAGGTTCTTTTCTAAACAGGAAAGTCACAGGGAATTCAGCATCCTCCTCTTCATCAAGACAAACTTCAAAATTTTCCACTAATTCCAAGTCTCAATTTCCTTCTGAACACTAGAAATAACCTTGGTGGTAAAAAACAGCCAGTGTCTTCTGAACTTGAGTGGTCAGCTGGTATTTTAAGTGTTCTGGATTTTTCTTCTTCCTCTGTATGATTAAATTCTGGAATTCTAATATGGATTGCTCACATTCTAGAAGGGTAGTTTAAAAAGCTACCTCCTAATAGACTGTGATCTTGTCTGTTGTGGTATGTGGATACAGAACTACAGGTATGGATGCAGAACTACAGGTGGGAGAAAAGATGAGGAAAGGGATACTTGGTTTTCCTTTTGAAATCGTTGCAGTTTTCCCCATAATTAAAAAGTCATTCATAGCACAGTAGACTTGGTCTCACATGTCTGAAGGGCACCTAATTGCTGAAATGGAGTCAGTTGCTTTCTGAAAAAGGGGGTTATAATTTAATGGATTGAAATGTAACAGCTCCAAATAGCAGCAGTAGAGACGGATGCAAAGAGTGCAAATACTGGAAATACTGGAGAGCTTCCAAATGCTTGGCATTAAAAAAAAAAAAAAAAAAGGAAAGAAAAAGGCACATGGCATAGCAATATAAAGCTATATCATAAATACAATTTTTTTCAAAGTCACTTGCAACGCTAAAGCTGAAAGCTAAAAGTACTAGAGGAAACAGGATAGGTCAGCCCTAACAAAATCATGTCTTTTTTTTGTGGGATGGCTTCAAGGAGGGCAGCTGCCACAAATGGATCTGGTTTCGGTGCCCTCTAAGGAGCTCTGTGGATCCACCTCCCCTTGCTGAATTGTCTGTACCAGCTTTGCAGAGGAATTGCAAAGCTTTGATGAAACCAAAGTCATTGAATTACTTTTGGTGATGACTCTGAATGTCTGACACTAAAAGGAAACAGAACAAGCTGGAAGAGGCCTCTTCTCTACTATCAGTTTTCCATTCCCTTATCTATATTGACTGTGGCAGAGAAGTTTTGGGTTATATGTTGTCTTATTATCTGCTATCCTAATACTTTCTGCAGTGTCCTGCAATTCCATCCTGATTATGCCATCATAATGGTAATGCTCCTATAAACTACAAAACAGAGGTATCTCATGTTGATGCTTATCTTACTATACCTTTTCTGTCCTTATCTAGGCCGAAGCTCATAACTACAGCAACTGGATTATTCTGCAGTACACCAGGTTGTCCAAAGGGATTCCTTTTATGGGAACAATTCTATTTTCTGAAAAAGTTAAGAAAGGCAAAACAATCTCTCCTCTGAATTTGGCAACATACCACAGAAAAACGTGCCTTCAGGTAGTCTGAAAAGCTGAACTATGCTTGCATAAAAAAATTGCTCATCCAAGTAGAGATTGAAAGTGTATTAAAAGAATCTTGGTAGACACAAGAATGAAGCCAACAGATGTCCAAGATAGAAAGTAAATTAAAAAGAGTCTGACACCTTGTGCATAGAGGGGGATGTCTTAACTACTCTGGTACACTTAGAATACTTCTCAGAAACCCCAAATATGTTTATCTAACACGCATCCAAAAACATGTCTAAAAAGGCAGCTATTTTAACAAAAACCAGAGACACTCATTCTGGCTTCTTCATGTGGCAACTGTGGTATATGGCCTCTAATCGTACATGGCGGACTAGAACAAATGTGGCCATTTTTCTGCAGGTACTACTGTAGATGTCATGCTGAAGGGGACTGGGAACTCTGGACAACCTGTACAAGCATTTTTTTTAATATCCCAGCACCTATCAAGACTGCTTTAATTTCTTTTGGGAGAGTTCCTTAAGCTGTGGTTTTGGATTGGAACCCAGATGACAAAACATTACTTAACTTTTTACATATTTCTTTCCTATCTTTCTTTTTCCTCTGAACTTTACAAAACACAACTACAGTCTTGATTACACCATGAAATAATTTTCAACCTCCTCATTTAAACTTGCAGAAATAAACAAAGGGTGAGGGTGAAGGTAAGGAAAATACTTTTCCTTTCTGGTTTGTAAGTTTCTGGATCTTGAGAATAACAATTATTTTAAGGCTTGCAAACACAAAATGGGTAAGTACCATTTGTCACCAGTCTCATGTTTGTAACAAAAGTTACTGTGCGGTACATCAGAAGAAAGAAAAAGCTTCTCATGATGCACTTCACAGTCCTTCAAACTAATACTGAAGAGAGTGAGTCACAGCCCCAGATGTCAAGTGCCCCCTGCAGAGACTCACACTGACTGAAGTCCTTCTCTTTTAGTCCCAGCTACTGGCACAGATGCTATTTGTACTAACAGAAGTGCTTAATCTATTTACTAAAAAATAAAATTAATTCTGTAAACTATTTGTGTCAGTGCCATCTCACAACAGCCAAGTTTTGAGTACTTGTAGAACTACACTCTCTTTCTTTCATGGTGATCTAAGCAGGGGAGGGGGAGAAGAAGGGTGTCTATAAACATTGCTACAGAACTGGCAACAAGATCCACAGGAAAAAGCTGGTATGCAAGGATTAAGTATTTTCAATACTTTTGGTGCAGCAACTTCTATTTTTTGTTGTCAAATAATCAGAGGAGATACAAACACATCAGAAGGTAAGAGAGGGAGGCTTATCCCATTAGGAAGGAATGTTTTGTCATTTTAATTTGGCAAGGTTGCCCTTGGACATCTAAGAGGCCGCCTGTACAGCAGCTTTTGTAGCTGGATTATACAGAGGGAAGTGTAGAATATATAACCTTCTAGTCAAAGCTGCAACTTGCTAAACCAACATGTCTGTCCTTTCGAAAGGAAATAAAAATAATCCTACAAAATTTTTTCTAAACCTGCTTCTCTCCTTGCTCAGATTCATACTACATGAGCTGGCTGTCATGGAATATGAACATTCAAAAAAGGGTTCTCAAATAAGCAAAGTAAAGATTATTTCATTTAATTCTGTCTGTCAAGTGTGATGGTTTTTTTTTCAAACTAGACAACTTTTCTCACCATCATACATGAGTTACAAACATTGTATTACAAGCAATAGTGTTGAAGAATGTTATAAGACTAGAAAATCTTCATTATTTCAGCACTAAGTGGTATGATTTTTAACCACCAATAGGCAAACTGATCCTAATTTTCTACAAGAAAATTCCACAGGGAATTGGCTTTTGATTAACCAATAGAAGAAAACTATGCTTATTCTATCACTCATTTTAAACCCAAGCTAATTTTAAAAGTGCCTGTCTTTCAGATATCAGAACATGGTCCCATTTCTTATAGATGTGTTTTACACATCTCTGCCAGAACGTTGTAGGAGGTTTGGCAGGGGTGTTGTCCCTTTGTCAAGTGGTTTTAAACCTGCATGGGTTCATTTTTACTGGGGGAGTGCTGGATGGGGTTCATTACAAATTTGAGTGTGCCTTCTAAAAGTGTGATTTGCCCTTGCTGCTGACAGAGTGGAGGTCAGTCCCTCTGTGTGTGCAGAGGGCTTGGAACGAGTGCAGAGCATCTGCTCAAGTGTCGCTGCAAGGTCACAGCCTTGGCACCCCAGAGCTGGGAAGCAGCTTCACAACTTCCCTACAGGGATTTAGGTTTGATTCTCAGTCTTTTCCTATGTGCCCTCAAAATGAGGAAGTCTAAAAGACCACAGAACAAGTGTCACCCAAAGTTTCTTGCTTTTCACCTGGAAAATCAAGAGCTAGGCCTAAGCATGCCAGCAACTCCAGCCTGAGCAAATACTGGCCTGTTTGTAGAGAACAAATTGAACTGGACCCCTTTTCCCTTGAAGCCACCTGCTGCACAGCTTTACCACTTCCTAGGCATGCTTGGTAGTAAGTTATTTAAATTTCTCATTAAAATTTGGAGAAACAAAAATGAATGTCAAAGTATGTATCTTATCTCATTTGCAACATTGCACTGAGTTTATTTTTAAAGCCCTGCAACCAAGGAACCAAAAGAATGCCATGTTCTCATCGAAGCACATGTAAAGTGCACATACTTAAAAAGAAAAATCTGAATTATCTCTAACCAAGAATTGTTTACTAAAAAGTTACCAAAAGACTTTGATATTCTAAGAGTGGCTCAGTTTAACAGGGGCAAGTGACTAAGAGAAGTCAAGACAAAATAACCCCTCAAAAGTCATTCTCCATTTTTCAGCTCTGGATTGGAGCCCATGACACTGCATTTTTATTTCTGGGACACCTATGCAGTGCAGTAGCCAATAATACATAGTTCTATAGGAAACTGGTGCCTCAGAACAAATGTATCCTTATTTAAAAAAACCTTTTCCTAGACATTGGTGCTTAGAATTTATTGGAGATTTAAATTTACTATTTCATTTAAGAAGTGTCACTGCAAGGCTTAATAGCTGCCCTTACAAGATGCCTGTACAGCAACATTAATGCACAGAACAACTGAAATAGCCATTTGGGTAGTTAAAATCAGACTTCAGGACAGGAGACATTTTTAAAAAACAAGAATAGTTTTGAATGTCCACTTCCTTTTATCTTAGGAACAAGGAGAGGTAACTCAATTTTCCAGGGGCTTCTACCTCACAGGCATTGACTGGGTGCTTGCAGCAAGACTGGGAAGGCAGAGGTGTGAGTGTCTGCCCCAAGTGACCGAGTAGGGAGTGGGATTTGGCTTCAGTGTTACACAGTCCAGACCTCCAGCAAGCCCAGCAAGCACCCCCTCTCAATACAAAACCCATTGCAGAAAAGCTTTGCAGGGGATAACATTTCAATGAAATTATGTATGTGACAAAGTTTTACTTCCCCAAAATACTCCAGATGGCTCTCTTGGGAAGCTTTAAAGGGATGAAAAGACGTAACGCTCTTTGGAGGTAGAGGATTCACAGGACAGATAGGAGCCTTTTCCCTTTCTCACTGCAAAGCGACATGACTGGTGCCACAGTATCAGAAATGCTGCAGAGCCCCCTAACTCCCACTCCTGTGTTTTAACTGGCACATTCCATTTGAAGATTAGGCTCCCTTCAAGGCCTTTCCTTTTGTAGTGCACAATTTAGTCATGAGTATCCACTAAATCTAGTGTAAGTGTCAGTTTGAGATAGAACAGTCAGGGTTCTGCAAATTTCTTTTTCAAACAACTAAGGCCGTGCTCCTAAAGGACTGACAGAGTGTAGCATTAAAGAAGCTCCTTCACCCTAATCAACTGTGTAAAAATCCAGAGAAACATATTCCTCTATAACTTTGACCAAGAGCTTTGAACTCTCTGTGATATAGAGTTTTCCACCCCCACTGTAGATGAAGGCAAGAAAAAAAAAAAGTTAGAAAGAACAGCTTTATAGACCTGTCCCACTAATCTTACCATTTTCATATAATACAGTCAAATTCAAAATAGATTTCAACACAGACTGTTTGGAACCTGACTATAAAACTTACTCTCTTCCATAAGAAATCCTTAATTGAATTTTTAAGAGAAAAAAAAAAAAATCAGAAATTTTGCCCTGCCAAGCAAAGTCCTCTTTTTAAAGCCCTCTTTCTCCATCTATTATTGGAAAAACAAGCCCTCTTTCTCCATCTATCATTGGAAAAACAATAAATACATTCTTTTACACCGAGTGTTAAGTATATTATTTATTGTAGTCAGAAGTTCCTTTCTCAGTGTATCCTGGATATTAGCTCATGCCATATCAACAACCAACAATAGCTATTGTTCCTGGAGGTTTAAGGAAGTTTCTGTACCCGGTTTCCTGAACACAGTATGTAAACTAATACATACAAAAAAGGTGTTTCATATTATTCCAGGTATGTTGGGCCTCCTCCATGTCAGCCTGCTGGCCAACTTTTTCACAGAGAGTTAGAAGAGTAAATGTATTCTTGTGTTCATCCATTTGTAAAAGGAAACAGGTACTTCCATCATAAAATACATGGAAACAGAACCCAAAGAAACACAACAACATGTTTAATTTAGAAAGAATGCTTTCTGTCTCTTGGCTTATAAAACTGTCCAGCCTTATGGGTTAATTCCTTGGATAATTCATCACTTCTATGTTCACTTGATTAAGAAGGCTAAAATCCTCCAGCTTCAGGCACATCAGGAAGGTTGGTGTTTGCTACCACGTAGCAGCAGTACCTCTCAGCAAAGGTGCTGACTAAATGGAATGACTGAGCTGTCACCTATTTATCCCCCTACGACTCAGGCCAAATATTCTTGTGCAGCTGATAGATGTACACCTTGTTCTGCATGACACAGTCACGCCAGGCAGGTGGTGTGAACATCTCCCAGGTGACCAAAGCCACACAAATGTTCTCAGAATGCAAACCCAGAATATCCCAGTGTGACCGAACAGGGCAGGACTGCCTTGTATTTTTACCTCTTCCAATACTTCTGCCTTGCAATATTACATATCTCTCTCAGAGAAGGCAAAATTTGTTGGATTTTTCTTTACTGTCACATAGTCTTCATCTTTTGGAGGAAGCACAAAGCATCCCACTAGAATCAGTCTGCAGGTAGCAGAGCTTATTATCGCTTATCCTCCACAAATGCTAGCCAGCCCTTGGGCAGGGAAGTTGGAACTAAATGATCTGTAAAGTCCCTTCCAACCCAAACCACGATTTTTTGATTTCCCTACAGCCTTCTGGGGTGTGAGAGGTTGTAGAGGCTGCCCGTAGGTTTCCAGTAGGGAACACTGCACATCCCAAAGATTCCAGTACATTGCTCCTGATTACGGTGCTACTGGAGCACCTCAGTGAGTACAGCTTGTGAGGAGAATAGAGAGATAGTCTGTCCAGACCTTCCTGTCTTGACTTCAAGGAACTTCATCCAGACCTCTCCTTGCAGGTAGCAGTGATCATGGTGAGGCCCTACCCTCAGTCCTCCAGGTTTAAATCACTGCTGCATCTACAAGGCAGCCCTCTAGGAAAGGAGACTGTTGTCTGGTGAGGATTGATGACCGTGATCTGAACCTTGAAACAGGACGAGAAATAAAGACGTGATAAAGACATTAACAATGTATGGTTTAATATATCAAGGCTGGGCAAGCCAATTAGGACTGAATAGAAAGTAAGCTAAATCTTTTCCCACAACTCTAATCCTTTCTGTAGGATTTGAAAGAGAATAAAAAGCTGCTACTGCTTTAAAAGTTACTTTCATGGTCATTTTTATGTTTTTATACTAATACTCATGCTCCTGCCAGGAGCACAAATGAAAGTGCTGAAATACCCCACAGCCTTTCCTATGAGATTTACAGGCTAATTTTACAGATCCAACAAGTTTGAATTATTGGCATAGGCTTCAAATGAGCTTCTAAATTTAGGAGTATTTCTCTGAATCCAATATGAGATATTTACTTTTTGATTTTTCCTCAGCCCCATGGGAGCCACAGCGTATTGTTGTGTTTTTACTGCATGTCCTATTTAAGAGTTTAATGCTGGCTCTTAGATCTTTTATTTCCAGGTAATCTGTGCAATTATTGACAGTGTCCAATTGACTCCTCTGACTGCTGCTCTTCTTGGAGCATGACACTGTGAGTGAACCTGGGAGAGCACAGTGAGGGCAGGCAGAGGTCTGGGATGCCTCGTCTGTACTTAACTTCCAGTTAAAATTTCAGAGGACTTTCTTAACAGTGCACTGGGGAGGAAAACCAAGGAGAGGGAATGAACAAAGGGAGACTCAAAGAGGTGGATCAGACCGTGTCTCACTGCCAGGAGCCTCTTCAGTCCTGTAATTCCCTCACAAACTCCTGCACAGGAAGAACTACAGATGGGACTGTAGTCCCCAGAATAATCTGGGAAAGACAGTTTAATGTAAAAGATTACTCTACCCAGTGTCTAAATTATGCCAAGGATCTGCCTAATTCTCTCCCATAAAATTGGAAGAACAGAAGTTAGCTTAAAGTCCCCACTATCTTTGAACTTGACTTCTTCATTTTAGCTCATCAGGATAGTGCTGAATTTTAAATGAAATATTTAATTGTCCATTTTCTCATTCCACCCAAAAGTGGAACAAAAAATTCATCAGTATTAATAATCAAAACCTATACGAAGAGAAAGTTTAATACATATATATGAATTGTGCCCTTGTAGACAAGGTTGCTGCTATCAATTGCTCCTTGGCAATGAATTACAAATTAACCTTCTGATCATCATCAGCCATGATTTCACTCTCTGTATGTCATGAATTCTGTTTCCAAAGTCTGTGGGGATCTGACTCTGCAAACATTTTGGAACATTTAAGTTTTGACCCTAAATCTGTATTACTTAACCCCATGATTCCATCTTATTTGAGAATAGCTGTAATGGAATAGCTTTACAGTATCTGCAGATGTGGGTGTTTGTGGTATTAGTGTGTATGTTTGAAAAAAACCCTATGTTAATATAGCTATTTCTCAAATGTAATTGTCAAGGACAAGGGAAAATAGTTTTAAAAAATTCTTAGATAGAAATGCAAGGAAAAAATACTAGTCCTCATCCTTCTAATACACCCTTTCCACTCGAGGTTTTAAGTAACAAAACCCTTAATCTTATTAACTTAAAATCATGTCTCTTTGGGGTTTTTTTGTCATTTAGCAAAAAAACCCAAAACATCCAAAACATATTTTGGGGACCTAAACTTATAATCCATATTTGAAGGCTTTGAAGACCAAAGTCTGATAACACAAAGGCAAAAGGTTAATGAGTATGGAACTTCTCTGCTCCTTCAGTCCTCACCACGAAACACACACGTGTATGTGGACACACATGGAGTTTCAGGACTGACTGGCAGTTGAAGGCAGCTACTCCATACAAGAACCATTACAACAAAACATAGAAAAGAAGACTGCAAGAGAGCTAGAGCTTTGGGCTTAGAGAGGCATTTTAAAATATTTTTCCATTCAGCTATTAATATTGCATTAAAAAAAAATAATAGTTTTAGCTCAAATTCCCGTGTTTCAAAGCTCACACAGCTCTAACACTAAGGTTATCTTGTTTGGCATGAGAACAGCTCATGTCTACATTAAAGCTGGAAGCTTAGAAGTGACACAAACAGGCCTTTTTCTATAAAGATAAAAGGCTAAGCTTTAAAGAATTTTATATTTATAGATAAACGTTTCCATAGTAATCATTACAGTGAAACTTGCTGGTGTCAGCAATCCTTTGCATACAAAAATGGCTTATATTCAAATTAGCAGGAATCACAGAATCAGATCCCAGCTGCTACCTGAAAGAAGGGCTTACAGGAAAAGTGTGAATGAGGATCTCTGGGGTGGGCAAATACCCTTATTTTAGTCACCTTTCTGCTCCTTTCTGCCCTTTGTGCTGATACATAAGACAGGAGATATGATGTAGGAGGCAACTTTGCAGCGCACAAAACCAAACTGAAAGACCTAAGTGTCCTTTTCCATCTCTAATTTTTAAGTTTCAATGATATAAATACAGACAAATTAAAAAGCATAAGACAGGCAACAAGCAGAAATCTGGGCCAAATGACAGCAGTGTGGTTTTCTCCTCACCTATTCCCTGTGACTTGTATTCTTTTACAATATGGTTACAAATTCTATCCCTGCTTTGGGAAGATGTCCAGTTCTTGTTACTTAAGGTAAAATCTCCTTCCCACATCCCTCGGTTAAGCTGGACTTTCTCTCAAGTGCTCAGCAAACGCCCATGTAAGTATTGTCCCAGTGATGAGCCTTGCTGGGTCAGGACTGCCTCCTTATTACAGCTGCAACAGGCAGACGGGCACTTACAATGATGGAAGTTATTTAAAGCAGCGAGGTTACAGTAATCATGTAAGATAAGACTCAAACTGCATGTTTCTGGAGGTTTCTACAATGCCCTAAAGTAAATTAGGTTTTAATTAAAAAAAAAAAAAAAAAAAAAAGGATGTGAAGGCTTTCAGTCTATGAATTTTTAAAGCTCTGCCAGTTAATTAAACAAAGGAAGGAGAATATCACACTCCCTTTTTTACAGGTGGCAAGATGAAGGAGAAGAGAGGTGAGGTGACTTACTCAGGGACAACGTGGTAAGTCAGTAGTGCCTGGCTCAGAACCAAGCCTCCTCACTCTGAGATTACATCCTACTCACTCCTTGAAGTCCTGAAGAAGGGAAAAGAAAAATAGCTAAGAGAGCTGTTCAGCTTTGAAATGAGAACGCTCCGTGTGTGAGCCTACAGGCGTATGAACATATGCCATGGGAGAGATGCAAGTAATACTCCCTGATCAGCAATAATGAAAACCTCCCTCCTCCACCTTTTTTCTTTAAAAAAAAATTTTAAAAGGCAAACCAGGGAGGAGGGTAAGTCTGAGTGGTTTGCCATTACGATACAAATGTTTCCATTGTGATCTGAGCATTAATACCTGTCACTGTCAGCACCTCTTTGCAGAGAGGGCTCGCCCGCTGTTTCTCTTGGCACTCTGACACTCACAGGGGATTGCTTTCACAAGGTGCTCCGTGTGCACCTTCAATGGCCATTCCACCCAGGTTTTTACAATATCTTTGGAGACATATATCCAGTTGTTTGGCTCCTTCAAAGCTCCTGAAGTCTGAAATTCAGCTGGCAGAAAAGTAGCCTCCAATAAATAATGGAAGTCTTTTGGCCAGGGCGATGTTTGTGTTAACACCTAGCAGAGGGGAGGGAATGGGGCTGGGAAGAGTGGCTGCACTTCAAAGAGGTTGCCCCTGGCTCCATCCAGAGCTGCCTGTGGTTGGCAAGAGCTGCTGGAGCAGGGGCTGCCTTGGCTCTCCTGCCTGGAGCAGCTCAGCAGGATGGCTCATGGCTGGCCCCCACTCTCAGGTGCTGTCACGGAGCATTAGTGCCCAGGTTAAGCAGAGAACGAGGTGGGAAACATTAAAAGAAAGTGTAGGGCCTGTGCTCCACTGAGCGACACTTTTGCAGGTTTGATGGTGGCAGGTGGCAGTAGCAGCCTCGTACAAGTAACAATTTTGGCTATGAGGTGCTCAGCAGTGAACCTGAAGCAATTCTTCTCCCCTCTGCTCCTTTTACATCCTCTGTGTAACTGAGGATCAAACCATCAGAGAGGCAGGGTAGGGTTACAGTGCAACATTAGTTCTTACAAATCATTCGACCTGAGCCAAGATCAAGGAAAGTCAGTGGGCTTCAGAACAATTTCTACCACTGGACAGCAACATCAATCGTATTTTTGCATTTCTGCAGCACATCCCACCCCAGCATGAGATGTTTTACAGGCATCAGTCAAGACCCAGAGGTTTTACGTAAGGAAGAAGACCAACCATTTTACAGAGGAGGAACACATGCTAAGACAGTCCTTACACTGTGTGGTGATCAGGAGATTATAAAGAGAAATCTAGGAATTCTCTGTCCTTGCTACATTGCCACTCTCAGTGGCCACCTAATATTCAAGCCTGCCGTGGATGTCGCAGTGGTTCTCTGGAAGCCATTCCCCCCAACACACACCCTGGGAATGACCTTCCTTCCTGGCTGTCTCTGTGTGCACACCAACAGCTTCCAAACTCACACAGCAGATACGCCAGCTCTGTGAGCATATGCACATACACTCACCATTTTAAAAAATAGATATCTGTTCACCAGCCATTATTTATCATACACCAGGGCCTGATAGACCAGTGGCTCCTCTCAATTGCTTTGAACAGGAAATAAATGCAATTACTTGTGATGTCTGTTGGCAGATAGTGATTTTTACTTTTTTTGGAGTAGTTCTGTGTGTGTGCATGCACATGTATGTGTCAGAGGGACATAAAACTTTGGAGAAGAGCAGATACTTCAGTTAAATACTCTGGAATTCCACTCTAATCTCTTGTTACTGTGTGTTTTGTTGAAATTTATTCTGCACTGAAATTTTCTGTGTGTGGTCTCAATAGTAGGTAACACAGAAAATTTGACAAAGAAAGTCTGCTTAGACATTTTATGCCATGAAGAAGGATGGAAAACACTTTTGCTGCAAGTTTCAAATGTCTTTTTAAAAAAATTACCAAAGTTAGACACTTCAAATGCATTTTCCTTCTTTATTTTTAGCCTCTTTTGAATAAACAAAGCCTGAGGCAAGTTGGCCAAGGGGTTTCTGAAGGACCACATTTGCAGATGCCAATTATAAAAAAAACTATGTCACCCACATTCCAAAATATTTCAGGACTCTCAGACAACATTTCAGGGGAGTTAAATGGACTTATTTCACCACCGATTTTTGATGGAGCAATACATATTTAGGGAGAGCATAATGAAAAACTTGACTGCTCTGAAATGCCATGTTAAATTATTTGAATAAAAGGTGAGCTAATGTATAACTTCATAGTGGCAGAAATGCCAAGAGTATCCCACTCAAACTAGGGAAAGATGTAATTCCTCTTATGTTCCTTCTATTTCTTGATTTTTCCAGCTCTTTTCTTTTCCTTCCACATGAATTGCCTGTCACCCCCACCATCCTCCTTCACCTTCCCACACAGATCCTTTTTTGTGAGTAACTGTGGAATGTTCCAGCTACGCTGTGAGTTAATGCAGTGTGATAGAGGGAGAGGCAACATCAGGAAGTCGGAGATTGGAAAAGTTAAGGGGCTGAACCTCTGGCTTCAGTTCAATCGATAATCGCCATGCATCTGGCCCCATGTTTCTCCTGCACAATTAACTCAGCCACTTTGCACATACCTCATCTTTTGCATCAGTTTGTGAAAAGTAAATTTACTGTTTGCTGAGTCCCAGTCATGCAGGATGGTGAAAAAAGTCTCACTGATGGCAGTACAATGAGAGATTCAGTACAATGGGTCCAAACAAACCCCAGAGTACAAAGGTTTAATTTTCAGTTCACCGCAAGATCAACTAACAGTTACAGTATGACACTTTTTCCCCACTGGAAGGAAAAATTCCCAGAACCATCAGGGTTGTAAACCAGGCAAATAATATTAAAATGAAAGGTGCAGGATGACTGAGGCTGAGTTTCTTTGTTTGTTGTTATTTTAGGAAGGCAGCTAATTAGACAATGGCCAGGCACTACCTGCATACTAAGATAGCTACCTCAGTAGTTTGTGCCACTGTGGAGTAATTCCAGCTGAAAAATAAGTAGCTTTCTCCCACTTTAGAGGTGACCAAAACTCACACAGAAGGCAGAAGTGCTTTGGCATGGAGATGCTTTGTGCTGCTACAGGTTATACCCAGTCTAGACTGAACAGGCTAAAGCAGCACAGATGGTGTTGGAAGTACAACCCAAAAGCAGGCTGAAGGAGATTTTCCAATTCTAGCTTGAAGTAATAAAAAAATAAGTGTACATGCATGTATACATACGTACATACATCTTCATTCTTGTTTGTTCTCTCCTTTGCCTTTCCCCACACCAATTCTACCAGGAAGGCAAAGGTACAGTTCACCTGACTTTCTAGGACACTGGAGTAGCTATCATCTGGTATCTATCTCAACAAATACTCTAGTGGCCTTTCATCTGAGTGAGTTCCTCATTAAATGTTCCTGTACACATTGCAAAATCATGCAAAAAAAGATGTAGTAAAGGAAAACAAGCAGTGAAGTTTATGACTAAGGTGATCATTTACTTTGCTAAACAACTAAACTCATTTTTTTCTTCTAATGCTACTTCCATTTTCCCTCTGATTCTATTCTACCTGAATGCACCCTTCATTTTGTTGACATAATTATTTTTTAAATTATAATTGCAAATGAAATTTAAGATAACAAAGCAAAGCACTTCAAATAAAAGAAGTCAAAACATTTCTTTCTGAAATTAAAAATTTCAATTTTTTGACAGATTTGTGAAGTTGTTTCTTCTGGAGCTAAATATGCAGAGCTGGTAAGAAGTTTCACTGCAAAAATTCTGCCTAGCTCTGAAGATGAGTGGTTTTGTGTGTGCCTGCATTTTTGCATGAAAAGAGAGGAGCCCTGTAGCAAGCTAGGACAATAACAGAACTTCCAGCACTGACCTTACTGATTGCCAGTGTTGGCTACTGTCTGCTGCCAGCCTGGAATCATTTTGCTGAGGATCATGTAATCTCCCAACATCATTGCCAGGGTCCCCTAGGCTTGGGGGTCTAGAGCTCACTCAAGTATAAAGCATTGTTCATACTCAGTTCGAACCAGGCTGGAGCAGCAATGTTACTGCAGAAAAGGAAATATGATTTCAGACCTGAGTAGTAGTTCAGCAAATTCCCATTAGATCTTTTTTCTTCCTTCCAAAAAAAAAAAATTAAACTGAACAAAAACTGATGTTGATCACTGTGTATTCAGAGTCATGGGCCACTTTCTCAGCTGAGTACAGCAGAGCTCTCCTGGCTCGTAGTGCAATGATGCTGATTTATGCAAAGCAGGCACATGGCCCACAGTTTATGTCACACATCCAAAATCCCATATAGACTTAATTTTGCTTTTCAAAGCCTACAGAAATCCACAAATTAACACCTTTTAGCATTATTCACTTCGAGTTTGTCAGTTTTTCTGCAGTAATCGATTAACAGTTGTTTTCAAGTTAGGGTTTATCTCTTGTTGGCGGGTATATTTATGACACATGGTTACACCTACAAGAATACATTAAAAGTTTCTTGAGCAACTTGGAACTACAAAGGCAAACTAGTGCCTTGCAGTTGCTATAATCTTTGATGTCACTAGGAGACTGCGTTTACCAGAATCAAGCAAGAGAGTTCTGTTGTCTGCAACTAAAGCAATCCAGGTTAAACTTTTAAAGAAGCCGAGTCGGCACAGGTAACTCACATATACTTTGAAATGTTTATAGAGATATTATTAAGAGTGCCATGCATAAAATTTTTACCTGTATATCTCCCCCTTGATTAAATTCCTTTTCTGAGAGAGGGAATGCTGTTTGTTACACAGCATCCAGCTGAACAAAAGAGAAACAGAGCCTGAACTCTGTGCTCTGGGCACCAGAATCTGATGCAACTCACTTTCATCTCAGTGTAGCTTATCTGGTAGGCAGACCTAGTGGAGGCATGAATTCCTAAGGATAAGTTATATTATACAGCATGTGACTGGATTCAGCCAACTCACCAGTGATGAATTTGCCTTCTCTTTCAGAGTTTCCCTTGCTTTTAAACAAAAACCTCTGCAAAAGGAATGAATCTGTCAGTGTAATCTTTACCATATTTGTATTCGTGCATACATACACATACATAAAACACACACAACCTCAGGGAGCTTATCTTTAATGACAAAGGATTGTGACTCTGGAATAATTTAGTTCCCAGCCTTGCCCCTAAATTCTTCTATGTCTTGGACATGTGGTACACATAGTATCTCAGTCTCTCATGCACTTATGTAGACAGAAGGGTCCTTTGGGGGCAAAGGCTGTTCTTCACTGCATGATTGTCTATTGTCTAATCAAATAGCCTCTAACATGAGTTAGAATTTGGTCATGTCACAAATAAGTTATTGATAGTTCTTTTTTTTTTTTTAATGCCAAAAATGGATCACAATGAGGGTAGTGTTAGGCAAATTCTATAATTAAGGAACAATATGTTTCTAGTTTCATTTTCTCCTGTTGTAATAAATACTGCAAACACTTGTCTCACAGCACTAGTTCAAAGCATTCCAGGTTGCAGTGAGCTACTTCTCTGTTTGGGGGATATCAGTATAATATATGCTGCTATTTTATAAGGGTTTTCTTCAGACATGCAGAAATTTGAGACAGAATTCATCAACACCTTTTCTCTGACTGCCAACGCAGAGCTGTGGCTGGGAGATGAGAAATATTCTGTAAGAGTGAGGGAACAGAGGACCTAAGTGGGGAAGGCAATCAAAGCTGCATGGAGGTGCATGGGCTCCAAAGCCACGGCTGAGTCACAGCAGCCAGTGCTCGTCTTGGTCGCATTTGAGTCAGAGGGCGTCATTTTAATATTTCTCCTGGAAAGGCAGCAACTTCATGGCGTGTGACACTGTACATTATCCACCATCACTCTCCTCATCCTCCTCTAGGAGACACCCACACCCTCACGCCACGGAAAGCTGCAGAGCCAAGGACCTTCGTCGCCCACTAACTACCGAGAAGGGACCAAGCTCTGCTTTCCAAGCACCATGTCACGATTATTTACCGCACAGACCTCTGCTTTTAAATATGTGTTTTAATTTCCTATAATCCCAACTCCTACCATGATTATGTGGAATTCCATTTATTCTATTTGTTCTATTTTAAAAGGGATGAAGTCATCTGTGCTGGAAACTATGACCTGATTGAAAGTACTGAAACGCTGCAATGTCTCAGACACAGCTCTGGCACATGAAGAAGTATAAATTAAACTCTTCTGCAGACATTTGATCTCTTGCTATGAAAAGGGATATTGTGCTTCCTCTGTTTAACAGTATTCTCTGCCCACTGTGAAAAGAACTCTGTTTGCACTTCTTTTTTTTTTTAAGTGTGGCATTTTTTTCCACTCTAAATAGGATTGCAAATTAAGCTTCAGCATGTATACACACAGACTCTATATATTCCTGACTGCTGTGAGCTCAGAGATGCCAATGCCAGATCTCCCAGAGTCATTAACTAACTGATTTTATTGTTACCAGTGAATCCACTGCTTCCAAAGTCTAGGACTGTGCATAGTGCAAGCACTCCACAACTGCAAACCATTTTTGGTCAAGAGTAACAGATCAGCCAAAGGCAAGGCAGGATGTTAATCCAGTCAACAGTCATTGCTTAAAGTTATCTACAAAAATTCCAGTAGCCATGCAAACTCTGCTCCTTTTAGCATAAGGTCACCAATTACAGATACCATTTCTTTCTTCAGGGTAATTCTTGCAAACTCTAATATAGCTCTGCACAAAAGGTTGGGGTTTTTTACTCAAATATTTTAAGAAAATATGTATAAACCTGGTCTTATGCCACATTAGCTATAATTCATCGTGTTGTGCTATAAAATAATTCAGTAAAATTAACCATCTCTTGCTACACATTTGCTACAGAATTATCTCCACTTGCCTACCCACTTCTACAGTTAGGGAGGCTTAAGTGAGAAGAGCCATGCTGAAAAATAGTACTTGAGTTGCTGCAGGGTTAGCAACAGCTGAGGTGTGTGAACCACAGCAAATTCCCCCTCCTTTCTGCAACAAGCCAGACAACTCATATTAATAGTTAAGGAGTTTTTTGTGTCAGCAGGATTCATATTAGGGGCAATGCACTTGTTCATACTTCAGTGAAAACAGACCCTTAGTGACTTATGCATCAAGTGCTTTCAACTTATAATACTGGACAAGATCTCAAAATGCTCAATCCTGACCTGCCTTTGATCCTGTGAAAACTGAAGGGAAAATAAAATCTCACTTCAGGCAGTGGAAGCAGACTAAAGACAATGGAAATACTTCTTTTCATTAAAAAAATTCTCAATAATAGATTTTTTTTAAAAAAAATACAAGCGCTGCAAAAAGCAGTCTGTACACTGGTAGCAGAGTTATTTCTGTCATAGGCTGTATGTGCTGCCACAGACACCATTTTCAGTGTGGGGTGGACCCACAGCCGAGCAGGGCAGGGCTGTGGGGAGCTGGAGACCAGACCTGTTGTGGCATCACTGGGCCATGGGCAGAGGGACTCTGGGCAGGGACCCTCAAGGCCCTGTCACCAACACAGTGATAGAGACAAACAAAATGCCTTAACTTGCAGTCTTCTGCAAGGACCACAATATCCAGTTGCAGGATCTTCTCTTCTAGCTACCAGGGCAACTAACATCTTCAGAGAAAAGTATCATCTCTTCCATTTTAGGGCTAGGAACAACTCAGTCCCCTCACCCTGCCTCACATACAATTGTACATCTTTAGCTAGTCAAAAGAGTTTTGTTGTTACTTCTGCGTTAGAAGACTGATTTTTTTGCTAGCCAACCCTATTAGTGTGATATTTCCTTAAAAGGAATCAACATTGTGAAAACAAAAAGGCTTTGAGTGTTTTAGCCACAAATATTTTGAGGTTACCTATACTAGACTCCACTTTTCCCTATGTTTTCTACTGCTAGTGGAGCCTTGCAGGAAAAAAAGCCTTGCAGGAAAAAAAAAGCAAAAACCCCTTCACTGTATATTCCCTATTTCTTTCACTTCACAATAATATGATGTTCAGTCATTGCTCTTTGATGTTCCTTTGTGCTGGGATTTTCAAAGGAAATTAGCTTCCAAAATATGATGACACTCAGCAGAAGCTGAGCGCTGAACTTCAGTGGGTCTCACTGAGCATTCGGGCTCAAGCTCTGATATTCAAGATATGTGTCACCTGTGACCTGGAGACTGACATCTTTTGTGGCACTTAGTCGTGTCAGAGATAACTGATAGCAAGAAAGAAATGAACTGAAAAACTGCAATATATAACATTTGTCTTCAGTGGTTTTTTTAATCATTAAGTCCTTATGTCATCTTTGAATGCTTCGATATATATGATGGGTTGACCCTGACTGGATCCAGGTGTCCATCAAAGCCACTCCTCAGCAGGACAGGGGAGAAAAAAATACAACAGAAAGGTTCATGGGTTGACTTAAAGACAAGGTGAGATCACTCACCAATTACTGTCATTGTAAAAGCAGACTTGACGTGAGGAAATTAGCTTAATTTATTGCCAATCAAATACGAGTGGGGTAATGACAAGTAAAACCAAATCTTAAAAACACCTTCTCCCCACCTCTCCCTTTCTTTGGGGCTTAACTCCACTCCCTATTTCTCTATCTCCTCCCTGGCAGTGGTGCAGGGATTCTGGGAATGGGAGTCATTAGTTTATCACACATTGTCTCTGCTGCTCCTTCGTCCTCAGGGGGAGAATTTCTCACCCCTTCCCCTGCTCCAGCACACAGGTCCCTCATACAGGAGATAGTCCTCCATGAACTTGCCCAACCCGAGTTCTTCCTACAAGTGGCAGTTCTTCAGGAGCTTTCCATGGTGAGGAAGTCCCTTCAGGAATGGGCTGATCCAGTGTGGGCTCCACAGGGTCACAAGTCCTGCCAGCAAACCTGCTCCAGCATGGGCTTCTCTCTCCACAGGCTCTTCCAGGAGCTACTCCAGTGCAGACTTCCCACAGGGTCACAGTCTCCTTTGGGCATCCACCTGCTCTGGTGTGGGGTCCTCCCTGGGCTGCAGGTGGATCTCTACTCCTCCATGGACCTCCCTGGGCTGCAGGGGCACAGCTGTTCACCACAGACTGCCCCATGGGCTGCAGGGGAATTTCAGCTCTGGTGCCTGGAACATCTCCTGCCTGTCCTTCCTCATTGCCCTCAGGGAGAGCTGTTGCTCTCACATATTGTCACTCCTCTGTGTGATTGCTGTTATGCAGTTTCTTCTCCCTTTCTTAAATAGGTTATCCCATAGATGCTACCACCACTCTTGAAGAGCTCAGCCTCACCAGCTGGCATTGTCTGTATAAGACTAGGGTGAAGCTTCAGCAGCTTCTCATAGAAGCCACTTGTGTAGCCCCCCTGCTACCTAAACCTTGCCAAGCAAGCACAATACAGTAGCCAATGAAAAAGAAAAGTCAACTGATGCAATCAAAATTATGTCATTCACATAGGCTGTGCAACTTTTGCTTCATAGTTGCAGACTTGTTCCACCAGCCTTTGAACATCATTTGAGCGCTCTGTTCAGAGGTGGCTGCTCTAGTGGAACAGCCTCCAGAAATTGAGTGCCTTCAGTGTGATGGGATTTCTTTTGCTTTTCCAGAGAAAAGCATTTTCAAAAGTTGAAATTTTGCAACTGGGCAATTCCTTAACAAACAGGAGTGTTAGCATCCAGTCCCCCTGTAAGGACCAAGTTTTACATACTATAATCAATCGAGGAAAAGGAAGGGGAAACAAATGTGCTAATCAGTAAACTGCGGCATAAAAGACAGTGGGTGAGTGTGAGCACCGCCCACACAGATCAGGGGGAAAAGACCCGACTGCCCCCCAGGATCAAATGGACCGGGGGGAGCAGGGACCATGCTCTGGTCCTCCTCCCACATCCCCCACAAGCTTACAATTAGAGCCTTGCGTTTCACTCAGCAGTGCAGAAGGGGCTGGCACAGCTGCTGTGGTGACACAAGTGTCCTTCTTTTTCTGCTCTCCAGGTGCCACGTGTGCCACGAGCGCCTCGCACACTGTCCTCCACGGACACAAAAGCTTCATTCTCACGTGTAACTTGGTCCCACAACACGTCCCTCAAAGCGTCCCATATCTGAGGATCAAAATTACTAGCAGTATCCAAAGTTGGATCACAGTCTTTTGCCCAGAACAAGAGTCTGTTCAAATCTGTAGACTCTACTTTCCTGCTGTGTTGCTTTACAATCCGTTGCAGTGTCTCTGCAACGTTCTGTTCCTGGGATACACCATTCCCCATGGTTCTTGGCTGCCACTGTCTGCCCTGTGGAAAGGTCGATTGGTGCCACGAGCTTCGTTTCAGCCCGCAGGCTTTGTTCCAGCCCCTCTATAAAGTTCAGCTGAGTTGTCCTCACTGGAGAACCCACCAGTTGCCTTTCAGTCTCTGATGCAGGGTGCCATTCGTGAGTGACGGGGGCACGGACCCAGACCGGCAGGGAATCTGAACCATTTATTCAAAGAAATGAGATGGTTTTATACACTTTTCCAAGGCACAGTATTTCCTTACACGGCAATTCTCACTACGTGACCTATCCCGTGTCGCCACATCAGCAACACACTTTCCAAATGTCCTCCTATGAGGTGATTACTCTCTGTTCACCCATCTGTCAGCTCCTGGCAGGTTCATCTCCATGAGGGTCTGCTGTGAGACACCTCCTCCTCCCAGGGTCGGGTGGAGATCAGCCTCTGTGTGCTGCCTTGTGCTCCTTTGTGCTTCCATGTGCTCCTTTGTGCTTCCATGTGCTCCTTTGTCCTGCCTTGTGCTCCTCTGTGTTGCCATGTGCTTCTGCAGGAGCATCCCACAGCCTGTAATCCAATTCTATTTTATCTCTCCCCACAGATGTGGGTCATCTTTAAAGACAAACTGAGGCAGACTTTGCAAGCCCAACCAGAGAGTGGATGGGTGCATGGCAAGCATCTAACCTCCAGAGGAGCAAACTCCAGGGACCAAGGCAGGTTTTTATGGAAGCTGATGTTCAGCTGGTCAACATGGAGCACTTCTAGCAACGCAACAGAATAGAAATACTTTCACTTCAAATGTAAAGAGCAGAAGGCAACACCCGAGCAGTTTCCCATGATCCACATTTCCTTCAAACTAAAATCACAGTCCAGCTTCCCAGGCTGATTTTTTTTTATGTGGCTAGTGCAAGTATCTTCCCCTAAGCACCATAGAAAAGGAAGATAAATAGTTCACCACGTTCTGAAATATACTCATTTCTTTGTTAGGAATATGAACCCTTATGAGCTGTAAATTTCTAACTGAAATATAAGAAATGTAATTAATAGATTTCCTGGGGTTTTTTTTCCCCAGGGTTCTAACATTCCTACTGGATGAAGGTGTCTCCTCGCTTTGCTTACACCTTCACACTTGAGATGGTCGCAGCAGCACCACATCAGATCACATCACTGATTTCAGGGCAAGAATTTCTCTTTGAGTGTCTCATGTCCTACACTGTCCATGACACCTCTGAGAACCCTGTAGATGTTCTCCAAAGGGCATTTTTCCAACTCTTACAGCTACCCCTGGTTGTACCAGCCTTGTCTCACTCCTGATGGGATGATGCAGCCAGGCTTATCAGCTGTGTCTCCTTGTTGCCAGTGGCTGGGAAGCAGACTGGGAAGTAATGCATCTGTTTTTGACAGCCGTCCAACATAATTCACTTGAGATCGTAGAAAGGAGAATGCAGAGGCATCCTTTGAAGATCTCTAACTCTGTGACTCAAAGATCTATGGAGAAGGAGCCTGGGTCCTCATAGCCAGGATCACATCCATTCGATTTTTCCAGTTGTCTGCGGCTTTAATATGGCTTTAGCAATCATGGGCACAGAGACACAAAAACTTTCCAGAGGTAGATTTTTTTGCTGCTAACCAGCCAGAGCACCATGGATCTCTCCATGAGGATCACTAAAATGCAATAGCCAAGTCTTCTTACCAAGAATGCTTTGGATTCAGTACTGCTAAAGACTTTATAGCTTCCTCAGCTGGAAAAGCATGTCTGAATCTTACTGGAATTCATCCCATGTGATGTTTGATTCTCTCAAACCAGTTATTGTGAAGGCAGATATTTTCTGATCTCTCTAAATCTCATGTTGCACGTGTTGCATCACTCTACCTACGTCCATAGGAATGACAAAGAGACCCCATTTGTCTAGAAAGGTTAATCCCAAAGAAATACGAGCAAAAACCCTGCAGTGAGTCAGATTATCTGGGTGCCTACCCTGTCTTGAACAAAAGGAATAAAAGAAATTGCATCAAGAGAAAGTGAAGGATGTTGTGTCCTCCAATTTCCCTCCCTTCTCAGGAATGACGTGGCAATCAGGTTGGCTTTGCCCAGAAATACCAAGGAGTTATTAATAATATTTATTATTCCTCAGTGTTTTTCCACTGTCCCAGCAAAGCTGGTAGCCAGCTGCTCTTGAAAGGTGCATAAACCACTTATCATCAAACTAGGAGAAAAATGCTTAGTATCTAATCTGTACATAGGAAGACACTATGCCATTTTAATCAAAATCTACTGTAAACACTCCATTTGTTTTGATGTTTGAACTGTGATGATCAAAGTTCAAGCTGTGCTTATTGTGCACTTGTTGAATGTAAAAAGAGAAAGAAGACATGTGACATCATTTCTGCTCCCTGATTGTCTCTGATGACTAAGTTTCTGGTGCAAAAGTCCCAAAGAAGAAGAAATTAACATTCACTTTGGTTAAAAATTCAAATGCACAAGCCTAGAATCCATTTCCTATGAATGCTTATTAAAATTCAACTCCATGGATGTTCATGAAAAGAGTCCAGAGTGGACAAACTCTGGCAGTGTGGATTACAGTTTCAAATGAATATTAGCCATCCTTTTAGAAGCATTCATTAAACCCAATTTTACAGTATTAAACATAAATGACTCTGAGAGATGTCTTTAAGCTCATTAATGAAATTAATCCATTAATTGATGATGGAACATATTTACCTCTAGAAAAAAACATAATATTCCAACTATTATTATAATGGCCATTATTATTTTCTTTTTAAAATTTGTTGTACCTTTTAGAAGCACTTCAGTAACCATGTTGTTTCAGGATACAAAGGGCTATAGAGCATTGCCCACTCTGAATAGTCCTCTGAATGGGGCCTTTGTTTTGTGTGCTGTTTTGATAGGAAATGGTTGCTATTTAGGTCTCCAAGAGGGAATATAAAACTATGCTCACCTAATCAAACAGACCAGTAAATACAGCAGTTAATCTGACAACTTCAAATTCCTGAATTGCATTTGGAGAAACAATCTAACACAAACAATCATTTAAAGCCTGCATTAATCATCCACCTTGGGTTACTAAGATGCATAATTTGTTTTCATTATTGCAAGCTCGTGGTTCTAAGTGACATTTCTAGCAGTTGGAAGTTTTATTAAAACCAAAAGAGGAAAAAGGCGCTGTTAATCTTTTCCATCAACAGAGCTGTAAAATAAAAGCAGGGTTATCATAAGTATCAGAAGATAGACCTGTCAGAACTCTATGTCTGAAAAATGTGACTGTCTTAAGTATTTTACATAAGAAGAACACAATTGCTTGTGAACTAAATCAGCTATTGTTCTCCACGGTGGCAAAATGTTCCTTTCTGAGCAACTCTGCCTGGTGAATGTGAATCAGGAAGTATGGCTTATTTTGATTGAATTATTTACATATCTACAATAGATTCAGAGTTACCTTGAACAGGGTCAGTGGGCACTTTAGAAACAAAAGGGAGAAAGGGAAAAACATGTGCAACAAAAATTCCACCTGGCACTTCATTGCAACACAGAATGGCTCTTTAAAACAGCAGCAGAGAAAGGCTGCTTCATTTGGATATAGTCAAATATAAAGATATAACTGCTATATTTATGCCTTGTGCCTCTCAGAACAATAGCAACCTTTAGCAACCTTTTCCTTCTTCTCTGTCCTTGCAATGTTGCAAGGTAGTTTGGCCAAATCTGGCTGTGTTTGTAAAACATTACACAAACTCTTTCTTCCCTCTTAAAGGAAAAAAAAAAAAAAAAAAAAAAGAAAAAAGAAGAAAAAATCGTGGCTTTTAAAAGAGCCATTGTCACTTCTAGCTGAATGTTTATTTTACTGTCTCCTGCACAGCAGAGGACATTCCACCTATAAAGAGCAATTATATAGCACTGGGACAATTTGAATACTCTAATCAATGCTAGTTAAAGTGCAGATAAATAAATTTTTATAGTGCCAGGTCTCCTACCCTCCACGGAAATTATTGTTAATTTATTGAATCAATAATTGTGGAACAATAAATTATAATGCCTTTTGTTTTACTAAACATCTTGCAGCATGTTTAAAAAGCACAGCTTTATAAATATTGCAACAGGCTAGGGGGAGATTTCCAACCAAAGCTTTGTGTCTGTCCCATTATGGAAAAGATTAAATTGTAAAAGTGAAAGAAAAAAGAAACAAAATAAACAACAAAAACTTGAAGGTGCAGAGACACTGAAAAAATAAATCCTTAAATACAGAAACTGCCTGGGTTGTAGCTCAGCCCTTTTGGGACTGTACTTTTTAACTCCTTCATTACTAGCCATGTTTTTATCAATTTATTTTCATAAAGTAAAACTCACTAGATTTACAAGAACACACATGTTTTAAAACACAAGACCAGAGACAGGTCTCCACTACAGCACAACTTTGCAATAATTATTGACTTCAGCCTCACAGTTGTGGGTCTACATCCATCTAACAGCAGTCTTAGACCCACCCAACAACTAAAAGTATATATATATTTTAGAAGCAATTTCACCCTAAATGATACCAGCAGAATTATCTTAACCTTTAGAAAACATCATTCAGGCTAGTAGGTATCATGTAGACAGCATTGACTTCTTCATAAGCTTTCTTACTCTATATTTTTGCAATACCTATTGCAAGGAAACACATCCTTGGCTAGTAAGGTGCTAGAGAAACACACAGTTAATCTTATTATGGTCTGGACCTTGTGGAAATGTTCCATGCATCTGTAGCTCACTGATTGCAGTTTGTATCAGTTCAGTAAGATGCTCAAACATCTTCTTGTGAGGATCTGGCGGTTTCTATTTACCTTTTCCAGATAAAATGAGCTGTAGCAGGGACTGCTGGCTGTTCTAGTGGGAACAGTTTCAGGACAGGAACACAGATACACAGCAGGGTCTTTTTTTGCTTTGAATAGCTGGTTGTTCTGGGGTAAGGTGAGGGTTTATCTGGTGGTAATGAGAAAATTCCCCATGAATTTAATGTGTCAAAATTCCATCCCTGTTCTTTCTGACTAGTTACTGTCAAGATCTCAACACTGGGACACTTATTGATAAGAACCAGACCTTCAGCAAGGTGTAAATTAGCTTAGTTGAGTAGAATTTAATGATTCTGCACAGATTTGAAAGAGCTGAGCATTTAGTCCAAAGACGGTTGATTCTGTATCCGTGCTAAAGGAAAAAATTACACGAGCTGTTATTCTGCTTCCAAACTCCTATTTTTGATGAAGGCTTGTGGAGCTGGAGCCACAGTCCCTAGCTTATGTAAGCTTCACTTATTACACAATGAGCTAAACATAAGTAAAAGTAGGCTGAATCATATGGGGATGCAAACCTGGCCAAAACCCCCAGAAATCTCTGAGGTGGGTGTGAGGAAAATCAGCTGCTGTAATTATGATGGTGGCTGTGGGGGATAAGGGAGCAGCCAGATTTGGCTGAGTTTGAAGCAGTACTTTTTGATTTACAGACAGGGAGTGTATTTTGACTTGTCCTCAGATTGTTAATTTTTAACTCTTGCTGTTTGCAAGATTGCCAGCACACAGACGGGAAGCATCCCTTCAAATCCTGCCCACAACACCAGACAGCATCCATCCAGGGATAATTTTAAAATGACTCTTTTAGTCATTGGCAGGCTGTAGCCATTTTGTCTTGGTATGTCTAACCTAGCTCACCACTGCTCTTTTTCTGCAGTCTGCCACAAGTCTCTGGTATGCTGGGGCTGGAAGAAGCTCCATGGAATCTTGCCTTTTTATCACCATGCCACGTGCTCCTTGGTCCCTCTGTTCTGACATCCCAGAAACACAAAGGGCATCAACACATATCCCATCAGTAAAAATCTTCTATGGGAGATTTCTACTGACGTACCTACACATCTTTTTTGACAAAGTTGTATGCTCGTTCTTAAGAATCCCTCATGGTGCTGAACTTGGATCATGTAGTCTGGGATGCTTCAGGAGTCTTTGGATGAAAGAAACTACATAATGAAAGCCATTTTCAGCAGGAGCAGTATCAGTTATTTGGGTCTTGAGACCACACCATTGAAATCTATGGGAGTTTTGCCATTGATTTAATCAAGAAGAGGAAGCCCAGAGTAGAAAATCTACATCCAAAATATAAATATCTATCATTTTTTAAATAGAACATGTAGGATAATGCACACTTGCAGTAATTTCTGTGGATAAGTACTCACAAGATAAATGTAGGTCCAAAGCTACTATTCTAAACTTTCCCTATACTTCAGATTAAGCTCATCTACTATCTCTGCAGCAACTGTATACAATTATCTTCTCTCTAACAGCATCCCCAAAGCAGATGTAATTAGGGATCTTTGGAGCCAACATATGCGTATTTTAATTACAGAACCAATATGGGATAGTATTTGTTCCAACATTTACCATTAAAAAAATCATGGACATCTAACTTAACAGATAGTGATTTTCATGCTAACTTTGAGTAGAATGTACTCGGCTAAACTGGCCACTCTAAATATGACACTGAATTATTACCAGGGCAGGGGAGGACCATCCAGCACCTACCCTAGCTCAGAGAAGACAGAAAATTAGATTTTTCATCACTCAGCACACTGAACAATCCCTTAGAATAAATTAAGCATCTAAATATTACAGGATCGAAGATCTTTGCATACTCACAGCAGTTGTAAGTTGCTAACTAAGATGCAAGGGAAGGAAGAAGCAGACCCTTGACTGCATAATTCAATTAACTGTTTGACTTCTTGAGGTGCAAAAAAGTTTTTAACAATTTAATTAGCTTTAATATACTAACCTGAGAGAAAAAAGAAAAAAAAAGGAGAAAAAGTTCATGGGTTGCCGAGTACCTGAGTTGTCAAGATCCCAAACTTTTCTTCTGAATCAAGAAACTAAAAATAGTCAACATGGTGTATTGAAAAATTACCTGAAGTTATGAGATTGGATCTGTATATATATGCAGAGCAAAATATGAAAAATATGAATGTGTAAGTACTTACTGCTTACAGCATCCGTAGATCTTTTCTTTGAGCTGTCATCAATGACTTCTCTGGAAGTCTTTTTGCATCCTGTATTTTTTTTGTAGTGGAAAGGACATCTCCATTCCATGGACTAATGCCTGCAGACAAACGCTTGGTTTTCAGACTCTAGTCTGACACTATTCTCTTCATTCT
The DNA here is from genome assembly GCA_020086605.1 of Lanius collurio. Taxonomy (NCBI): domain Eukaryota; kingdom Metazoa; phylum Chordata; class Aves; order Passeriformes; family Laniidae; genus Lanius; species Lanius collurio. The sequence continues at coordinate 23,698,765 of JACBWW010000009.1, read as the reverse complement.
CCATTTCTCCCTGTGAAATTAGGAAATATTATCATTTAGTTTCCTCAACAGGTGGTATTTGTAAGCATTATAATTCCACTGTGATCATATGCTTCACAAATGCCTTGTAAATTAAACAAATCAATTTTACAAATTCAGCAGCTTTCTGTACAATAGTTATTAGTTAATAGTTATTATTTAATAGTTACAATATTTTTGTTAAGAATGAGTGAACAATAATAAAAACCACAGTTATCTCTTTAAATAAATTAAGACTTTACAGTTGATACTCTCAATCTCCTTATTTGTTGTCTCGTTCAAAATTTATTCTGTACATCCAAATTTCTCACTTTCCTTAATCTAGATATTTTTATAACTTTTGATTTTCAGATTTTTTAATGCTATTTGTTACAGAGAACCCATGTCTTCCTGGGGAGACTGAATAACCTATGTTTATCTTTAGTGGTTGAAAGACCAATCCTTTTGAATATTTAAGTGTGAAGAATAGGGAGTTGCATTAGAATAAAGTTCACTAGTTTATATGACACAAGTATTGGTGTATTTTTCTTCTTTTAAAATAATTCCTGATTATTTCTATGGGATTTATTAGGGTTTAGGTTTTTTTTCCTGACTGCATTAAGCAAAGTTTTGTCTTATGGAGATTGCATGAGGTCACTTGGATTATTGCTATTCACATTCTACCGGGGCACTTACTGGGTAAAGGATATCACCTCAAGATCAGTGGCTGGGCAAAATAAATGGATGTGACAACTATAAAACATAATAAACATAGTGAAAGTGACAAGAAGAATAAACTAAAGAGATATAGTAAGTTCCAAGATATATATCTGTTACTAATGGCATTACAGAACAAGACTAAAATGTAAAGAACGTGTAGCAGTCTTTAAAATTTGTGAAGTTCTCAATAAAGAACAATATTATTCTCCCCATCTACTTTCTGCTACCCATACCAGTCAGCATATGCTCAGCATTTTGCATCTCCAAAAGCACATACAAATCAAAAATAAATACTGTGACTGATATCTAAGAGGCAATGCATAAATATCTCATAAGCAGAGCTCACTCCTCGGAGGGCAAGCTGACAACATGCCTACACACTGACTAGGGAAAGCAGAGGAGGCCTGGAGGACAGTATTTGAAGGGAAGGTGATTTCTCCAGTAACAGGGTGCAACTGCAGTAAGAGCAAGAGCAGGTTGACTGCACTCCAGTTCATTGCCAGTTCTTAATCAAAAACTCAGGGCACTGCTGAAATGGGAGCCTTAAATAATATTAAGGAATAGTGAAGGACAACTACGATCCCAAATAATTTCCTTCCAACTGTAAGGGTAATGCATGTCCTTCAAATGTCCAGCATCTCACTCTTGACTGACATGGTGGGCTGATCTATGAAAATACAGATCATATCCAGCATAGGATTTCATCTGAGTGCTGCCTGGGCACTTTTAACTGGATGACAACAGGAACCCTCTTTATACCATTTTGCATCACATAAGGGCAGAAGATATTCAAGTACTTCACCAGTTGTTTACTTGTCAGGACTGAGCAGGAAAGTGCAGGAATACCAGATGTCCCTCTTGTCCCTGTTTCCTAAGCAGATACCTTGAGATATTCTTTATTTACCCGCTAAAGAAGTTTTTCAGGGTCAAAGAGCAGTCTGGATCACTGCTGCACTGACATTCTGCGAGTCAGTGAAGGAAGCCTGCATTCCCATGTTTTTCAGCTTCCCACTAACATTGTTTTGGCCTTAAGCAGACTTCAGTCACTTCTTATGAAGGGGAAAGGGCTGGGACAGTAAAGGGAAGGAGTAACTTCTCTCAGGGCTCTACCCCAAGCTTAGGATGGCTTTCTCCCCATTGGGATGAAGTGATGCTGTGGCACACCTGACCATTCTGAGCTGCCCCTTGTTCCCCCACCTTTTCTCTTCTGCCCTCAGAGCAGACAAGGAGCAGAGGTACACTCCTGCTTGGGCTGCCCTCAGCCTGCCCTCAAAAACACTGCCGTGGCTACACAATGAGCTCTCTCCAGCCTGGCATGCCAAAAAGCTGGAGGTGAGAAGCACTTCTGGCCATGCAGGAGCACCCAGCAAAGCAGACTCTGCTGCCTCCTTCCCAGCTGTGCCCTGGCAAAAGGAAGCCCTGAAACTACTCCAAGTTATCCAGATCTCCATGTCAAATGTGCCTCTCTAGACCACCAGCCAAGGTCTGGTTTTAATACAGCCTTAAGTAAGGGGAGGAAGGGAAGAGGGCAAAGAAGTAGGAGCTCATGGTGATATTTCTTGCTTAGTATTATTGTGTTAATTCCTTGTTTGTCCAGCAGCTGAATCATCTGTGCCTTCTCTGGGATGTGGCTCCAGCTGCTGTGAAACCTAGTAGCAAAGAGAGAGCTGATTAACTGCACGCTCTCCCACTGCTGAATCCAGCCAGCAAACCATGTAAGGCCCATTTCCCCAGCAAAATCTGTCTGTTTATTGAAAACCGTAGCTGAATTTCCTCCTGGTTTCCTTTCCTCCCTCCCTGCCACAAAAGAAGCTCCCATAGCCAGGATGGCACGGGGAGGGCAGCAGCAGGAGCTGACTTCTGCCTGTGCCCTGCTACAGGTGCCACAAGGGCGTGGGGCTGAGGGAGGGAGAGCAATATGGGTCTCACCTACTGTCTGTGAGGATTATGTTTGAAGCCATCAGGGGGAGAGCTCCAGAGGAGCCCTGTTAAAATCTGGATTGCCTGAAGGCCACACAGTCTTAGTGACTGACCAGCAGACTGAGGCCACAACCAGCTGGCACAAGGACACACCAGCTCCATTGGCCGACCAGATTGCTCCACGCTGAGCAACAAAACAAAACCTTACAGATTGCAGCTTGATGGTCACTGCATGGCCTGCCCTTCCTTGCACCAGAGACAAAAAATATCCCTGTGTGATGCAACTGTTTTCCTTTGGCTTCTACAGCTGGTGGAATAAAAAGCCTCCTCAGCAGACACAGGCTGCAAACAGACCACAGTGACCTGTGCTGGTCAAACTGGACATCAGGGATTGCTCTGTTTCTGGGCATTCAGGAGGGCCCATTTTTATTGCCCCAGGTAGATCAGGAGTTGTTTTGAAATCTGACTGATACAGTGACTCAGTTGCCCAGAAAAGGACTTAGAAATACTCAGCCTGTCTGTTTTTGAAAATGGCTGTCACAAAATGCCAGCAACACTTACTTGATCTGAGGCTGCCCCTTGCATCTCCAGGCAGGCAAGTAATGTAAAGAGCCAGGCCAGGGAAAAAACAATGTAGACAGCAGTGGAGAAAAGCTGGTTGCAATGTTTCATCCCAAAGGCTGCTTTGTTATGGAAAAAAACTTTCTTTTTCTTTAAAAATCAGAGCATTTTGCAAATAACTGTTCTGCTCTTTAAAGAGTCTTCTGTTTAAAGCAATTTTGTTAACTGTTGGACTTCCTTATTTTCCTCTTTTTTTTTTTAATTTCTTTTTTTTTTCTTTGTTGTAGAATATGGTGAGAATCTGGGGAACACTTATTTCTCAGTTAAAACTAAATTTTTTTTGTTTGTTTAAAAAGTGATAAAAAATTAAAATAAGTACATGTGGAAAAAACAACCAAATTTCAACCAGCTTCAGAGCCACCAGCTTAGTTACACTGGCTGCAAACACACATGGTAGACTAAATATTTTAGATTAACAGATATATGTCAGATATATTATGATACAATTTATACACCAAAAATACTTATTAAAAAGAAATCTCTTTTTACTATCATAGCAGATAGCAGCTGTAACAACTGCACTTCAGGTAATCTGGAAAGGCCACAGTAGCCTGTTCAGAGAGACACACCTTTCCAAAATGACCAGCAAAACTGAGGAATTGCAACAGCATCAGGCTTCAGCATCCAAGCTGCATCACTCATCTGATGCACAGCTGCTGGTGGGTCCAGGATGACCTGGTTGTGCATCTGAACTGTTGCATTCAAAGCTGAATTGAGGTTCAGGCTCTAATTCAAGTGCACTGAAATCACGCAGCCAAACAGCTGAAAGTCCAAGCCAACAGTAATGCTCATGACACTTATTATATCCCTACAGGGAGCATATAGTGAGGCCTGTAACAGGCCAAAAGAAAGGTGATGTCCTCTGTCTCAAAAAGCTCTACTTTCATGGCAAGACAATAGGAGATCGCTAAGAATAAATCAGAACAAAACCCCATGGCTGGAAATGAGGAACTGGGAACTAATTTTTATTCACATGCTTGATGTGACTTTGGTATTCTTGGTCATCTCAGTTTCCCTGACAAACTTCTGTGTTTTCCAAAGGGGAAGAAAAGTCTTGACTCTTATAGTTATTTGTTAATGATTGTGAAGTACTTTTAACTAGAGGGAAAATCTTGGCTGACACTATGGAAGCACAAAGGGACCATAATAAAGCCTAGCTGTTTGCTGAAAGTTACCCTACTGTGACAGTCTCTCTGCTGGATGCAGGTGGCTCTTGCTCACATCTTTGGCCTCTGGCTTTGGCAAAATGTCACCTGGAGAGTTTCTGGAGCATTTCTGGAATGTCTTGAATGCCAATTGCATTTGAGCAGTTGGTGCAGAAGCTTCAGTTAACACCTGAGACACGGAGCAAGCCACCAACAGCTCCAGATACCTGGCAAGCATAGCATTGGCACAGTGATATCTCAGTATTTAATCTCTGTCTGAACACAATCAGACAGGGCTGGAGTCAGAAGGATTTTTAAATTTTATATTCAGAGAGAGCTCTGTGTCATGGGGACATAAGAGCATCTCTAGTGGATCCATGGTAGAGATCCTTTGGGTTTTATGTGGAAAGATGACAAATATTTTATGTGCAAGACCTTTTAATGCTGATGTGGCCAGAGGAAATGGAGAAGTTTAAATGGAGGACAACAGGACAAGCAAAGTGTGATGTTGTGTTGCTTCTTCAAAGCCAATGAAGATGGGGCCCAACAGTTCCATACAAAGAACTGTTTATATCAACCAACATGTAATCTTAATTTCCTGCCTGAGTCATTTTTTAGTATCTTTTTGTCCTGTCTCTTTGTCACTCTCCACTGAACTGAAAAACATAAGCATGATCATGTTAAAAATACTTTTTTGTTTGTAAGGAAACCCTAGTGACTCCAGATCTCTATATAGTACCACCATGGATCACCATGAGCATGTCAGCCACCAAGAGCTGAAGCTGAAAGGTCATGCTAAGGGTTTTATAAGTTATCTGGGGCTGTGAAAAAATAAGGGACTTGCTAACTCTGAAGAATAATTTAACTGAATACACTTGCCCTGACCTAAAGGTGCTACCTTTGGGAATGTTTCACAGTTTGACACACAGAACTGTTGAGCATCCAAAGACACCAACCTGGCTCTCACAGTAACAGAGCAAGTTCTGCCTCTCTGCAAACCAGGTTCTCACTGCATCACTCTCTGCACCCACATACACTTGGCTTCTCTCTGAGCACTGATAGCAAACAAAGCAACACTCAGGGGACTTGTGTGATGCCTAGAATACTTCTGATACACCAGAAATACCTAGTGGTCCAAGAAAACCAATCTCTCCCCTTTTTCCACAGAGAACAGCTCTACACCAAGGTGCTACATTCACACCCAAAAACCCCATAGAGAATTAATGCACTTAGGCTAACGGCTTTTAATAAAAAATAATAATATTTTTAAAAATCAGGTGTCTTGCCACATAATACAATAAAAATGCATGTTTTTCTTCTTAAACACATTTTAGCTTTTGTGAGCTTGTGTGAAAAGAGCCCATTATTAAGCCTGAGTTATTTAAGCAATATTGGAAGTGCCCCTGCCCTTTTGTTAATTTGCTTGGCTTGGTGCACACATGGCATTTGTTTTATATCATGTGTGGAACTTGCTTCTTTAAAAAGTCTGCAGGTTTCAAATTCCTCCACTTTTGATAGATGTACTGTATGTACTGTTAGGTTTAAAAAAAGTTACAGGTGGCTGCTATTTTTCCCAATTCGGTCCACAAAAGCCTCTTTATTAAAAGAAGTCCTTAATGAAAAAGAAAAGTAGAGCTACTGTATGTGAGGTTGCAAAGAACTCTGGTGGAAATATTTGGTGTTTACATTTTGCCGAACTATTTATACTGTGGACACATACTACACTAAAGGCTCTCTTTTCCCTGCATAATAGAAATCCTTGTGACTGAATTCTATATACTTAGTATGGTTTACATTTTTTATCCAGCCTTACCACATTTTATTCCATCCACCGTGCTGCATACATGACTCTGTGAGTCTGTAGCAGAGCTGTATAATAGCAACACCTTCTGGAAGAAGGGAGACACTGGAGAATTCTTTCTGATTCTTGCAGCTTGTTGCGCTCACCAGCCAGTGTACATTACTAATAAGGCAGAAGCTCAGAATAATAATTAAAGTACATGTCTGACTGTATGTGCATTTATTGCTTCATTTAGCAGTAATTGAAAACTCCATGGTTTGGGGTTTTTTTTAATATCTTGTTCAGAGCCTTTTTGTTCAGAGTACTTTCAACAGTTAATATTCAGGTTTTTAATTACACCAGATTTATGGGTCTGAGTCTCTGCTCTGCACACCCTTTGTCTGATGATATGAATAAACAGAGGAGCACCCTGCTGCTTGGTGGCAGCAGCCACCTCTTCTCCCCTCAGAACAGCACAAGCTGCCAGCATGAACAGGAGCATTCCCAAACCCCTTCCCGAACCCTGCAGCAGAGCTCCCAAAACCACAGGCTGCCAAATGATGTGCAGTGGCCTTCATTTAACATCAGTCGAGTCTTACAAACTTAGATAAGCACTATAGCCTTCCTGGTGTCTTTATAAACAAAACTCTGCCCCTGAGGAGCCTTTAACTGCCTTTGGCATTGGGGCTTTTAAGTTTTTGCCAAAAAAGACAGGCGGCCCTTTCTGAGTGTTGCTAGAAGACAGCTTTGCAAACACAAGTAGGAAACAGAGGGTGGGTGGCAGGAGGACTCCTTTAACTGTCTTTAACTTCAATCTATGGCAATATTTTCTTTTGCAAAGCACTGCAGAAAGATACCATTGCAGCAGCAGTAGTAGTAGTAACAGCAGTAATACTAACAACAATACCACCTCTAATTACATCTTTGAACAGAGCTGCAAGCAATCATTTTCACACCACTGCTGTAAAGATGAGTTCTACTAGAGAAACAGGGAGAGAAACTGAATTCCTTGGTGAAAAACACTATCAAAGGACAAGAGAGGGACAAAAGAGCTTCAACATTTAAACTTTGAGGCTACACATTTCAAGCATAAACTTTGCTTTAACGCTACTAAACTAGTGAACGGTCTTATTCCAAAACACTGGGCGTTATTCAAAAGAAGGATTATTAAATCCTGCAACATTCAGGTGGCTTGGAGGATGCAGGACTGAGAAAACAGATAAGCCTCACAAACCTGGATGCCTTTCCTCAGACAAGGTAAGTCACAGTCTGATTCTTCCTGATGAGCAACTTGGGGTCAGATCTGACAATTTCTGATGATTTTGCAAAGTTAATACAAGATTTCCATTTTGCTTTTAATTTTCAAATGGTGGGTCTCTGAGCAAAATTTGCCCGTGTTTCTTGCTTTGACACTGTGTTTCTGTATCTTCCATGCCTCATTCACGTCCTTGGCCAGGATTTCATTTTTTGGGCTATTCTTTTTCTTTCTTCACACTGTTACTTGCGTTCGCTCCTGCAGTGCCAGCTCCTGCCCACCTAATAAAGAAGCCAGTGTACTGCAAAGCATGCACAGTGCAGCCATCATCCACAAAACACTCCGACTTAGCTCACTCCATTATGCAAAACAGCTCTGAGGAGAAGCCTTCTGGGAAATGCAGAAACAGATTTTTCCATGATGGCAAAAAAAAAAAAAAAAGAGGCCTGCAAGGTATGTTGAGGTGTGTCTGGCAGTGGGAGAAAGAAACTGTTTAAGAAAAATAGTTTGTGAATGGTTTTCATGATGTATCTGATTTTGGCAAAGCGTTTGAGGGCTAGTGGTACCCACAACTGCCTAGCATGTGGTACACCCCCCAGCTAATCATGGCAAACACACTCCACATCTTTCTAAGTAATTCCATGTTTGTACCTTAAAAAGCGGGGATATGGGGCACGATCCTGCATGAGGGCAGACTGCACAGCACTAAGGAATCCATGAGGGGGCCGTGGGCAGCTGCTCAGTGTGGCCAGGTGAGGATAGCTATCAGAGCAGGATAGGGAAGGCCATATGGCACCAGCTGTGCTCTGGCTCCCAGCAGGACAACCTCTCCTCTAATGAATATAATTTCTACAGCATGCACAAGAGTGATTTGCTATTGCAATAAGCTGTTCTTGTCCTTTTTCTCACCTGTACCTGTCACCTTCAGGCTGCTGAGCTATATCACGCAAAAGAAAAAGACAGTGCAACAAAAACTGCAAGCTCTGAGCCCCGCACTGTGAAGGCGCTCCCTGCTGCTGCCAAAAATGAGCACAAAATTCTGTAGGGAAGCCTCTTCCCTGCCCCTTCTCCTTCATGTAAAGAAAGGCTGTGTCTGCCCCCCACACCTGTAAATGCCAGGAGCCATGAGGTGATGAGCCAGCAGGACTGTCAGAAAGTTGCTGAAGCCCTTCTCTCCGGTTCTGCCATTCCAGCCTCACTCGAACTGACACAGCTCCAGCACATCCCCTGAGCTGGGGAATGGGTTAATCCCAGGATGAGGGGAGTTTGTGACAAACCACGAACTAGACTGAGAATCCCAAGCGGAATTTTAACACGTCTGGCCTGGGATCCTCAATCGTTGATAATGACAGGCATTACCTGACCCAGCCAGCTCGGGGATCGCGATAGCTGTTCTCAAGAATTTGCAAATCGTTCTCCAGTTCCTGGCTCCTTCCCTCTGACTATCTTGGCAGCCTGTTCTGGCAGCCAGACTATCTCACCTAAGACTTCTCCAGCTGGTGAAGCATCTTGGCGCTCCTGCCTCTCCATGCCCACACACTTTCATCAACTTCAGCAGTAACCCTTTTAAGTGTTATCTCGCAGCCCTAATTACTTCAAATACATTTTCTGCCTGACGGCGTCGGACAGGTGGAAACTGAGCGCCATCTATTGCTAACTAATAAAAGGCTGCTTTGGTATGGATGAGACAACAGCCCTTTTCCAAAGGCAGCCTCGGCTGCGGGATTCCTGCAATCCAGCAGCAGCATCCCCCAGGCCACTGGAAACAATTCTACTTTGAATTGATGGTTAAAACCTTGCAGTTTCCCAGGAAATACATCTTTAAGTTCAGGATGTGTCCCTCGCTAATTTCTTCAACCTGGAAATATTGTGAGAACCAGCTTTCCTGAAGTATTTGTATAATTATGTAATTAATTTTGCCCTGAAATATTACGGCATTGATTTCTCTCTGGTATTTATACCTAACACAGGCAGACTATAAAGCTGGTCTCTACACAGTTTGTAGCCCCAAGCCTTTAGCAACACTGGCTGTACCCCCTTTGCAACTGTGAGCAACTGATGTGAAAGAAGTGAGTAACCCCCAAGGCAAACATCTTCCTCCACTCACCGGCAGCCAAGGGGCCCTCCAAGAACCTGAGTAGGAGAGTAGTGGTCAGCATGGCCACTGGTGGGAAAAGGACTTGGTCATTTCCTTTTCAAAGGTCTTGGGACTTCCCTGCATGGGATAAAATCATTTACAAATGCATATCCCTAATAAAACAAAAACTCTCAAAGTGCTATCAAGAGTCCAGGGTGGGTAGGTTTCTGTGACAGAAGTAAAAGCTGTATCTTTTCATATACGACTTTTGAATGTATCTGAAATGATGCTAATTGTTAGCACCAGATGCTGCTGCTGTTAATTTCTGCTTCTCCCTTTAAGCAACTATTGCAATCTTTTCCCAAAAAATGCAAATATTTGTAATGAGGACAAAGTTAGGAGGATTGATGGGTAGAGATCTGCAAGCACTAAACCAAGGCGCTGCTGTACGCAAGCTGCAAAGACCAGGAGCATGTTGTCTAACTCTGTGATGTTTCCATTAGATAAGGCTGCAAAGATTCCTGAGAAAAGGAGAGGGTAAAGATTACAAAAAAAGGTGAGCAACACCACTTCAAAGTGTCTGCAGCCATAAAGCTGGGACATGTTCAAATTGTTAGAAAAATAAATATCCCTTATAAAGTGTAAACAGCTGTGTTTGTTGCAAGCTGCATAATACCTGCTACCTTTTTTCCTAAAGCTCTACATGCTGTAGAAGGGAAAAAATTATTTTTAAACATTATTTTTTAGCACATGTGATGGAGATGAAAGGTGAAATATGTGTATCAGACAGTTTAAAAACAGAAAAGCCAAGGAAGAGAGATGTTTGGCTTATTTTGCAAAACATCCTTAGGATTTTTAAGGTTGTTCTGAAGGGTTCTAAGATCTGGCTCATGATTTTGGGTTAGGCTTTATTACTGATTCTAAAAAAGTCAAATTAAACTGCATAATCAGCACACTAAAAACTCCTTGCTTTTTGCAAATGAATAAAACTGGTTTTCCTCACTAAGTAACAGAAAGGGGAACAAGAAATCAAAATAAGAATTAAATAACTCAAATTCAGGTGTGTTCTCCTTGAGAGTCTGTGATTCCCTCAGTTTAATATCCTGTAGCCCACATAATTATTCACTGCTGCCCAGAAGGCAGGAGACCATTTTCATCTCCCAATATGTGTTAGGAGAACTTGGGCTGATTCACATGGCCCTGAGGCTGAGCCTGTCCCAACAGCTTTGACTGGGACTCTGTTCTATCCCCATCTATTTCCCTCTTCCCTGAGCCTTGCAGCAGTAGCAGCAATCAGATTGTCCTGTCAGCATTGCCAAGAGGACAGAAGGTATGAGCACAACTTTATTATGGAGCTGATCTCACCCATCCGCTGGCCAGGTCATATTGAGAGCAATATAAAGGACAAGGCAAGATAGATTGCGGTGGAAAATTTGTCCAGATCTGTCTGTGGCTGCTACTTCTACTCAGGGAAAGAGTGGTGGTCCTTAGACAGGATCCCCAGTGGGATGAAGAGACACTGAGGCAGAGGAATATATTCCTGGCAGGACACCTACACATCGACTCAGCTCTGACACACGGTAGGTACAACATTACAGAGACACTTGGCCAATCCATCCCCTCTCTGGCAGACAAGCACGGAGGGCTCAGGAGCAGCAGCCCCACCCTGTGTCTGCCGAGGGCATCCTCCCACCAGGAGAACTTCACTGAATAGACCATCGTAAAGGCTGAATTTGGCTAAAATTCGAACAGCAAAGAACTAAGAATTGTAATGAATATGAATACTGCTGGTAATAATCTGGGGAGTAGTAATGAAAAAATAGAGATTGTGGTGTAAGAAACTAAATTTACAAGGTAGCACTCATGGGATTAAGATGATGATGGTTGTGGTCCACTCTTAGGCAGACTGTCCCAAATGCTCCCCTTTGTACATTATTTCAGTATAAGAGGAATTTTATTTCATTTTTTGTTTGGTTTGGAAGAAACATAGTACTAAAGCTTTTAAATAAGTACAAAATTAATTAATACTGTTGTGTTTCTTGGCAGGACCAATATAGAAGGTTTCATGTTGAAATACACTACCTCTATTCTCTGTATTTGGTTTTGCCTTTTTTTTTTTTTTTTTTAAGAGGACAGGGTGCTGGATGGCAGGGGACAGAAAAGATATTTTTTTGTTTGGAGGGTTGACCTATTTTTTTCCTACACCACATTTAAAGCTGGGAAGGTAACCAGAACAAGATCCAATTTCCCAGCCTATCTGCGAACTTTTCGTATCAGATAAATAAGTGGTTATGGGTAAAAGCAAAAAAGGTTACAAATTACCTTCTGGAGAGGTACTCCAATCTGTTCCAAAAAGTAAGGTGGTAGAAGCAGTTACGGATGAAGGAAGGATATTCTAGTTTAAAACAAATCACAGTACATTACAAAAGCTCTGCAAAGCCTGTTCTAGCTCACACAAGCTCCCAGGGCTGTCAAGAAAACACCAAAGACCTGAGTCGCCTGGGATCAGTGAGTTTAAAGGCAATCTGTTCTTCCTGAGCTATGAGAGTCCTGTGAGACTAGGACTCCGTTCCAAACTTCTGCTAACAGCAATGCCAGCTAGGAGTATGGTGAATTGTGATTTCCCCAGCATAGCTGTGCCAACTGAAGCCCCAAATGACTCCGTTGTTCTAGCAAAAAAAAAAAAAAAGTGCTTTTCCTTGTACAGCTTTTCCTGTGCAGGGCTGTGGCCAGGTATGGTTTTACTGTATAAACACCAAATGCAGTTTCACTGGCAGATCTGCAGCCGTCTGTCTGCACTGATGAAATGCCCCTAAGCACAGGCACAAGAGCACAGTATGTGACACTTTGGTTGTAAGCAGAGATGAAGGTTGATTATGTACAGCAGGTCTAAAAATCCATTTCTCCCTGACAGAGGCTTTGCTGTTCTCTTTGCAGTGTTGTGTTTACTCAGAGGGAGTTGTTGTGAACTGAAAATATGCAAGGTTATATTTTTTTTTCTTTTGTGCATGGAAAACAACACTTCTTGCATTCCCTACAGTTTCTAGGGGAGGGGAGAACTGCGAACAGCCCTCAATGAACATCTTTCTTCAGGCAGGAAGAATGAGCCAAGCAGGTGTCTGAAGTTAAAAGAATAATTTGCTTAGAAAGTTAGAATTGTGATAAAGAACCTAGTGTCATTCTGCCTGTGGAAATCAGAGGGGTCACAAGGCAGGTTTTAGGCACAAGATAAACGAAGAAAAGTTGGGAGTTCAGTGTTTTATCAGGGAACAAATGTTCCTGCAGTTCAGGCATTTGAAAATCGCATTAACCTGGAAAAGCAAAAGCAGGAACAACATACAGACATGAATGTGATAGATACTGACTGCAGTGGCTCCAGGGCAGATGCCAGCTCTTATTTCTGCAGTGGAGGTCACAGAAGAACCTTTTTGGTTCTTTTTTTTCTTTTCCCTTTTTCTTTCTTTCAAACCAGCATTATATCATATATTTAAGCAGCAAAAAATAGTTCACTCGTGAGCAGGAAGGAAGAGGCCAAACACGGGTCTTACTCTGTGTGTCTCAGCCACTTTACCACATCTTGTACTCCACAATATTATCTGATCAGTTAAACACTTGTGGTGACACATAAAAGAGCAAGAAGGCAGCTGTAGAATAACCTCCTTGTGGAGGGGACTCTCCTGCAGACACAGTAAGCAGAGCCAGCCTGACCACATCCTCGCCTGGCCAGGCAAGAGGCCACAATGCCCAATTCTTCACTAACACACACAGGCACCAAAGGGCTCTTGCAGGCTCCACGTGCAGCCAGGCAGTTTTGGAGCTGAAAGACTTTGGATAAGTCACTGAACTGCAGCTCAAGTCCATCTTTTCTCCCCGAAGCAATAACTAAAATGTTTTTTCCATGGATGGCTGCAGGGTTTCCCTGTTGTGTGGGCTTGGGTCAAGATCACAAAGGTAAACACTGTAAAGGCTTCAAGTCTCACCTGTGTGGGTTCTTTTACTCTCTGCTGGTTGGTGACATAAAAGAGCTTTGTACTTGCAAAACATCTGGTCCTCAATTAGGAAAACTGCATATGCAAAAATTATGGCCAGTAGACATGTAGGCACAGAAACCTGACTTTCTGAAACAGATTCCAAAGTCCTTCTTGCAACTTGCCTTCCGCCCCTGAGGTTCAAGTTGTGTTTGGTCCCCATGCACAAAGGAGAAGGGCTTAAATTGGCCAGACACTCTTATGCAAAAACATAGCACTGTGCCCAGATGCCTGAAGTTGCTATAATTAATTTGCTTTTGAACACACATAATCCCAGAAGATATCACCTGGGATTCAGAGTGGAACATTTAGGCAATGCAAACTCTTCCAAGGTTAGGTGAAAATGAGCTGGGTGTTTATTTGTTTAAACCAGAATCCATACTATAGGCTGACAAGGCCTGGAATTATAGAAGGTTTGGCCATGCATAAGCTTGATTTTTCTTGCATTTAAATGTCACTGTCAGCTGTAGGCAATGTTCCAGCCTGTGAAGTTTTACTGAAACTGGAAGCAACACTGAACTTGGCAGAAATGTGATTGTAGGGTTTAATTGAAAGAATAAGCCTGCTATTACAAATTAATGTGGAGAAGGCAGCCATGGTGGAATCTGTCTTCAGGTCCATATGGTCCTCCATTGCTCATTGATCATACAGCCTGTCAGGCATTTACCCTCACAGGAGTCATGCTGTTTCTGGGGAGATATTACCCCCATTTTACAGCTGGAATATAGGAGCTAGGAGGGTAACCTGTCTTGCTCAAAGGCACAGAAAGGAACTGATCAAAGATAACTTCCTTTCCAGATTGCTTATAATTTTTCCCTAAAGAAAATCACTTATCTGATAAATTTATATTATGTGCTGCAGAGAAGTGCATATTATGCACACCAAGAGAAGCAGTATCTTTTAAAAATAAATCATTACAAGCCATCCTGGTTTCTGCAATTTACTGTAATTGCAGTTTGATTTTCAGTTTTTCTGTGAAAGATCTTAAACTTATCATCTTATGATTGAATGAAATAGCAATTGTTAAAATATTCTTGGTTGATTACTGATGATCTGTGGGTCATAATTTTCTTTTTTCCTCAAAAAATTACTTTTCATTTTTCATTTTTTAAATTGAAAACTGTACCACTTTCTGGCTACCAGCTCTACACAAACACAAAATTATTTTTCCTGATGATATCTATTTTATCAGAGAAAACAACAGGTTAGACAACTCTACAGCAGATGAATTTTGCCCCGAACTTCATATATATTTCACTGAGTCAAACATTGGCTCTCCTTCATGCTGCTAAAATTGCAGTAACAGATAATAAAGCCTTGTTCATGCTAGTTTCTCTTTCCAGGAAAAAGTTGCCACAAAGAGGTTGTGAGGCTTGGCAGAGATATGCACATGTTCAGAAAATAAATTTGGGGTTTTATTATGATCTTATCATGTGAAATTGGGGGAATTTCCCTTTTGTCAAACTGAAATTTTGCCTTATTGACATCTCTCTTAACTTCTGGGTTATCTCAATATTAAAAACTTGTCAATATTAGACATACACAAAAATGGAAAAATAACACAGATGTTGATGTTTTTTGTTGTTGAAATGTGAGTGAAATGCGGAATAAGACTTCCTTTGTGCCACTTGGATATACCAGCATAAGGGAACCCTTCCAGGGGACTCTGAGAGCCAAAGAGCTAAGAGGTACAATCAAGCTCTAAGATGCAA
>JACBWW010000009.1:23561992-23683120 GCA_020086605.1 Lanius collurio | reverse complement strand
ATATATATAAATTGTGCTTTGCCTCTTTAGGAAGTCATATTGCACAAAGAAAAAGGCACAGCATTGGAGGTCTCACTAGATTCCTTCCATGACACCAAAAATACAGGTAAGCAAGTTAGGTAAGGCTGTCTTCAACTTGTTTATTTGTTCAAAAACCTTAATTCAGGAATGTGATGGGACCAAAAGGCAGAATTCTTCCAGTGTGCTATGCAAGCAAAGCCTACGTTCCCAAAACTCTGTTGTTTTGCTCCTTCAGATAAACAGGCACAACACCAACTTTCTTTGCTTCCCACCTTAACACACACAGAGGCTACAAACTCAGCAGTCTGAGAAGTCCTTGGTACAGCCACTGAGAAATCTGAAGAGCTTTGGATTAGTGACTCACCTGACAGCAGCTATTAGCACTTCCCAGCCTAACACAGGCACTGATGATGAAAACTGAGCAAAGAGAAATGTTATTTCTCTTAGCAAGGTGATGTGTCTTGGATAACCAACTCTTGTCTCAGCTCCACAAGCCAAACCATGACTGTGCAAGCGGAACTGTGTGGCGATTGCTGCCACCTGATGGCAAAGCAAACACTTTGATTACGACAAACTGAGGACAGGTGGGATCTGTCCCCACGGCTGAGCGACTGACCGGTTCCTTCAAAAGGAGAACCGTCCATGGAAAAGGGATTGATAGCTGGGATTAGGGAGGATTTCTAACCTTGAGTTTAGATCAGGCTCAACTGTTTTTTCAAGAGCCATAAAAATATTCTACCTGCAAGAGGAGAGAGTAGCAAAGGGCACCTGTGCTATGAGTTAAGTGTAGAGGTTGGTATTTGCAGGAGTGCACTTTCAAGAAAGGAATATAAACAACTGACAAACTTCTCAGATTTTATGTCCTTTGCATAGATTCTGCAGTGGATGATGGCAATGATATGACATTTATAAGCATTTAAAAGCAATGTGATTCTTAGCTAGTAGGATCCAGAACAATAGGATGGTCAGAACCCCATCCCTAGAGGTAAGAAATCCTAAGACAGCAGGCTGATCTGTGACATTTTTCTGCAAACTTTAAAGCACTAACGTTTCCTAAATAGATGGGTGCATTTTTCACTGTCTTTGCTCTAGTCAGTTTTCAGACATGCCCTAATGATGAAGATACAAAACCTTCAGAAGGTCCTTTCTTATCCAATCTGGGACTTCACAGTAAAGCAAATATTACAGACTTCATTGAGGCACAAGGTTTGTATGTGCTAAAGGAAGGCTAAAAAAAAATTAACGCAGAATTCAGCAATGACTTAAACAAGGTCTGGTGCATAAAAGTTTAAGAGTCATAATAAAAGTGGCAAGTACATGGGAGATACTCAAATCCTGATGTTTCATAGGGGCTGATTTCTCAGCTGGCTTCAGTTCCTCACAAGTGCTGCTGTGGGTAAGAGAGCAGCCCTGCTCTTCCTATGTATGGCATCTGGGCATGTGCTTTTGCTTTCCTGTGGCCAAGCAGGGATCTGGTCACCCTGCAACTGGTATAGGGCCAGCAGTGCCACAAAGGGGAGGTGGGGGATAGGGCAGCTGGAAAGGAGTGGAGCCATTCTCTTCATCACACTCAGAGCACAGAAGTCATCTCAAGTTAGGTTCTGAGCTGATACCAGTTGTAGTCTCTGATGAAACTGGTGTTTCCACTGGTTCTGCTTGGTGATGAACTATGGCAATGTCACCTAAAAGGCAGCTAAGTCAAAGTCTGTTTTCAGGCTGTGGTGTGGTACATTAGATGAATTTCATCCCTGTCAAAATGAGTGTCAGAACTGCCCTGGCTGTTTTACAGGGGATAGTGTTTCTGGTAGTGGTAGCCTCCCAGACCATATTTAATTTGCATATCTATATAGGACAGATATAAAATCAACTCCCTCACACATTACAATTCTGCAAAGCACACAATTCCAGATCATGCCTCAGCTGCACCTGCACAGGTCCCATTCAGACCAGAGTTTTGCCTGCATCTGCCTTTGGGCAGACCCTGAAGGTTCCCTCCATACTTGCTGTGTACTGAGGATGGCTGGTTTGCTCCTGAGCATTTGCAGAATGCCCCTTCACATTTCCCACCCAGCAAATCGGTACCGACTTAATCAGCTTTTTCTTTGAAAGGCTATGTCTTATAGGCTATGAATATGCACATGTGCCTTACACAAGTAACTGTTAACTCAGTAAGAAGACAATTTAAAATATTATATTACTTTCGTAGCGTTAAAATTTAAAGTGTGGGTGCACTTTACAGTCTGTGGTTAGAACTCACCCATTTGAAATATTTTGTTGTGTTTCTGCTTCAGAGTTAGGTATTTAACTATTTATCTCACAAATACTCAGTTTGGCTAGGATACTTTCTTTGTGTATGAGTTTTCTTTACACCACATTAAAAAAAAAGGGTTAACTTAAACCACCATCAAAGTTAAGGATAATTGTCTAAATACCACTAAGAGCTTGAATAAATCAAAGCTGAACCTTCTGAAAGAATTATGTCATGTGCAAAAGGAGAAGTATTAATGAACAGAGGTTATTCTGAAATAATTTCAGAAGAAAATTTCCTTGAATGCTCAGAATTTTAAATCCCTAATTTGTACAGATACAATATAGTATCACCTGCAGGTGAGGCATGACAAACATTCTCTTATCTGCCATTAAAAATAATTTCCTTGGGAAAGTGATCACACCTTCCATGTTCTTGTATTTTCTTTTACAAGTTCATCATTGGAGAAGCATCCAGAACATGGGTGCTACTACAGAAAATTTTGCTTTTCTTGGCCAACAGGGTAATTCATTAGCAGCTGTTAAAATCACCACTGTGATGCCACAATATGAGAACACTGAGCAAAATTAAAGGCAGAAGAAAAGCTTAAATTCAACACTTTTGTTGATATGCTCTCAAAACTGGCACTTCTAATTCTAATATTGACTGCCTATACTGGAATCCCTGAATTTGTTTTCATACCTTCTTTATAGGAACACAGTGCACGTTATTTGCTTTCTGCTCTGCCCTCTCACTGTATTATTTTAAAACTGTGAGTTTGGGGGTTTTTTTGGTCTCATCAACTTTACATGAGTTTGTACCCTGGATCAAAGTCCTCAGAACTGGTACTCTCCAGCCCCAACAACACAATGCTGGTTGTGTAACTGCAAGTGCTTCATTGGACAAAGCTATTGCCAGCAACTGAGATATTTCAAATTCGAGGAAAAACAAAAAGTCTTTTGAAATTTTGCTAAAAGGCACAGGTCTGTCTCTGATGCCCACTCAGCACCTTCTATGATCAGTCCTCAACTTACTATTACTTGGGATAAGTGAGTTTTGAAAGCTGGAGCTCAAGCTAGAGTTATGGTTAGGAAAGGTTCCCTCAGGATGAAAGGGGGAGAGGCCAGAACACAGGAAAAAAGTCAGATTCTGACATATTAGGTTCATTCTCCTAGCCGTAATTAATAACTTCTAGTACTTACCTATCTCCAGCTTCTTTAAAGTGTTCTGTACCCATGCCAGCTTTCTCTGAAGTCACTGAGAACCAAACCAGGTGGGAAATGTACCCTTATGTTTACTTTACCACGGCGTGGATCAGTACTACCTTTAATCACAGTATTCCCTGCACTGGAAAGGGAGAATACGTGAAGTTTCTTGGTAAATATAGCCACCACACATGGCAAATGTCAAGATTTTAATGACACTCACTTTAAGTAATTTCCATCTTCAAAAGGCTTCCCACTGGTTGACATACTTTGGAGTAATGACTGTTCAAAAATGCCCTGTGAAGTAAGTGCTCCAAGTATAAAGCTGTTTTCTGGCATTCTCTCCCTTGACTTCATCACCCACAAACCCTTAGAATGGAAGCTGTATTCAATCACTGCTACACAGTCCTGGCACATTAAAAACTGCTTCATGACTACATGGTTAGCAGGTAGGTACTTTTGCTGCTTAATTTGTCCAGCATCTTACTCTAAGTGAGATAACTGGCTCAGCCTCCAGGCTTGGCAGGGTAGGTGCATGTCTGCCATTTGAGTCTTGCTTTGCTGTTCTTACATGCCACACTTCATCCAGGAGCTTTTTTTTCCCTTTTAATCCAGCCTTCAAGAATTTATTTCATAGCAGCTCCCATCTATGGGGTAATTACATTTAGTTAGCTGTACTCAACACCGATGATTTCATAACATGCGACAAACGGGTGCCAATTAAATTCCTTTATTTGAGACAGAAACATTGCATAATTACAGATTTGATGAGGAAAACTGCAAATAGTATAGACTGTTTCTACTGCCAGCAAAATACAGTTCTTACAGGATTTACAGACATACAAATATAGTGCTTCTTTCATGCCAGATGGTCGGTACGTAACAATGCCATTAGGAGCGCTTAATTGTGCTTCTACAAAACCTTTAGAGAAGAATGAGGTAGAGTTTCCTTTAGTTTATCCAGTACTTTTTCACACATCTGTCCTTTACTGCTTTTATATGCTTCAGATTCTTGTAAAATACCCAGTTAACTTTCCGCATTTGAGAAAACAGAGACCCTTCAGAGGTGTTTACTTCTCCCTCTCTAAGTTGCTAATTTCCCACTGCTTATGTGCTACCATTTCAGTAACTACTACTGCACCCTTCTAAATGCCTCAAAGGTCAAGTAGATCAGGACTTCTGGCTTTCCAAATTTCTGCCTCAACAGAAATTGTTTGTATATAGCTTCAGATAAAACTCTTACTTGTCTCCATTATGGCAAAGAACCTTTTACATTTTGTCACTCAGTGGCCAAGGTGAGTCCAAGCCATCTCCCCAGGAGACGAAGGAAATAGATCCATCCTTGACTATGAAATAGTGTTAATGATGTGTTCGTCTCCTACTTGCAGTTCTAGTCAACCACAGGGCTTAATACCAATTATGGGAAGAGAATACATCACTGACTTGTTAGATGGTATGGAGCATTAC
The DNA here is from genome assembly GCA_020086605.1 of Lanius collurio. Lineage (NCBI taxonomy): Eukaryota > Metazoa > Chordata > Aves > Passeriformes > Laniidae > Lanius > Lanius collurio. The sequence continues at coordinate 23,678,179 of JACBWW010000009.1, read as the reverse complement.
ATGTCTGACCAAATATTCCACTGTTGACAACATTTAAAGTATGTTGCAGGTTTCAGTTAAGATACAGGGGTCCAAGTTATGAAAATGCTGGCACAAATGTAGGTATTTAAGCAACTGAGTAAGAGCATTCTTAAATATCAACACCAATCTCTGATCCTGCTAGACTTTTGGTGTGTCTGGGTAGTCTCTCAGTTGGACTGAACAAGAATGGCAATGATGTTCTTCTGACCTCCTGCCCTCACTGATGTGATGGGTATTTTTACTGTTGCTCCTGGCATGCCTGTTCTGGACACAGCTGACTTCACTTACTGCTCTGGCATTTGCTGCAAGCATTTAGTCCTTACTAAATGTACAAGTAGGGTGCAGTTATTTCACCTGAAGGGATCGCGATTCTTGTGGCAACTGAATCGAAGTGAACAGGGGATTTGGCATACAGAAAGAAGGTGATTACATAGAGAATGTTTGCTTTCTTCCTATAAACTACTGAAATACGATAGTGTAGATAATAGTTCAGCAACACTGTACCAGAATTCTAAAATGAAAAACAAAACTTTTATGGAAAGGTGGAACTTTTATGGAAAAGTTTAAAAGATTCCATGTTCATAACTTGATCACTTTGATCACACAATGAAAGAAAATCTGTTTCTGCAAGACAGTACCACTTGAGATAAGCTTCTGAGGTCCTCCACCTCCCCCTGAGATGACTGCTCTAAGCCTGACAGAACCAAGAACTATACAGCGTCAGTGTTAAGAGAGCCAGCTCTTACAAACTTCCCCAACTCTTGCTTAGAAAAACAAGCAATAAGCTTGTTTTATCAACTATTCCCTGCAATTTACCTCTTTGGTAAAAAACAAAAATGGCCAGTACTGCTAAACCATTTGGAACACTAGTCAAATACTTCCATAAAGTTGTCGTCTCTGTTTCTACCTTAACTTTACCCAGCAGATATTTTAAAGGCTTAAAATTCTGTATCAAGGTCCTCCTTAAGATCTTCCCAAGAACATGAAATTTAAGAGACTTTTTTTTTAAAGCATGGCATGAAAATGCAGGATTGTGGTAAAAATCAGACATGCTAAATTAAGTATTATGATAAGCAAAGAGTATAAATTCATGTTCAGAGAGAGCCATGCTGTTACTACTGGTGAATATAACTACCATTATTTTTAGTATATTTGGATGTGGTTAACCTTGCTACAGTGATTAATGAGACCTCTTTATCTGAGCTACTAATTCCAAAACTTAATTCCGAATCTATTGACTAACCTTATTTCAAATCTATTTACTATTGTAATTCAGTATTGTTCCTCATCTGCTAAGTCCTAATATATCTGACTGTTCTAGCTCAAGGTAATGCCAGGTTAGTTTTGTTTACAGAGCTGGGGATATATTTGCCAAGTGTACTATAGATGGCATTCAGATTTTGCAGTCAGAGAAAATATCCTGGAATTCCTACTAATAAGCATCATGCTCAAAGCAAGGCATGGACAGGAGGACTGCTACAACAGTATTTTTCACCAATGCAATGCCAGTATTCTCTTCTGCTCTTATGGCTAAAAATACAAATAACTTATTAAGAAGCTTCTTAGCTTAAATGATTTAGGACCTATGAATTATCTTTCCAAATCTCAAGCATAGAGAAAAAAATACAGTAAAACAGGTCTTTCACACTTCCAAACTGGTAAGCATTGCAGTTCAGCAAATTTTTGGTCAACATTGACGAAGAGGTCTGTCTCAGTGCTACATGACCAAGTGCACCTCTAAAATACTCCCACACTAATGACTTTACATTGAGAGGTGTCATGATTTCTTCAAGCATCACTTTTTAATAGGATAGCCCAGAGGCCATTGAATTCTCTTGTCAAGATCATTCTGTATTCTAATTTTTATATTCTGAACTACGTATGTTACACATTTATGGGTTTATACAGCAAACCCTGAATGTATTTCTCATTTAAATAACATTTTTCTCTGCATAATCAAGTTAGTCTATTCTAATGTAATGCCTGAAATACTGGACTTAACACGTCATCTTCCTTGTTGCTTAAAAAGCTTTTCCTGGAAAGCTTAATTTGATCTGTAATAAGTTTTTATGCAAAAGTTTGGATTAGAGTTAAAAGTGGTGTAAGTGGTAGGACTACTGTTCTGCACTTACAAAGAATTTTGGTAACTCTTATCCAGTCAGTGGCAGTCTGTTCAGGGATTGCATGTTCAGGTAGTAAAGCACAATTCTGATCCCTCAACACCTGGAATATGAAAAAAACCTACTTTTTTTTTTAAAAAACTTTTATTACTGCTAAAAGCAAGAAGGATGCAAATTTGCTCAAATAGTCACTTTTATATATGAGACAACAATAGAAGGCTGGGGAAAAAGAGGTTCAAGTCTGTGTGAAAAGGAGAGAAAGACAACAAGGAACAGCTATCTCAGGACATGCTCAGCCATCATTTACAGGCTGATACCCTGCCATTCTCAGGGTATCAGCCTGCTACCAGAACATTAAAACTCACCCTCAGTATGGTGGATCCCATGCGGAGAAAGACATTGTACCAGTCTGCCAGGCTGTGCCACCCTCCTTGTACATCTCTGTATTCTATTCCACAGCAAGGCACGGTGAACAGACAGTTCACACTCAGAAATCTGCTGGGATTATGCAGATTGTTTTGGAGAGGCCATTGAACTCAAGAGGGTTTCTCCTTTAATTAAGCAGTTCTGAGATCAGTCTCAGCTGTTTTTCTGTCTACCTCTTGGAAGACAGACATTTTAAATAACTTGCACTTCAAATGACTTTCAAGTATCATTTTTCCAAATTACCATTTTTCACGCCTGAGGATAAATAATATAAAATAAGTATACAGGAAAGGATCTATGGTATCTCCATGTTGAATTAGGCAAACCCAAACAAGAGGTTATGTACAAAGAGGAGGAGTGGCTAATAACTGCTTTTTGGCTTGAGAGAGTTGAACAGGTGTAAACAACAGCTGGGCAGAGAGATCCCACTACTTTGCTTTTGTCTTATCAGACTTCTCTTCTATATTCCAGAAAAATCATGTTTGCTTTGCACTGCTAGGGACTGAACAGATTATCAACCCTAGGAACCTTTATTAGCATCCTCACCTGGGTCTGTCCCTGTAAATTCTCAGCAAATTTGCCCTCACTGCAGTTAACAATCTCGTTAAGTAAGGCCAGTTGCTGAAGCCATATATCTTGGCACCAGAACAGCTTGTATGAAATGCCAATTTCATGAAAATTCTGTTATTTGAAGGACTTTTTTCCTAGGCATGGATCATGCTAACCAAACTGAAAATTAAAGACATGCTCAATACTGAAAATAATAATCAAAAGAATAAAGGGGAGAAGAAAGAACATATGAAAATTAGATTTCATTATTATCATTTTAAAGTACCAGTGTTTGTAAAACATAAGCATGTGAAAGGCTGAATCTCATTTGATCAACCCAATTAAACATTAAATAATTGCAGCCAATTATGCAAATACCACACAACAATATTAATTTGTTGATCTTTTTTGAACAGTTTCAAATTCTCCTAATGTTAGACTATCTTATGTCTTAAATGATCAATTACCAGAACCATAACTAAGTGATGAAGAATGGATAATTGCCTAGTTATGATGTACCATACTCTTTCTATGTAAATCTGTTGCAATTAAACAAATAGGGCACATGGAGAAAAGATGTGCAGATGTTCTTTTACAATCTGTTATTAGCTCAGGGAATACCACAGTTCCCTCTAAATTTTACAAGCGAAAACAAGGAGAATGCAATATCAAATACTGATTGTTATTTACACATGTTATTTCTTTCCTTTGGTTAACGGCATAGAATGCAATGCCAGAATTCAGAGTAGGACAGCATTCAACATCAGAATTCCCTGTGCTACACTGACCTGTCAGCTCTCTAACTTAGGTTTCAAAGTTTAAAATCTATAACCTATTGCCCTGGATTCCACCTGGAAACAAGTACAGCTTTGAGTTGACATAGCCAGAGCAAGGCAATTAACCAAGATATTGAAGACAATAATTAACATACGCAACACTCCATGTTTTCATTCTTCCCTGCAAGAAAAGACCACTCATTTCTGTGGGTCATTCTACTATCAATTCTCCTCATTTTGAAGTCTCCATCAGCAAAAAAAAGAGAGGTGCCCCTCTGGTTAGTGCAGGAAACAGTGCAAAGCACAACATACGAAACCACTTGGTTTCTTCATGTTAAATGACTTGTGACCAATTTTAGAAGAGTTTTATGCAACTTTCAGGTTTAAATTTCAGTAAAATAATTATTCTAACTGGTCCTTATTCATTCTGCCTAGTGAATAGATTACTGCTGGGATACTGATGCCTTCATGGGTATTTTCAATACATGGTATCATATATCAATTCCATCAAAGCTGAGACATTAAGGTATTGCACAACCACTCTGCCACGCATCTGAAGTTATATATTTTCACTTTTCATTTTGCTGCTAAATCGAAGATGAACTTAAGGGAAAGATTAGATAGTTCAATACCAGTAAGCCACATATGGTTGCTCATCACATAATTTTTAGATAGCTCCATGCCACACTCTGGTCAAAGGCACTCTTTAATTTTGATACTGGTCTCATTGGATAAAACTCTCTACCCCATGCTGCATCTTGACATATTCCCCATGTTAATTTTTCTACCCATCTAATTAAATAAAAGGAAAGACTACCAGCAGCTTGTAATGGATAGTAAGATACTGGACAAAGAAGCACACATGACACAGATTCAAATGGTCACAACACTATGGCTACTCAAAGTGAAACAACATTTTGTGCTTGCAGTTGTAGTCTAAAGAAAAAAGTATCCATCAGTTTTTGACAATAGTTACGCTATCAGAGAGAACCTTCAACTGTTCTTCATTAAAAGATCATTGGACTGCAGTTAAAGACAGGAAAAGTCATGATCTGAGGGAGCAAAAGAAAGTCATGGCTAAGGAGGGGTCTTCAAAATGTGACCAAAAATGAACAGGAAGCCATAAGGCTGCTCTTTAACTGCATAAGGCATGGATGGTCCATTAGAAATTATGCTATGCCTTTTAAAACTATGTTAAACAAATGCCAGTAATTATAAAGGACTTATAAAGCTTGGGAGAGATACTGTTGGTCTTAAAAAAATTAAAGTGCTAAATGTTTCCCTTAATATCGGTGCATTTCTACTGCAAACTAGAACAAGAAATGTTTCACTTTTACTTCTTATAGTACTCCAATAAAGTGTCAATAAAGTTCTACCAGTTTTATACTGAAGTAGCACTTTGGAACATTGATACAGAATATGGTTATCCTTTTTGGCAAGAGGTATCTTAAAGCTGTTCAACAAAGCTGTGTGCAGAAGGAGAAAGCTAATAAATATTACAGAATGATCGTTAGTGAACATTTGCAGAACAAACTTCCCCAGCTACGGGCTACATGCTCTGTATTGCTTCCAAAGCATCAAGACTGCACGTGAGAAAGCAGCATTATATGAATTATCTGCTTAACCAGAATGAAATCAGGGTTTGAATGAAATCTCTTTCCTTCTAGACATTTTCTGTTGACAAAACTGCTTGTTCCTTAACAGGAAGGCCCTTCTACAGTACACGTGTCAGTGGAGGCTGAATACAGCAAGTACGTGAAAGGGACAAGAAAAACATTTTGCTGACTTAAATTATGTCAGTGGATGATGAAAAAAATTCCTCAATTCAAAATTTTGGTTGCTCTGAAGAATGGTTCAATTTTCACAGCCAGAGTTGTCTAATCTCATTTTCTAGACACTCATCTGGAAGGCAACATTGTGTCTGCAGAGCCCAGCTCTGTGCTAGGCCAAAGAGGAATTTTTCTCTCAGCAGGGCCTGACCCAGCCTTTTAAATCATGTCTAGAAGGATGTACTCAGCTATTAGAGAGCAATGCACTGCCCAAACAGCCACTGCACATCCCCATGGAAGGAAAGGCAATAGGCCAACAGGGACTATCTTGCAGGCTAGACTGACTCAGAGAATTTTGGGCTAAAGGCCAGAGTTACTGGACAGAGTGTGAGGGCATCTACCAGGCTATGCAAACTCAGGAATCCCCATACAAGCAGAGTATGAAAGGAAGGAGTGTATGGCTAAACCTATTTGTTTCCCAACCACAGAGCAAAAGGCAGAATAATGTCAACAGAACCCTGTGGGCAGCTAACAGGCAACATCCTCATGTGACACGTGTTCTGCTGATGGTGGCAGTAAACAAACAAACTGAAGAGCAGTTGAAGAGCATTTTACAAGTTTTCAGACTGTATATAAGGAGGCACTAAGAAAATCATTAGGAATAGTTCTATTGCTAACATTTAGCACCTCTACCAAGAAGACAGGCTTCTACCAACAGGATTACAGTAGAAATCAAAATGATTGTGTTCACATTTGCTGGATTGTGGAAACAATCATCCTGGGGAGCAAATTGATACTGAGACTATGCTACACACTGGCAGCTACAGAAGTTGTCATTATTCAGATGTCAGGTCTGTCTGTAGGTTTCTGGGCTCTGCCACCTTCATGACACCAGCACTGCCCAATCGCTGTCTTCTCTTCCATACTGAAACAAAGCAAAAATGAAGTTTAAGAATAAAAGTTAAAAGAATCAGCATATGTTTATGATAACTTCTTAGGTCTATCCTCAAAAGCATTCATATCCAATGCTCTGAGAGTAGTTTACATTATTTATTAAGCCATTGCTTCTGTCTTTGATTTGGGCACAGCCTAAAGTTAGCTTGCTTTATCCATATTACAATAGGTGGTTTAGGAAGGGGCAATGCTGATACTCATTACAGATGACACAGAACAGTCCTGCTTCACTTCCATCAGTTTAATGCAGTTACTCCCTGAGGCCTGCTCACTAATTCACTCATAAGTATGCCCCTGCTCAAGCTCCAATAAACAAACACATTTCATTTTATTTCTTTTTATTGTCAAGGTGGCTTTTTATTATAACATTCTGATTGAATGTGAAATAAAACCATCGCAAATCCCACAGAGTACAATTAGGGAGAATTGTAATCCAAAATAAAACAAGTTGTCTTTCCATACACAAACGAATGGAATCAACAAACAGAAATGAAGGCAACCCATGGCATGCAGCCATATCCCTTCCAGGGGAGCATACAGCCCCAAGGCAGCACTTTTGATTGCTAGACTGGTTCCATGCTCTAAAGCTCTGTCACCAGTCCTGTAAACAATGCTCCAGACAGACCCCAAAATACACACAGGGCTCAACAAGGTAAATAATTCAGAGGTGGAGAGACAGCAGCAGATGGGAGCTGGGAGTCCTTTCCCTTATAGTGTTATGTTCAGGGAGCTGGAAAACACTTTCAATCAAGAAATGAAGACTGATTTTCAAAACTTTATGTAGGCTAAAAAGATCACCTAATTTCTCCACAGAGGAGAAAAGAAAGTTCCTCCATTACAGGTTCTGCACCAGCAGGAAGAGAGACAACAGGTCACTAAAGCAGAGAAAAGACAACAGCTCCAAATCAGGATGAGCCAGAAGAAACACACTTCTAGATCCACAAAGGAATGGTGTTTAGTGTGCTTGTGTTTTACTCCAGCAGGCAAGGCCTCTAGCTGACCTTCACAATTATCACATCTGCTTCTTCTTTTTATTACTAATTCTGCTGCTCCTATTCTGCAGTTGCAGTTACTCGAAAATTTTGCTATCTTTAGGCAGTAGTATCATCTAATGTTCTGATACAGAAATTGTTGCAAGGACCGGTCTGAGTTGCCATTTAACTACAGTTTGCATCTGCTTCCAGAATTAAAAGGGGAATCAGGATGCAATACCACAATGAAGATCATTTCTTTCTAAAAATAAAAGCAGATTTATCTTCATTTTTTAATTCTGTCAAGGGCTTTGTGACCTCAGGCTAGTCAATCCCATCCCTATTCCACGGTCAACCACCTCTAGGTCATTCTTAGCAAAAATTAACACACACTTTGTCCTTTTCTGGTTGTTCTCCACTGACCTACCTAGAGAAAGAAAAGGGGGTTGATTAAATCTTTCTTCTCTGCTGTTTTGACTGCAGTGTTTAAATGTATTTTATAACATGTAACATAAGCAATGTTTCTTACTTTCTATCCATCTCTTCAAAGTTGCACCTTAATTTATGTTTTAAAGGGCATAGCAAAAGCTTGTTTATTCTCAAAGAATGGATGCAAATCCACAGAAAAATATAAGTGGTATTTCAGTGTGTGTATTCCCAGAAAAAGAACTTCATCCCTAAATCTACTAACTCAAGCAGCTATGGAAGAGTGCACTATTACTAATTCATTCATAAGCACACCATTAATTTATATAATGTACATGCTTTAATTTTAAGTCTTTATCAACCTTTAGTAATGACGATATCTACTCAGTGACAGGAAGGGAAATGTGTATTGCAGTGCCACCACTGTCTCTCTCAACTGGCATGAGAAATTGAATCAGTTCTGCCCATGAGTTTCTAATTTGTCACTCCAGCTCTGGTTCCACTAAAACAGCTGTTCACATCCAAAGACATCCTGTTGAACATGGCAGACTTGCAAAAGAACAATGGGCAGCATGAACACAGACTTGGAAACATAATACTGAAGAAAATATGAAAATAATAAAAGCAGCATGTACTGTGCACAAGGGAATGGGTATAATGACAGTGGATACAGAGCTTGCACCTCTTGGACAAAGGTTCACATGCAGGACATGGCGGTGCTGAGAATTTTTACTTTTTTACAAATTCCCATTGTTCAACATGAAATGGATACACTGCCCCAGTTCAGGCAACAGAACAGCACAGAGAGCAAAGCTGTGTTTTACTGCTATTTCCATTGCATTTTATTCTTCAAAACTGGAAGATTTTTTTTGGAATTACAGCCTCAGATCGCCCAAATGATATGACATTAGTCCAAAGAGATCTCTTATGTTTTACTCTTGGTAGAGAATATAGAAGATCTTGGTCAAAGATTCTCCTCTAACATTTTAAGAATACTATATAGTCCATTTTTTGTGTTGCAGCATTGTTTTCTGTGTGACATCCCAGGATCCTTCCAGATGAGCCCATCTCTCCACAGATAGAAAGGTGAAGAAACAGAACCAAAAACCACTGATTGACTCTTAAAAGGGAAGCAACCATCAATCTATTTAAAATTGTGTTTTCAATGATTATGTGTTCTAACTCTCCTGATTTTTTTTAAGAAGGAAGAGAACCCAGAAGTAAGCATATACATAATGGTCCAGCATTTTCCAGGAGTAACAAATTTACTCCTGGCATGTAACTGATGAATACAGACAATGTACACAGCTGAAAGGTGAAAAGGTCCATATCAACAAGCAAGTAAAGTTAAAAGGTCCTAGAAAGACAATGTGGAGTAACAATCCACACTTTTTCAGCCTCTTCCTGACCCTTGGTCAGTGGTGGAAAACTAGGGTGATAAGTCAAGAGGCAACAGGCAAGAATAGATGCTCAGGAAGTTCCATCATTGTGCAGTGACCAAGCACTGGAACAGATTGTCCAGACAGGCTGTGGAGTCTCCCTTACTGGAGATACTCCAAAACTGTCTGGACACAATCCTTTGCCATGTGCTCTGGGATGGCCCTGCTGGAGGTGGGACCAGGTAACCACTGTGGGCCCTTCCAGCCTGACCCATTCTGAGATTCTGTGACCAGGGAGGGTCATGGAAGGATGCCTCAGGGAAAAGACTGGATAAACTTGTCTTACACTGCTCACTATCTCAAGGGAGAAAGACACAGATCACAGGATTACTGGCAGGAAGTTGAAAATTTTAGTAGCAAATCTAAGAACACTTTGAGCCAAAAATGTAGAATGGAAACCATCAGAATCAATTTGAAGAAATCCTGACAATATTGCCAAGCAACTGCTATCAGATCTTAAATAAAGGGTCTCTGTAACTTGCCAAGACCTTCTCCTACCCCAAATCCCCCACACCATACACTACACTAAGTAAGGAAAGAAACCCAAGCAATTTAAATAAGAAGGGCCATCACCTGCTGCTCATTGACTTTACCTGAAATAGTATTGGTTCCTATGCCCACACATGGAGAAAAAGCATAGACTCTGAACAGACATTGATATTTAGCAAATGTCAGAGGACAGAACTGTTTTAAAGAATGAGAAGTGACCATTTGATTGGACAAATAATGAGAAATGGAAATGGTGATCAGCTAGCTGTGCCCAGTGAGTGTTTACTGCCTCACCCATCTCTTTATTGATTAACCTGTACTCACTTGTGATTGTGGTTAAGATGCTTCATAATCATGTCCTTTTCCCTTAAAAAGCAACCTCTAACAACAGCATTAGATTATACTGATATCAGCAATATCTTGCAACTCTTATGAAGCTTCCAAGATGAATAGGGAAAAGTTATACTATATGTCATTGCTATCATACTTTCTCAAGAAAAGAAAATTGGTACAATAATCACAGCAGACAAAAGAATCTATAGTATTACATAATGCCACCCATAGCATCACTACCAAAAAGATTATTTTCCAAAGCTTTAAAATGTTCACCTTTTATTATTTTATCTTATTACAGAAGAGGAAACACCTTACCTGGATATCACTTAGCTTATTCAGGAAACGGGTTGTTAACTCAGGCCCATTCTCCATAGTTGGAATGTGCAAGTGCTTGCATGGAATAAAGGAGAGGGAGAAGGAGAGAGAAAGAGAACAACATGTAATAGTAGCTTTATATATGTATATGGATACCTTATGGTTGCCAAAAATTTTAATAAATACTTATCATACTGGCTAGCCCTTCTTATGAGTAGGCAAGGGTGGCTGTTTACAGTTTTTTGTTAGGTTTTTGTTTGGTTGGCTCTTTTCAAACAGGAGGGCATTGCTGAGCCAGTGAAAAGTTAGAGAGTTAAATTGTTATGCTGTTGTTTCATAAAGGCAAATCTAAGCCTTCCAAGAGATCTGTCTGAAATGGAGTGAATATTGTGCAGGCAAGAGTAGTAACAGTATATACAGTATTTCATTCCAAAGTATATTGTGAAGAAATACAACACTTATATTGACAGTACTTACCACTCAGCACCTCGACATCTCATTATCTTAGCATCAGGCAATATCAATACATTTATTCTATTTTATTCATTCAGAAAGTATGTTATGGTTTAGCACAGTTTGCTCATCAGCTGCAGAAATGGCTCTCTTGCAGAGAGGGGTTACCACTTCCTCTAGACCCAACCAGAACCAGTTAAAACCCTGGTTTGAATATTGGCATCTTTTCTAAGCCACTTAAGAAGGTGACACGCCTCTGTGAACCACCTTCTGAGAGCACACAGAGCCAGGAAAGGTCTCTTTGACTTGTGGCCTTCGGACAAGTAATGGGGAGCTGCGGGCTGTGCATCCCAGTGGGCCAGGCTGGGCTGGGCCCTGCTCAGTGTGGCCTGGCCTGGCCCAGGAGACAGCCCCGGGGCCAGGTGACCCTGTTCCATCTGGGGGGCCTGGCCTTGCCCATGGAGGGGGCCTGGCAGCAGAGCCGCACCCCCCACCACTGCGGCCCAGCTCCGGCCACTGGCCAGCAGAGAACACAGAACAGGTGACAGATAGAGAGAAGAGAATTCCAGGGCCCGGGTGAGATTAACTCTTTAAATGCTGTAAAGTTTCTTCAGAACAGATGAGCCTGAAGATACCCATCCTTTCCCAGGGAAAGGTGAAGGAACATGAGGAAGACATCCTGAAGGCACCAAAGTTGGTGAAGAAGGAAGGGCTGAAACCCTGAGGGAGGAGAAAGAGGAGATGTTTCATGTCTAGAAGCTGAAATTCTGTGGCACCAAACCTATGGGAATGAACTGGACTATTAGGGTCCCTGTTGTCATTTCATTAAGTGTGGGGGGTAGAGCAATTGTGAGCCAAGGTACCTCTGCTGGAGTCTGAAGCAGCAAAGTGACATGCTACTATGGACATTGTGAATGTATCTTTTCTCCATTTCTTTGGCTCCAGAGTGCAGGACTCCGTTTACCTTCACCTGGAGGGGGTGTGCAATACACCTGGAATTTGCCCTAGAGGGTGGGGGGGCATGGTCGCACCCTTTGATATGGATTGATCCAGACCTCAGTAGAAGGGAATGTGGAGGGATGCATGTGAAGACAACCTCTGTTCCTAGAGATGAGGATGTTCCTAGAGATGAAGATGCTTCCTAGAGATAAGTGAAAAGAACCTTGCTTCTAACAGCTCAGCCTTAAATTGGTACCCCATAAACTCAAAAACTGAAATCCTCAAAAAGCAGCTGTGGGGAAAGCTGTGGTTCGAGGGAAGGGACCCTTTACATGCACACAGAGAAACACCTGAGTGGTGGACTTGACGTGAAGCTCCAGCCACAAGAGTTGTTCTTGTGGAAATGTTTCCTAGGCATAAGCAACAGAGATTCAGACTCCTCTCTCTATATATGAACTGAAAAAGACTATTATAGAGGTGCTAAACTGACTGAAAGTCTCAAGGGTTGTCTTTCCATTGTCAGTAGGAGGGGGAGAGAAGGCAGGGGCGGGGGAGAGTGGTGTTCTTAGGGTTTAGTCTGATTCTGACTTTTGTTTCTTTCTTTTAGGTCTGTTAATAAATTTCTTTATAGTCTTTTAAGTTTGTGCCTGCTTTTCTTTCTCCTAATTCTTATCTCACAGAGGTAAAATAACTAAGTAATAGATAATTTGTGCTAAACCACTACAAAGTATCACTTAACAAACATTTATTGTACTTATGTTTAAAGGACAAAGCACAACCCTCTATGCAGCTGCACTATCCCTAGTCCTCTGAACTAACTTTGTGCTGACTAAATAGCATCAAGTCAGTTTAACAGTCTGAATGCCTGGGGAATTCTTCCTGTGCAGAAGAAATCTCCCATAAGGTGACTAGTAGGTGAAAGCAGCTGTGCACTGTCTTGGAACAACTCTTCCATCAGAGCTGGGATCCCTGCAATGAGGGGTGAAGAAAGGAGGAACTTGAGAAGGAAGGACTGCAGTGGCTCAGAAATTTGGTTCCCTGTGAAAGTCTTTTCTCTCCTCATCCTTCCCAGGTACCTTAGCAAAAAATAGTGAATAAAAGAAATGTGGAAGAATGTATTGTTCTACATTTGCAAACAGGCCGGGAACTCTTTTTCTTTCACTTTCCCAGAACTTGAGATTTTATATTTTCAGCTATTAAAAAAAAAACACCAGAAGAGGAAAAGTTTCCTTCTGACAGCCAGTACTCACTTGGGAAAAAACATACTGACACTGCTCATCTCCAGGCAGTGCATCTTTTCTATCTCCTCTGGTTTTGGCTTCAGTTGCAATTAATTGTGATAAAATTCAGAAGAAAGAAGGAAAGGGGTAAAAAGAAAAAAAAACCAACATGTCCTTACCTTGCCCTTATATAAAATTTTAGAGATGGGACATACAATGCAAGCTGTTCCAGCACCAAACATCTCCTTTACTCTGTTCTCTTCCAAGGCAGCTGTCAGGTCACTCATGGTGATGTATCGCTCAGACACTTTGAATTCTCCCTGCACAAGAAGAAGAAACCATAAAAACTGTAAAGATTTTAAAAACATTTGTACTTTTGTTTTCTACATTGAAACATTTCCAGTAAAACTTCTAGCTTAGTGACAATAAGCCAACTTTTAACTCTGATCTTGTGATCTTTTCAAACATCCCAGTATCACATAAGATAGATTTTCATCAAAGGACACCCTCCAAAGAAGCCAGTGGTTTGCCAAATAGAATGCTGATGACTAAGCAGCATTTCCCTCTGTTTTGGGGCAGAATATCATTATCACATTCAGGAATAACAGAGAAGAATTGTTATGGGACACTGGATCTCTCTACTCATGGTCTCTAGCACATTAGAATTTGTCCAAAAATTACTCAATTATATCAAGAGAGCCTTTGCATCCCAGTCTCACAACTCCTAATCAAGATACATTCTGTTGAATAATTTCACCTGCCAGTCCACCTATGTGATATATTTAATCCCTAGTGAAATCTTCCAGTGTAGTCTGCATGCAGCTGTCACACACAAAAATTAACTGTGCTGCAGGTATGAGTAAAGCCATTTGCACTGAACAGTCTAACACTGGAAGAGTTTTACCATCTGCAAGAGTGAAGAATGCACAGGAATCAATTGAAGGGACGTGTTTCAAGAAAAAAATAAACATCAGACTTTGAAATTTTCATTTCATGTATGTGTTACTCCTGTTTTCCCGCTCTAAGCATAAGCCCAGCCAAATCCAGCAGACAGGATACTGGGCCTGATGAGCCTTTGGCTGTGTAGCATCCTTACCCAGGCTGCAATAAAACCTTTGAATGGAGTAAGGAAGAGTTTGCTGCATTTCAAAGTGTGACCTAGTCGCAAGTGTCCAGATAAATTCTTGGATTGCTACACTACAGTACAGGAATGGGAAACAGACAGATGACTTCAAACTGTGGCTGGGTAGGCTGCATGCTAGTTAGTAGAAACAAAGTTGGAAGCACGAGAATTAAATGCAGAAATAATGTGCTGATGACTGAAGTGTAGCTATGGTCATGCATGGTAATTCTTTGTTTCCTTGCTCTGAGTTGCTGGTAAAGTGGATTTAATGACAATTTTCATGTTAAATACTACACAGAGCTACTTTAACAAGCTTGGTATTGTTCTGTGTAACAGGTGTGGGTATTCTGATGGTGTTCCTGAGAATCCCGGAATCAGCATGCCCTTAGTTCCCATTAAAGGGATTGAATCCATGCTCAGTAAGTTTTGTCAGCAATGCCAAGCTGTGTGGTGCGGCTGACATGCTGAAGGGAAGAGGTGCCATCCAGAGGTAACCTGAAAGCAGAGTTTCTGACAGGTTGGACACAACTCTGAGCAATTTGACTAGTTGAAGATGCCCCTACTCATTGCAGAAAGGTTGGAATAGATGGCCTTTAAAGGCCCTTTCCAATGTCAAGTTGGATGGGGCTCTCAGCAGCCTGGGATAGTGGAAGGTATCCCTGCCCATGGCAGGGAGGTTGGAACGAGATGATCTTTAAAGTCTCTTACAACCCAGGCCGTTGTATGATTCTAGGAAGCCAGACTATTCTGTGATCCAATGATTTAACCAGATCAGTTGAACTTTAAGATACTGAGCACCAGAAATGTTTACTTCTGCTGATGTTATAACATGATAATTGAAACCATTACTGCCATTACTCACCCAATTGCGTGCCAGATCCAAAATGCTTTGCCTTGTCACTCCTGGAAGGATAATGCCATCTAAAGGTGGTGTCGCCAGTTCATTTTCTGCCAAACAAAAGAGAAGCACTGATTGAAAAACAAACAAACAAACAAACTGAAGTTTACGGATTATACACCAAACATGTGGGTCCCTTCCAACTCAGGATATTCCATGATTATGTGGAATATTTTTATATCAAAAATATTCCGTATCCAGTAAGATACAACATATTTAGCAGAGTTCTTCAAGAACACAGATACTCAAAGTAAGTTGTTGTTGAGTGTCTGAAACCATATGAGTACACTTCTGTGGGTGGGGAAGAAACATATTTAATACATTAATATATACTTGCCTAGTGCCCTGTAGGTGGTTTTACTCCTCAGTACATTGTAGGTGTAACTGCAAACTGCACTGTGCAACTACTGCAAATTATGAAATGGTTCAGTCTTCAAATTCACAACAGAAAGGCAGAGGGAAAGCCATGCCTAATGATCCCAGGGCAGATCACAACTTTCCCTGAAATGTTTTATTTAGTTTGGGAATATGGGATTTAGTATATCCATTCCACAGCAGCAATAGGAAACATTTGCCAAAAATTTTGAAGTTTATTTACTGAACCAGCAAAGCAGTGGAAATCTTGTCAACCCTCCTTGGAAGGAAACTTCCTTAATGATCTTTTGTTGCAGTCTAGACACCTTTTTTCCGTGCTAATTTTCTCTTTACACAATTAAAGCAATCCTAAGAAAAATACAACAACAACAACAATTCAAGTTGTTCAACTAGTTTGGTTTGTTAGCTTGTGTTTCTTGTCTGCTTTTGCAAAAGAACATTAGATAAAGTTAATCTAACAACTAATGAAATGGTAGATAAATGGTAAACAACAAACACTTGGTAAACAATCCATATTTGGTAAATACTTGACTTAAAACACAAGTTTGTATGTAGACTGTTCTTTCATGTGGTCTCTGCAGCAGAGTTTATCTTTTTCATTTTAAACCATCACAAAGTGTACTCACTCATTTCTATTATCAGAGAAGACTGACCTTTTACTCTGAATTTTCAGACAGAGGCTTTAAGATAGTCACAAATTAGCACTAAATCAAGACACCCAGAGTCTTTCAGTAATACTCTTCATATTTTGTCCTAATCATTTTCTTTCTCTATTTACAATCCTTTTTCTTCCTTGACATTATAAGGATACCATCCCTGCTCAATAAATCCACAAACCATTAGTAGCTTTGCTTATTTTTTACCTAGGTCACATAAAAAACCCAATAAAAACATAAAGATACATATCTAATGTCCCCTTTCTCCCTGGTTGCAAAAGGATCACTGAATGCAGGCCCAAATGAACCTTTCTCAAAGGAGAACCTCTCTTTAAGATTAATTTCTATAGGTCCTGTGAATACTTGCAGCTGAGTAGAAGAGAGAAACATGGTATTTGTCCTAGGTCTGTGAAAGCAGGTTGAGCTCAGCTGCTCAATTCTGTTTTCAGCACTCAACAAGATACTTCTGTGCATAAACACTGCCTGCCAGCTTCAGACTGATTGTATCCTGGGCTCCCCCACTCTGCAAGAGGGGGAAATGGGAGCTGGGATAGGACAGGGGAAGTGGAGGATAAATTCACTGAATCTGCTACTCACTCATTCTCTCAGGAAGTACCTGTAACTTTCTAATGCAGCCACCCCTTAATTTATTAATTTGGACTTTCCTACCAGTGCTTCCATGTTCCTTTATGAGGAACTTTACACACATAAGTATTAGGTGTAAACTGCCATGCCAAAAGGTATAGAAAAGGTGCCCTAGAACAGGCTGTACGCTCTGCTCTGGTTTGATTAGCTCACAGTGTCATTCCCCAACCCATCCCAGACTTCTAATTACAGCAGCCATCTCTTCTTTCTCATACAGTCAGGAATAATAGCGTTCCCTTTTTGGAGTCTGTCTAGCATCATTCCTACTTGTGATGCGTGTCTGGTCCTAATTCTGGCACAACTCTCACAAGAAGAGGACTTTAAAACTTCCCATAAGCCACAGGGCTCACCTGATTTTAAACACCAAAAACCTGATATTCTGCATTTGTGACCTAGTCACAATCTAATACACTCCTTTCTTTAATAGAAAACTTCAAATACTGTGGACTTTGATACCAAAGTTTGTGACTGCACTTCTCTGTTTGATCATGTTGCCACAGATCTTGTCCAGGACCTGTTTAAGCTCAATAACATATATTAATTGATTTGAGCTAGTTTGAAAAGATGCCAGGCCAAACCAGCCGCCAAACAGCACTAAGCAGACAGGACATGAAACTCTCAAAATGTTCCAAACAGGCTGCTCTGTAGAATTCTGTCAAGTATACATATGATGCCTACCAGCCTGGGGCCACCCAGGGAACATCTGCTCCTCTGGTATCCGGCAGAGATGGTAACACTATCCAACATGGCATGCCAAAAGCTCATCCTCTCTGTGAACTGATGCCAAACAAAGCTCCATATGACATCAGTTTGTCCATCCCCCAAAAAACAGACTGTGAGCTCACAGACTCCATTTGCCTTCTGAATTATTTTGATGGGATAGAAGCCTTAAAATGTATAGTTGCAAAATGGGGAGAAAAGCCTTTGAAGAGAAGTGTCAGGGTTGCTCTTCAGTCAACTCCTGCTATTATTATAGTAGTAGTACTGTCTGCCCAGTGCCCTGTTAAATCTGGTACAGGCTTGCTCTAACAGAATTCCATCAGTGTTGAAAGTGGTTTTTAAAATGAGGTCTTCCATATTACACAGCTTCAGCTTTTACACACCTGTACTTACAAACACTGAGCAGGTAAGATTACAATCATGGGATGCCTTCAGTACTAGTCATGCTGTAACAATGCTGAGAAATTCACCTACATATGTATTTTACCAAAATGATAACAAATTCCAAGTGAACTTCAGGATCAAGGAGAACACAGAAAACCCTGTTTCACTAATATTAACAGCTAACTTCTACCAGTTTGTTCTGGGTCTTTCTTCTTACTTCCTTGAGGCTTTTCTCCAAGTTTTCCCTCATGCAATCATTATCTTGGCATCTGACTGTTAATTTGCTTCTCTCCCCTCCATGCTGTTGCGCGGACTCTTTATTAGAACAGAAACTACAATCCTGATTTTGTTAGTACTGTAATTGTACAAGACACTTCTGTGGCACAACTAATGTTCCAACTAGAGAATATTAAGCAAACTTGCCTTAAATTTTACCTGATTGTTCCAGAGAATCTTTCAACAGATTTACTTACTAATTTATGAAATTTTGAAGTGAGTACTACTAATCATCATTTTAACAGCAGCACAAAAATATTAAATAATGCCTGTTCACAATGCTTTAACATTAAAGATACAATAGAGCCCAAATGGTTGCAGATCATTTTGAAGAAACGTAATTTTTCAAAACTGCACACAGATTCCATAGTTAGCAATCTTCAGATTGGACATATGTTTAAATTTTAAGGTTTTCTATAAAGCCAAGCCTATATTCTAGGCTGAAGAACAGATATATTACAGGAAGCAAGTTTCAATGTCAAGAGCTTCTGGGGAAGTTACGTGCTGTGAAGAGGCAGGTGGAAGGGGCTGTAGGGTGACTAAATTTTTCACTTAGTGACCATAAGCTGTAAATACGATTTGATGAATGAAGTATCACATTCCTGTATTTATGCAACAGCGGGGATCCAGTTTTGGTCATCTTATAAGCCTCAGAGCAGCAGTGGGAATATTAGAAGAGTACAGAGCAAGTCACATTATTTCACCAAAAATTAAGCAGGGTTTTCTTTTGTACTCCCTCCTTGATGTTACAAACAAAATATTTTTTCAGGCTCCTCCCGCCATCCAGGACAACACGTCACCTTGCTGTAACTGAAAATATACAGCAAGGGCTGCAAGGAAAGCCTACTACCATTGGAATCGTGGCTGTCCTCCAGTCCAGGCTTTACTGGGATGAGCCTCTGGTTATAAACCAAGCAGAGCAGTTCAGACAGCTCAGCAGTGACCTCAGAACACACAAAGAAGGGCATTTTCTTTTGATGATGATCTGCAATTCCTGCCTCACTTTTTTTGATCCCTCCCAGCTGCAGTATTTGCATAACAAAACCAAACCACAGCCTAATCGAGTGTCCTTTGTGAAGTGGCAGAACACAATGACAGGCACAAATCCCAGTGCAAAGCCACAGGCAGGTATGTGATGACACAAGTTGGCAGTGTGAGTGATTTCCAGCCGAAGATCCCATAAATTAAGAGTTACTCAACACCCTGGGAGACAGCAAAGTGCTCCATGAGGATAATGCCCGTGTCCTGTGAAATGACAGGTTTGCCAGCACACAGCCTGCTTGGGTGGCAGGAATTACAAGTTGTTTGCTACAGCCACCTCACAATAGCACCATTCAGCAGTGCACTGGTAACACAGTGATTGGCAGATCTTTGGAACACCATGGTGCTGCAGCTGGATAATTCCAGCATATTCCTGGTTTAAGTACAATGAGAACATTGAATTCTAATTATGTCCCCGCTTCAGTGTCCTTTCCCTGGGAGGAACAAACCAAAAATCTATTTTCATGTTTTTCCAGCAAAGTTCCACAATTTGGCCATCTATCTATACTGATAAATTGACTGCTGCTGTAACAACAAGAAAATGTCTAATATTTATCACTTCATTCATAAAGCTTTGCAGATTCATTAAACACTGAGATAGTATTATTCATCTTCTTACAAAAGTGGTAAAGATTTTGCAGAAGAACAAGCACCAAAACTGGAGATGGGAATCAGGTAGCTGGATCCTGATCACACTACATTATCCAAAGCACACTGCTATCCCCACAAAATGTTGCCTGGTTTTTGCAGCTGAGCACTGTCAGAAAGCTGACAGTTTGCAAAGGTACCCATGGCACTACAATGAAGTCGGTCTGACCCTCTGCATCTGCTGCTAAGCAAAAATGCAGGAACACTTCATTTTCATGGAGAGCCAGCATTCATGGAAGTCATGAGGTATCCTTTTATTCACTTGCCTGTAGTTTTCCGAACCAGTTATCAGGTGCAGCTATCACCCATAACCAGTTACTGCAGCTATCACATCTCAAGCACTGAATACTTGCATCCCCAGTGGGTGGTTTTGAGATGCCTAAATAGTTGGCTGCTCATTAACCAGACAGTTTTCTAATCAGCAGGTACCTTGCTCAGAGATGACTGTGGGTAGAAAGAGGTAAAAATAGGTTCAAGAATGATGATATGTCTTGAAAGCATCTTTTGAGCATTAGTTATACAGGACACTGACCGACATGTATCTCTCTCCCTGCTACCACTGGACAGAACTTCAAATTCTTCAAAGAAAACAGAGTTCTTCATCAACTGGATGCTGAAACACTTTTGGATATGGCTCAGGAATATTTGACTTGTCAGCAAGTGATGATAGGAGCCACTCATACTCAAAGCTACAGACTCTGAAGAGTTGCACAGCCATAAGCTGCCTTTTAGCACGTCTGCTCTGCTTCTGAGCCAACATCTCCTTGGAGATCAAACATCCTGCTGACACCAAAGCTGATGTGTGACCTTGTGCATGGCTAAACTCTGCTCTTCTGAGCATGTGGACTACCCCAGCAGTTTAGTCTGTTATGAGCAGGCAGCACTCACAGCTGCTCCAGAATCTCCTCTCTCACAACTAACAGTCACCTAGTAACTTTCAGAAGAAAATAGGCATTTCTTTTGTTAAATCATCTTCATTAAAAAGATTACAAACTGTATCCTAATAATCATGTTGTGGATTACAGTCCCAAATGTCTAGTCTGTTAAAGTTTTCATGCTTTATGTTACCATACCTCCATCTTCATTTATCCAGTAGAGAAACAGATTCATTGTTCCGACTTCAGTTATTTGGTGATCTTCTCCATAGAGCCACAAAACCTGCTGGCAGCCAAACTCCAGGGCTTCTTGCTGGGCATAAAGGGCAGAACCATAATTCCTTTAGGAAAAAAAAACCAAAGAGTTATGAGTAGCTGGTTGGGCATCTTCTCAATTTAAACAAGATTTTGTGCACAGCTACCTTATGAGCAAGTGCTCTGCAACAGTCACTGCTTGTCCCTGGGATATTTTCATTGGAAGTACTCCACTAGTATTTTCCTAGATCGTTGTACCTACAACCCAAAGACTTTGAAGGGCTGAACAGCACCAACAACTCAAACATATCCGCCCAAATTGTCTTAAACACACCTCTTGTTCCATGCTCTGGACATTCAAATTATTGCAACTAAAAATCCTAAGAAAGCATTTATCTTTATTTAGCAGTTGGCATCCTGGAGAGACAGCAATAATTGCCCTCCAGCTTTTAGTTTTTTTTTTTTTTTTTTAATCATCTATCTCATGTCAGATGGATAATATACGTTAGATGAAACTCTTGGACCGCAAATACCACCAGAGGTGAGGTTTGGGTTTTTTTCTAGTAAAAGATAGTCACAGAACAAGCATCTTCAGGAAATGCAATTGTGTCTCAATGAATTCCATATCCTTTAGGAGAAAATTTTTTCTAAAATGCTGCCTACAGAGTGAACCTGACTGAATAATGCCTGCTGCTTTGAGGGGGAGAAAAAACGCATTTTGCTTCTGATGTTCAACAACCTTCAAGGCAAAAAGTCAACAGCTCCAAAATGCTGACCACACTGAAGTCAAGTTCTTACCTCTGGGCACAAATCAAGTCAGTAATGACTACTCTTTTTTTTCACAGCTGATGTATGAAGGATGCACAGGAAACAATATATTTCTAAAAGTAAGCAAAATCTCATCAAGAGCAAAGGTTCGTAACATCAGCTTGAATGAAGAAAAGTTATTTTCCTGCCCTCTGATTATTCTACCAGCTCAGCTGAGCAGCACTTGACAGCTACTGACTTCCTGCCTAGCAAAGAAACTCCTGGGTAGGACAATCCTAGGAATGATGTCAGCAGCCAGAGCTGCTCCCTGCTCTGTTGGCAGCAGGCTGCTATACTGATGATGCAGCACAAAGTGGTAACTTCAGTGTCAACTGCTGCAAGGGCAAGAGCCAAAGTATTACATGGACACCTTCCTCAGCTTGAGATGCTGCAAAATAATCAATTGGCTGTAATATTCAAACAAAAATATGCAACTGAGTTGTATAAATAATATTTGCAAAGTACAATTTTGAACTCTTCATTGTAGTATGTTGTTTATTTAACTACTGCATTTAATATCTCTATTTCTGCTGGATTAGATACCTCACTAAAACCCAAATCTGCTTTGTGAGCTATGTAGAAAATGCAGGATAATGTTTTCTTACCCTCCCACTTTGCAGTCTCCCGTTCCCCCTTTCCATGCCCTTACATATTTTGGATCTGCCCATAAGGATATTGGATTGAAGCTTCCACTTGCAAAGTAAGGGCCCACAGGGCTAAGTATGACATATAGTAGAGCTTTAGTCGGCTTCTTCACTCCAAGGGAAGGCTGAAAATAAGGAATGTAAACAAATCAAAAGTTACTGGTATCCTTCAAACATCAGGTACTGCACCATCAGCTTTTGAAGCACTGCTTTCAACAGAGCTGCAGCATGAGAGTGCTTTTACCAGGACGGTGCAAAGTGCTGCAATGAAGAAAAAAATATTTCTATAATGTCCCTCCTATCCAAGCAACATAACAACCCTAATTTTATATAATGTCACCATCCACTTACACCCATTCCATTTACCTATGTATTATTCTAGTGTTCTCAAATAGTTTCAAGCTTTTGAGAATTCAAAGATTAGCTTAACGAAGTGCTATATAATCATACCAGAAGTCCACAAAGCCTTCTGGGGGAAGGAGTGTCAAGACCACTCCTAGCAGTAACAACAGTGGAGAAACCAATGTCAGCTGCATTAGTGAGAAGAACTGGCCAGTGCCACTTAGAACTGACATTGCTAGAGCTGAGTGCTGGCTCTCTGAATGCCTGTGTGATAGCTAAAATTATGTACTTGCTAAAAATAGTTCACAGAACAGCACAGGAAATAACCAAGAATGTAACAGTTTTTTCTCCCCCTTCCCTCTGAGAGATGGCTTCTCACACTCCAAGACATCACCATCAATACTTGAAAGCCTCGTGTTGGCCAAAGTCCCCAAGGTGCTGAAAGGGCTCTTTTGATTTCTATCTACCTTACTGCTTCGGAAAGACTTCTAACAGGATTAACTGAGATTTTCATACTTTTGCTGACATGATCATTCAAAAGATTGTGCTGTCTGGGTTTCTAATTGTGGTGATTCATAAAAGCTGAGTAGGACAGCAATGTGGAAATAACACGTGACACAGTGGAAAGGCCATAGTGTTGGCTATCCTGAAACAAAGCTTAAAGCAAAAGAATTTCCAAGAACAAAAACAGGGGTAAACCCTCCAATTTTTAATATCAGTACTTCATAGTCACTCAGTGGAGTTTCTTTAATCTGAAAATCTGCAACTAGTTTAAAAGTAATAAATTAATGGAGTCTTAGAACCTATGTGAAATGTAAAATGTTCACATATGGTAAATACTTACAGATATGGATTCTGCAGAAGTTTAGCTTACCTAGCTTGGAACCTAAATTCTTTAGCTTCCTTGCCCTATGCTCTACCATTCTACATTTCTCTCTTCTTACTGCTGAAAAACAGAACCCTGAAGGATTTAATAAAATAAGCTGTTTCTAACTCCCTTTATCAATACTATAGAATTGACTCACACATGAAAGTCAGAGAGAACACATTAATACCTATTTGCTAAGGATCCTCTTAGAAGGTCAGGTTCAAGAATAAACTGACACAGGAGCTAGTCCTTAGTTCTGTTGAAAGCATTGCTTCTGAGACATAATAATTTACAGAGTAATATCTTCCAAAAACTCCTCACAAAGTTCAGATATGACTTGAAATCACAAAATGTACGCAGAAGTTTCTGTTCCATCATGTTCTCTCCAAATTATTAGGATTTTAACATCACCATATCACACAAAACTATCCTTTCAGCACAACCCCAAAACTGGCATGCGTTGTTCCATTCCCACTGCGAGTGTTACCCGGTTTACTTTCCGTGCTCTGAACCAGTGTGGCCACTAAGCGGCAGTGTGGTCAACGCTAAATTTGTGCTGCGGCGCTACAGCCGAGGGACTCCAAAATAAAACCATAAAACCAATCTGCCCGATGTCGCTCTAGGACACGGGAGAGAACACACGTAACACGAGAGATTTCAGAAGGGCAAAACGGGCTGTGTGTTTATTAACTTCCAAAAGTATAGATTTCTTAACCAGGACAAGGATTGGGTGAACAAGGTCACTTCCTCTACAAACTCTTGGCTACAAGAGATGCCCATCGGGGCACCCTTGTCACAGTGCAGGTATGTAAACATTCTTACAGTTAGGAAAACACAGCTTACTGTTTACATGAAAGACTGTGAGAAATCTGACTCCAAAAGTAAAACACCAGAAAGCTGAGAAAACTAGGCAACATGCCCCCCAACTTAATCCTGTCCCCTACGGACTGCTGAGTATTTCCCTTTATGGATGGAGGATTTTGCCTCATACCCAAAAAAACAAGAGTTAAAGAAAGGAGAAAAAATAATGTTGCCCACCTCAGTTCCAATTAGGGTAGGACGGATGTACAGGCTGGCAGAGGTTGAGTACGGGACCCATTCCTGCTCCACTTCCACAAGCTTCCGGATGCACTCCAACAGCTCATTCTGGTCAAAAGACTGGGAAGGAAAAGAAAGGGATAAAAGCAAATGGAGAAATAAAGCCGGAACTCTTTGTGGTCTTTACAGATCCATATGCTACAGGGAATACTTCCTCAGGATATGCAACAGTGACACTGTAGAGGTTCACAGGACTACTACACACATCATCTTCCTGGAGTTCATTCCTTACAGAATTTAATATCCCATGGTCTTAGCTACTGTGCCTTTTTGTGCAGTATCCTGAATGACCTCCTTTGCTCCAAAGTATCTTCCTGAGATGGTAAAAAGGAGCCCTTGACCCTACTTGCCTCCAAGTGCAGTCAACTCAGCCGGGCATGCTGCAAGTTACTGCACCATCTCTTCTACAGAAGAGATGCTTTGGTTCACAACTCCAAGGGGCCAGCAAGTCTCCCAAAGCTCCCAAGTTCTTACAGCAATTAAGCTAATAAGCCTGGGAGGAAGTTCACTGGTTTGCTAACAGCAGTGTCAGGTTACTGGCATTACCAAAACCAAAGGCACTCAAGAGGCCAAACAACTTAAGTGAAGTGGAAAGAATAAAAGGGAGAACATTAGCACCAGAGCAAATTAGACAGCTGTCTGCATGCAAATACCTGCAGAACAGCACCCATCCCTCAGAATCACTCTGTACATCCAAAGCAGCAGGGAGACAACAATGAAAGCAAAACACTCACTGTTCTTTTTTAAAATAATCAGTTTAAACAGTTTCCTTCAATAAATAAGATCTGTTAGAGTTTTACTGAGCTATCAAAGACTTAAGAGCATTTGGTAAATACTACTACTGAAAAGCTTTAGAGATTTGCACTCTGAAAATTAAAATATGCTCTGACTTAAGTAGCAAGAGATGCTTTGGGTACGTACTGGCAGAGTTGTTCTCCGTGCTGATCGCGCCATCCTGTCCATGTTGAGGGTTGGCCGGAACAGGCGGATCTTGCCATCCACTCCTCGGTAAGCCTTCATCCCTTCGAACAACTACCAAGCCAGAGAAAGAGGGAAAAGAAATCAAGTAATAATTGAGACATTACCACATGATGATCTGTGCAAAAGCAGAACACACCCTTTGGAAATAAAATCTTCACCTTCCTGCTCATATTACGCAAACACAAAAACGCTAACGAGTGAATTCTGGCGATACCCTCCTGTGAGATAGATTTATCTGAAGTATAGGCAGGTCATCTTTGTAATACCAACTTCATCATTCTTTCTCTGTCAAGGAACTTCATGACAACTTTTTTTTTTTTTCATAATTTGGTCACAGCAATTAAAATTTGTAGCATGTGTTTGACTTAATTATTTCCTCACATCCTGAATAATACCTGAGTTAAAACAGCATTTTCACTTACATAAGGGATCTACAGAATTTTATTAGATATATGTTAATTATTTTTAGGGCTCTGTTCAAAACACATCTTTGATAGGAAGCACAGAATAATGTAATTTAGAGAATTTTTATAAAGTTCTTGCTGTAATTGTAGCAGGAACTGGTCACTTATTTCCCCCTTATGCTGTGGAATAGTGTTTAGCCTGCATGAGAGTGCCTTACACTAGAAATAAAGTGCATGAAAATATTTTCTCTATACACTTTACAGGAAATTTAAACATGGTTATCCCAATAGACTGCAGGATCCAGATGACTGGTGTTGACAATAAGAAATCCTTACCCTACTAACGTCCTCCCAGCAAAATGCCTTACAGCATCTCCAAATCACATCAAAAAACATGCCCACAAAATATGCAGTTATTTTCAGTTACAGATTGGTGATTTCTGGTTATAGACAGAAAACACATGTATTATATAAACTCACACTAATACATAAGTATACACAGGTATTATTTAGAACAAGTATTAAAGGCTCACTTATCCTTATAGACAACAGTTCAGATTCATAGAATTTATCTTCCATAGTATTTCTTTGTACATTAAATTTCAGTGTAAGTGCTATGAATTTAACTAAATCACTGCTGTCAGTCTCCTCAGGCTTCTCCTGCTCTGACTGTTCCACAAAAAGTGGCTGGAACTGCATCCTATGTGTTTAGAAGTCTATGACATACATTTTTTAATTCAGAAAAAAAAATCCTCTATTTGTGCACAAGTAATTTTAACAGAATACTTCAGGTTTCACTGTTATCAAATTCTATTATATTTTTCCATAAGGATCACTGAAATGCAATCTTTAGAAAGCTTGCAGGCAGTTCCGTGGCAGAGCTAGGTCCTTCCACATGACAAATTTTAATTGGGTTGTAACTGAGTTGCAGAACCCCGGCAATTTTCCTCAGGCTGTGTACCAATCATGTAGCAGAACCAGAATTAGAACTCAGAACTTTTTGCCTTCAAAACTTATCTTAGTCCTATGGCAATGCCAACTTTATTAAAAGCTTGGCACAGTTTTGAAAAAGGAGTTGTTCCTAGAGTAGACATTGTAGTCACAAGAAAAAAAAAAAACTTTAATAAAGGATAGCATAACTGGTCACCTGGCTGATACTTCGATATCATTTTTACTGGGCCAGTTACTAACTGATGGCACATTGTTGGAATGTTACTTTCTTATCACAAAACACATTTCCACACACACCCCCCACCCCTCTCCCAAACACATCCATAGAATTTTCAATGAGAGGGAAAAGGGAGGAATGTCACTACTAATATTTGATCAATGGTTTGACAGAAGTAAGAATCACATCATTACTGAAACACAAAGCCTTGTCAAGATGTTAAATCTTTTTCACCAAAAATAAATACTTTTAATCTTCCAGAGTTCAGAAAAACCTTTCAGTCGTTAAAAAGGGAGACAGTGATGTGTTCCAGAAATGTTCAGCTTTAATGAAAGCAACTGCTGTGGTTGCTTGATGGTTGGTTGCTACAGTGGTGTGAAAACAGTATTGTCTGTACATCACGGGAGCTGGATCTGGAGTTCAGCAGATCCAGAATACCACACTGCATCATGAAGGGCAAGGAGAAAGGGGAGGGAATGCCAAATTCATCACTTTTATTATACCCACTGTGTATTCATTGAGCCACAGCAATGACACCAGATTCTCCTCTGTCTGTCCTCTTGGCTAGAGGAAACGTGATGCAATAAGGGTAAAAGAATAAAAAAAAAAAAAAGTGGAAAAAAAAATAAGAGCATATTCATATTAGCAATGATTTCAGACCAGGCCAGAGGCCAAGCACTAAAGCAATATGCTACTAAGAGTGAAATACAGATTTGGGACTCCAGCGTGGTTTCTTACTTCTCGGGCAGATCAAGAGCTGCAGCCTCGGTCACAAGGGTCTGTTGTAATTTACACAGGACCTCTGGAAGCTTGATGACTAGATGGGGAAAAATCAGTCAAAATAAAAATGGTGGAGGCAGGAGCTCAGGGACAACAAGGAGGGAAAGCTTCCCTTATACCGGTGGTTAAAAAAAAAAATTTAAAGGAAAAAAGGAAAAATATAAGAAATAATAAAACCAGCACAAGCAACTCCACACACTTCAGTGGAGACACTCCCACCTACCCAGAAGTGGGAGGAGAAGTGGGCTTCCATTTCAGGGTCTGTGGCCTGCTGGGGGCTCCCACACAGGTGTGAGTAGAGCCAGAGCTGCTCTGAAGGCACAAAAGGCAGCTTTAGGCAGTAATCAGCTAAGCACAGAAACTTTAACCACGCTGGTTTCCGACTTGACATTCCACTTCCCAAAGTTCCTTGGTGTATGTTCTCTCCTTAAACACACTTGCATATGCTGAGTGCATTAGATCTAGTTCCAAGTTTGAGGAATTTGTTCAGAGTTCCAAACAAGCACCCATCTAGTCTGTCCTGCAATCCAAGCTATCGACCTTTAAATCAGCTTCACAAACTTTTACAAAGTGCATGTTCAGTCCCCTAACTAAAGGTACTCTGAGAATCTCACAGGCTTACACGGTCCTGCACTGCGACATCAGACAGTAACTGGACCAACCCATTGTCAGTCAACAAGAACTGTTTTTCAAACAATTTTATCACCACACTAGAAAGAGCTCACCTTCCCAAGGACAAGACTTTTAAGTGTGCTCTAATCCCCAGGCCAGAGTTGCTTCTGTGTTACACATAACCCTGTTATAAGTAACACAATTATTCTGGAAGAACACCAGTTGACAAAACAAAATGTAACTCAATACTAATGAACTTAAGGCAGTAGTAGTCCTTGTATTACAGAGCTGTGTCTTCCAGAGTTAATAAAACAAAATAGTGGTTTCCAAATCAATTTAATACTCACTTCTATAGCATAATGCAGGGCTGAGGAGGCTGGATGTAATGAGAGGTTTTCTAGTGGCTTAATACAGGGTTTCTCCCATCCTGAAGCCAAGGACCATTCAATTGTCAGCATATTATCAGTGAACACAGTTCCAAATACCAAACCAGTGGGGTCTGGTTTTTCCTTGAATGTCGTAGCTGGGGTGATAATCAAGTCAGAAGCCTGAAGGAACACAGAGACAAAAATGAAGTGTATCAAAATAATGAAGTCAGACTGATTTAAAACTATTCCGCATCAGTGAACATGGACAAGCCTTAACATTTTCTCTGTAGGGATATTTAATGACATGATGGTTAAAGACAACTAACCTCTAAGTAGCTGGTGAAATATTCATAAAATGCACACAAAACACACACACACTGCTGGTATACAAGTAGCATATTTTGAAATTCTGTTTAAGAATTAAGTTAAAGAAGCAGTACGAGGTATAAAACCAGAAAATTAGCACATGAAATCTCTTGCACACTTAGGTTAACACCCCCTTACAAGTTCT
The DNA here is from genome assembly GCA_020086605.1 of Lanius collurio. Lineage (NCBI taxonomy): Eukaryota > Metazoa > Chordata > Aves > Passeriformes > Laniidae > Lanius > Lanius collurio. Next base: position 23,648,497 of record JACBWW010000009.1, on the reverse strand, counting down.
AGAAACACCCAATTGCTGTATCGCAGAATATAAGCCGATCATCAGAAATTAATCCCCGTCACAACTAAGCAGAGGTTACACTGATTTTCCTTTAATACATAAACCAGTGTGAGAGATCAGAGCCAGCAAGTTACTTATGTCACAATAACTTGCTCATTCACATGCTTATTTTCCTAGAAAGAGCCCATTAGCAAAGGCTAAATGTTTCCCTGCATGAGGGATTGTAGAGACTCTCTTGTAAGCCATGACTAGCTGCAGTCACGCCCCACAGGGTTTTGCACTGTTTTTGGCTGGGATAGAGTTAATTTTCTTTATGGTAGCTCCTGTGGTGTGAATCATCCGAAAGAACAGCAGGGAAATAAGGAATGCAGGATCTCTGGCATGTCACTCTCCTTTTACTCACAGATAGGGGCTGAGCTACTAGAGACTGCCACGAAGCAGGCAGAGCCTTGATTCACCCTCTCCCTTCTCTTCCTATACCATCTGAGCATTTAAACTGTGCTGCTCAAAACCAAGGGAGAACTCAAAGAATCACATTCAAAGCTTCATTTTCCTTCCTAACATAAGTCAGAAAGCACTGTCCCTTATTGCAGACCCCCAAGTGAAATTCTGCTCCTCTGTGTTGGGTGCATATGGAACACAGGTAGTCCAGAATAGTGATCAAATAATTTGCAAATGCTCTAAAAAGGTGCTTCTGCAAGAAATATCAGTGTCTTGGACTTCTCACTCCCTGCACACATTTTGCAAAATGAGGCAAAATCAGTTCCAAGCTTTTGAAAAAAGAAAATGTGTACCCCTGCCTCTGTAAACAACCTAATTTTCAAGATGTCTTTAATGAACAAAGATTGTTTCTTATTGATTAGTTGTTTTAGTTTAGGTTTGGTTGTTTGGTTGGGTTTTTTTTTGCTTAATGGCTTAGATGTAAAATTAACTTAGAGAGGGAGCACATGTACAGCTAAAAGCTTGTTTCAACTATCTCCAATTATAGGGCTTGCCAGAGATACTACAGTGCATTAGTGTGGTTGAATTAATACATAATCTGATGAAACAACAATTACTCTTCTTAACGCTTCCCTTTATTCTTCTGACAGTGAATGCTCCAATGGGAGAAGCACTACCTAATGACGTCCTGAAACTAATTTTACCTGGCAACCCCTTATCATTCTTATCACGCTTTAGAAAAAAAAAAGGTATCACAGAAGATGTGTATGAAAATAAAAGCCACAGAAGAGCATTTGCAATTATCCACAGTGCAAGACGGCTCAAGCAAACAATTACATGGGTGTAGGGATGTCAGTGGGGCTTAAGTGAGTATGCAGAACACAACTATATCTTTGGGTTTATCTCTGCACAGAACCACAGCTTCTAAAGAACTCCCTCTTCCAGTGGTATCATCGGCTTTCCCTGGAGTCCAGCCTTCTGCATCTCAGGTTACTTTCATTAGGGTAATAATCTTTACAATAAACTGGCCTGGGGAGCATAATTATCATTTGAAGCCTCTTACCCTAGAACTCCCATTAGTGTGCTGATTTCTGCTTTTATGCCTAAGTTTGCCGATTCCTCAGTGGTGGTAGCACAACTACTTGAAAGGCATCACTCCTTACAGTTAACAGTTTGTTAAGTTTGCTGGGGTTAACAAATAGCTTTTATTTAAGGATGGGAACGAATTTTAACTTGGCTCTTCTCATAAACCCACAAACACATGTAGAGGGAGCAGCAAGCTGCAGCCACAAGTGAAGTAACACACTGCACTTCACTTTGAGTCCCTTGAAGGCAGAAAGCCTAGAGAGGTAAGAAATTATGATCCTTATGCAGAAAAGAAGCAGACAGTTATCAGACCACAGAGCTTCCTGGAACTGCACAATCTCAAGAGATCCCACTTGCTCTTTCCCACCTCCTTCAGAATTTGGGGAAACCAGCTTTCCTCCAGACACTGTGCCAACACCTGAGTCAACAATGTCAGGTACAGCACTTGATCCATAACAATTCCTTCAAACAACAGTAGGAACACCCTTGGTAAGACCTCAGAGAGAGGCTAAACTGCTCAGACCAGTAGGGCAACAATCATCCAAAAGGCAAAAAGGCAATTTTTCTCATTCTTATAATCCTGTTAAGCTCTCTGGAGATCCATTCTTTTGGCCATTACCTTCTTAATATCTTTTCTTAGGACTCTTTCTCCTTATCCATTACGTCATCTTCTCCCCTTTTTTACCAAGTAGTCCAAATTAACAGCATGCAAAAGCACCCAAATCTTTCAGAATCTACATGTTTTTTGTGTCAAGACAGCATCAAGTGATGCAATGCATTTGGTCTTCTTTTTCTGTGGAGAATGACACATTGAGAGGAGGTGCTGGAGGATCATCTTTGGAGTACTCTCCCCCACAGGGTGGTCTGCACAAAGTATTACCAGCATCCTCAGCCTCTTCTGGGTAGGAAGTAGGATGCCCTACACAACACCTCACCTGGCTCACAAACTCTTTGGGCTTCACTTGTTCAAGCAGCAGCAGGAGGGAAATCAAACACTCAGAAGAATCCGCAAAAGGGAAGCAGAGCACAGCCAGGTGGCAAATGCCAGGGTACTGATTAAGTATCAATCCCTCTTATGTTAATATCAGTTATTAAAAGATTATCACAATGCTACCCCGCTATCACCTATGACCTTTAAAAACAGCAATTTACTTTCTTCCTTTGGCAACATTCCTCAAGCCCTGAAAGCAGCATGTTAAGGATGTATTAGGGACTGGCATTAGCACCCATCCAGATCTCCACTGTTTGTACTGCTAACACAAAGGGGAACTTTCAGCTGGACTTGTGTTTTGCTGGCTTTGTTTATCCAACATGCTCTCAAGTACCTCCTGACGCTAGTGCCTAATAAAACCATTATACTGGAAGGAAAACCTGTAAATGCTGAACAAAAAGGATAAGGGAGATTAAAAAAAAGTGGATATGGCACATGGTGAGTGCAGTTATTTGGCACCCGTTGCCTAAAGTAAAATGATAAAAACATTGGCCCAAGCCTGCAAAATCTCCATGTCACAGCAGAAAGGAACATCCAAGATGTGTGTGCCGATATGCCAGCCCAGGACACTGTGGTAGGGAATAGGAAGCATCAGATTGCCCTGCCTATGGGAGGCAAAAGGGAGTGATGAGGAAGCCAGCTGGATTTTCAGGGCTTATATGGCAACATTACACCTACAAAGGGCCACTGCCTCAAAAAGATGTTTTTTCGAGAACTCTCTCATCTGAAAAGTGCCTGTTAATTGCAATGCAGCTTCTTCCAGGGCAAAGCTTTACCCAGCCCAAGAAAAGAAGATATAATTTGACCGTGACCTCTTGAAACTAAAATTCATCATTTGGTCAAAACAGATCTTCTCACTTATGAGCTGGGTCAAATTAAAGGTGACTTGCTGGTCAATTCTAACCAAAGCTGTTGACAAGACATCCTGGTGCCCCTGGCCGAGCCGTCAGTTTAATGCTTGTTCTACCTGGCCTTGGCAATAGCTTTAAGTGGATTTGGAGCTGACAGCAGCCCCTGGCCAGAGCTGTTACTCTCATTGTTGCATTCCTACCTCTCTTACCCTACACAGCTGTCTCAGGTAGGTGTAGACAGCAAGTTCATATTTCTACCAAGCCAATGCCTTCCCAAATCATCCTTGGCTGCAGTTTTTTTCACTGAAAATCCTAGACCATAAGCAGTAGGTTGGGCAGCTGCAACAGGTGTAATTCATTTCACATACCCAAACTTTTCTTAACACTGTGCTAGGCCAGGAATTTCTATCACTTGCTTAAGTAAAAACACATCTGGCAACCTCAGCTGTAAAATAGCTCACAGGTTACCTAACAACAGCAGCAAGTTTCAGCAGAGATCCTCAAAATGTTAACAAGCACCCAATGAGACTGACTGTAACCTCTTCTAATGAAATACGTAACCTCCCTGACTTCCAGTGATTAATTCAAGATCACAAGCAACTGCAATATTTTTTTAGCTTATGCTGAGTTTTTAAGCACATCCTAGGAAGATCAGGGCCTTCTCATGCAATAACAAACAGGGAAGCACAGGCAAAATCAAGTAACTTGCTTTGCCCTTGCACTTGTGAACAGCAATGGAGCAAATTCTGACAAGGAGACAGATTACATAAAGCCCAAGGAATTACTATAAAGGTGAAAGGTAACAAAGAAGAGTTGGAGAGAATGAGCTTGGGTCTATACAGAATGCTATTGAAGCAGGCTCCAGGGATGAGGATCTCCTGCCTTTCAGTCATTATGACTGTGGCACGTTCATCTTGTCCAGCACTCAGCTTTTTGGGGTATTGCATGGGGTTGTTGTGAGTTCTGGTGGAGAGCTTGACAGGGCAGGGGGTAGGGAACCAAGCTTGTGCAGATCTTTATGTCACTGGTATCAGGAATGTTGATGGGACAATCAACAGATCTTGGTTTTCAACACATTTAGGATACCACGGCTCAGTAGGTGATAGGACCAAACCTCACGGGCTAAGACAGTTTAATATCTAGGTGATATGGTTTAGGGGTTACAGTGATAGTGTTGGATTGACAGTTGGATTTGATGATCTTAAAGCCTCTTCCAACCTTGATGATTGTATGAATTAGGAAAACAAAAAACCAAACAAGTGATGCACAAGGCCACATTGGCTCACACTACCAGCCACCTGATGCTTCGTCAGTGCAGGAGGAGCAGGAGCTTGCAGCTATGTTGCTGAGCAGATGTAATGAGGAGAGGGCTATCCCCAGCAGGGTCAGTTGTCCTGGCTGTATCCCCTTCCCAGCATCCTGTGTCCCCCAGCCTGCTCACTGGTGCTGGGATGAGGAGCAGAAAAGGCCTCTGCACTGTGCACTCACTGCTCAGCTGGGGCTCAAACTGTGACATGTTGCCCACACTGCTTTGGCCACAAATCCAAAACTTGGCACCACACAAAGCTAACTTGATCCCATCCTGGACCAATCCAGTGCTCTGTGCACTGGTGTTCTCATGAGATATCAGGCCCAAGCACAGTGCAAGCCTGGGGATGCCCCAGCAGGCCTGGTCACCTTCTGGCCCATAACTTGTCCTCAGCTTCATAGGGAAGCTGAAAACAGGGCAGACATAAGAGCAGGGACTGCCAGCATCTGCCTGATGCTGGTACAGCTGGGGATCAACACTTTCTCCTCCTTCTCCAGCAGAGCCCCATGATTGGAGCTGACCAGGGAGTTCGATGAGATGCAGATCTGCTGCCATGCAGAAATGTGCCCTTGCCCAGGAGGCAGAGAGCACGGAGAGAAAAGGAGTTAGCTGCCAAAGCAGCAATCCAGTGCTCTGCATGGGAGCTCCAACTCCCCGCGGGGGTGTGGGGAGGAAGGACTAAGAACTAGGGCTCTGCCAGGTCATCACTTGCTGTCCTTTGTCACTTTGTCCTCACAAGCAGCAACTCATTTGCTTCCCCATCTGGGAACTGCTGCTGTGCCTTTTCTTGCAGACTCCACTGACAACTCAGAGCTTGTCAGCCCCAGCCCCTCCAGTCAGGTAACATCCAGGCTGTCCCATGGCTCTCTGGTGCCCAAAAGCAGCAGCCTTTCCAGTCACCCTGGGACAGACCACGTCTGATGCACGAAGACAGCAGTAAGCACAAAACTGAAACAGCCTGAAAAACACTGCAGGTCCCCCAGCTCTGTGCCAGCCCAGACTGCCAAGACCAGCAGCCCCTGCCCTGTCAGCCAGGCGGCATTGGGGCTGTCCCATGGCTGTTTAGCAGTCCAGAGCAGCAGCCACCTCCTCCCGGAGCAGACAGGATCCAGTACTGCTCAGGACATGAACAGCAGTCACAAACACCACGCAGCCCAACGTGGCTCTCCCACAGCTCCATGGCAGACAAGTAGGACAACCACTGTCAGCCTGGGCCCATTCAGAAACAATGGTGGGTGAGAAAGCATCACAGCCTAAAAAGCACCACAGAACCAGGCATGTGCCAGGCCCCTCACCCACCACAAAGTCATTCTGCTTGTCAGCACTGGGACATCCCACAGTCATTTATGTCCCAGTCATGCTCTGTTTCTTTTCCCATCACCATCTTATTTGGAAAAGACTGGTAGCTTTTGGGGCAGAGACCATCACTTTCTATACAGAGCCCTGTATAGCTCTTATCACAATAATAAAGTCTACAGTAGCAATAATAAGAATACAGAATTCTATCAACTCAAAACAAGAGTAAGAAAGTCAAATAAATTCTTAGAAATCTATTATCACCTTGTAAGTATAAAATTAACGTTCATGTAAGCTATACTATAATCCATTTACCATCAATACTATTTTAAATTTACAGCAGAGCCTGAGGCTTGAGATTGGAAAGTGTGCCCAGATGTAATAAGATTTGAGGAGGAAGAAAGCCCTATTTTTCCTACTACTACTACCAAAAAACCCCCCCAAAAACCAACAACCAAACAACAACAAAAAAACCCCCAGTCTTCTGCGATCCCGGTGAACATACCAAAAATATCACAAATCTTTCAACATAAAGCTTCCCAGAAACTTCATCTGAGAACACGTTAGCACATGTAAATGGACTAAGGCCTGGAATCACTGCATCAGGTTGGCTGTACATTGGGTAATAAACCACAAAACAAATGACAAAGCAAAAGAGAGTCAAGGCTCTGAATCAGTTGTGAGACAGTCATGGAAACAGCAGAAAATATGGCTGGAAGGACTATGCCTAGTCCATCCTATGCAAGGCATCTAACCTAACTATTCATAACAGATACTTCTCAAGTATTTGTCTAACCAAAGAATGAAATTCTGCTACGCTCTGCAAGAAAAGGAGGGCAGCATAACCTACTGCTGGTTTCTTTAACCTTTCCCCTGATCCTGCAGAGGCTCCAACTCTGATGCAGCAACGTTTGATCTGGAGCAGTAGGCAGGGAAGTAAACCTGCTCTGACAAGAAAACAGAGAAGTGGTTGGAATTGACACAAACTTCTTGCCTAAAGGAGTGAAAAAAGCACCTAGGGCAGCAGCACGGCTGAGAATATATTCTAAAGCCCTCAGAACACAACAGAAGGTAAATGAAGTTGGAAAGCTACAGTCAGGCTAGATGATGGAGAAAGCATAGAAGAAATTTATTTTGCCCTAAAAACATCATTCATTTCAATAGCACTAGCTAAATTTTGCAAGTTTTTCCATGTTGCTGAAATACTGTCTGCATAACTTCCCACTGATTTGATCCAGAGATCATCTAAGTTAATAAAGACCCTTTCTTCCAGCTTTGTAGGATTCTGGATTGTATGGCAGGCAAAACTGCTTGAATCTCTACAGCCTCATCCATTTCTTCTGCTTCAAGAAAATTATGTGCATTTATAATCCTTAGGTTTGAGGTTTCTTCTCACTCACTCATTAGTCTGTTCTCCACTGACAAGTTTTGAAAGATGTGCTTTTAAGGTTAAGAAAGAAGCTGGAATGGGGTTCCTACAGATCCTAAGGAAATCTTCCACATGATATTAGGGAAATCTTTAGAAAGTAACCTACTTTATTTTTGTGGGGCCTACCTCCTCTACTCCAGCTATTTGTATACAATGAACAGTCACTTAGTATCTCTTCTATCAAAAAATTCTCAAAAACATTTCAAATATGATTCTCTCTATATAATTCAAACCACCAAGGTGCTTATGAGACTATTAAATATTGGAATAAAAACCAGACACACTTACTGTATTTTGGTCCTGTGAATCATTTCTGTTTGGTAACAGCTATTCCAGTCAAGTGGGGTGATCAGGAGGTGTGAGCAGCCTTAAATGCAGTCATTGCACTGGTGTGAAAAATGCACTGCTATAAAGCCCACTGTTGCTTTTGGGCAAGTCAACTCTAAAAATCCTCTTTGGCCATGCAACTGCACTTCATGTCTGCAGTGTAGACACATCTGGGATTCAGATTAGAAGGAAGCAATTCCATTTAGGGAAACACAGATTGCAATTCCCTAATAGCAGAACGTCCTCTCATGCATGCATACACAAACATTGCCATAAAAACAGAACTAGGACCATTTTTCACTAATGGAAGACATTAGCTAGTTATCTAATTCACATGATCCAGTATTAACACAAATTAACACAAACGGTTTCTTCTCAAAGATCTGACAGCTTGGTTAATGCAATTCCTGATGCTGTGCTGCTCCTTGCCTCACAACCACAGTATTTCTGCATTGCAGCATAAACACAATGTTTCATTTTTAGAAAGAGTTTGCCTGGGAGAAGATTTGAGTCTAATACAAGCTGAGGGTTCACATTGGCCTGTGACACAAGACTCGAATAGAGAGATCTCTGACATTTCACCAATAACACATCTTTGCACAAAGATTCAAGATACTACTGTCTCCTGGTTTGGAAAACATCATTTGTATTTCACATGAAGCAATTGAAACAAAAACTGAGATTTTTGCATCTAATCTTCATTGAAAGAAGTAGACATGCTGAACGAAGAAATTAATTGCAAACCTAAATTTCAGACAAACAAGTTGGAAGTATTTTGCCTAAGTAGCCTGGCCAGTCACAAACATGTTGTGTGGAATAGCCAAGAATAGAATCATAATCTCACGTCCTAGTCCTGAGCAGTTGCAATTAAATCTTCTTACTCTGATTTTAATAAGCTTGCAGACATGCAGGGAAGTGGATTCATGGAATGCAGACATTCAAAACCTTTTGAAAATATAAAATGCTTTCATTCTACAGTCTCTATATTATACAGAGGTTATGGGAACCATTTCAAAGATTCAGTTAACCCCACCTGCCTCTTTCTCTGATTCCATCTCCTTTTCACAGTGGTAGACAGAAGGTTAACTTACAAATTGCCACAAAATTCAGTGTCTGATCTGCCAATGAAACTGCTACAGTTTGCCATTTCATTCCACTCAGTACTTTCTTAGAAACAGGGACTAAATACGGGATTAGCATAAATCTCTTCCAACTCTGTAGGCTGTTAATTCATGGAAAGTTCTTACATCCTTTCAAAAGCAAGCAGGAAAGCCAAGAGAATCCTATGGAGAAAAAACAATCAAACTTAATTCTCTTCCTAAATTGTAGCTTCCATTCAAGTGTGTTCAGCAAAGAAAACATTTACTATCAAAACTGGAGATATGATACCACAATGACATCAAAATTAAATCTTGGAAGTAGGTATGTACACTATGGATTTGCTAAGTTTTGGAGTCAGTTTGTAAGTTTACTTTGGGAATCAATGACTGGTGCTAAGCCTTGCATTTTAAAAGCAATTCTTTACCTTGGGAAAGACGAACCCAGAGAATGACACAAGCTAAATGTAATCTCCAAAATTCCAGTAAAATTTCTGTTCTTTTACAGACACCAACTACATCTTAAGCTCCTAGTGCAAAAGTGATAAAGCGTCACTTTCTTGTGCTATAAATCAACTCAGCCAAAATGCCCTCGGCTGTTTTTTTAGCAGTTTCCTTTTATCTTGGCTAAAAGCTCCTGTTATTTGCCAAAGACAACTAGCTTTATTTGCAAATCCTTCAGCTTCAGATAATGGGACAATCAATTCCTCTACTACAGTTTAGAAAATCTGTTTGCTAAAAGCCTGACACTATTTGAAGAACATTACCCACTTGAAGAGAAACACAGAACCACTTGCCATCAAGCTGAAACTGAAAGGAGCTGCCACAGATCCCAAATTCTTTCCTAATAACTGGAACGAGAGCAGCAGATACGTGTCAGTCTGGTCCACCTATTAATAGTAATACTCAAAAGAGTTTATGCCATGCCCATGTGGATGCAGAATACCACAGAAACCACTTAGGACTCTTTGTCCTGGAGCTGGTTTTCCTCTTGACAGGTAAAGATGAGGGAATGGAATTGATTATATCACCTGAAGTAATTCTTCAGCATAAACAAACCTGCTAGGAGGGATAATCAGGTGATATGAAAGTACAGTGATTTAACAATATTATTGCTCCTCAATCTGCTTTTATTCAACACATCACAAAAAGCAAATATTTTTATTACCATTGACAATAACAAAGTAAATAGATTCAGCTGAAATCAAGATAAAATCAGAACATCCTTTACTAAAGCAATGTCCAGCCCACACATGCTAAATACAGTTATGGCAATAACAGAACTGGCCTCTAGCTTGGCATTCCTGATCTAACAGTGGCTACAGCTATGTACTTCCATGGAGGTGATACAGAGATGACCTACCAAATGGTAACTGACATGGTTTTAGCTTAAGAGGATCACACTGGACACCAGGAAAACAAAAGTTCTTTAAGAGAGCAGCCCAGTAGTGCATTCAGCAGACAAAGCCACAGCTGTCCTGCTGCAGTCACTGACGAGAGCTGCACTTCCACTTGGAGGATGGACTGGATGGGCTAAGGTTCAATGACACAAAGTATTTGGAGATGCTTATTGTAGCTTGTTACACACACATACACACACAGACAGATAGCCAATTGGTTGTCTCTTACTGCTTCAAGACAGTTGATATAAGGGCAGGTTTTCTGTACACACATTCTGCTCATCATGGCATCAAGATATCATTAAACTTCTATAATAAATCTTTCCCCATACAACTTAATGTAAAGTAAATGTTCTGTCTCATCAAGCAGAATTTAAAATTGATTCTAATATCCATTAAAAAGGATTATAATATAATTTAAGAATTTAAAATGGCAATGCAAGGTATTCTTCTAATATCCCCAACTAACACTCAAAATCCCTGAAGAATCAACAGCTGCAGTTTGACAAAAAGCCTCACTGAGTGCACATATGCTTTGGCAGGTAAGTAATTTATTGATGTCAGTAGAAAATTACAAATTGAGGACAAGCTGGGGGAGGAAATGATATATATTTGAAAACCATGTATATAATTTGAAAACCATATAAATATTTTATATATAAACCATGTAAATTGCTTTATATTCATTGGCCTTGCAGGTAATATGGTAACTATACTGCATGTATTTCCTCACTCCAAAACTACTTTAGTGTTCCCTTGATCCATATGCTCTAAGCATGTCAGTAACTTTACCTAAACAAAGGAAAACTGCTTGGTACTTCCTAAACTCTTCAAGGAGTGGAACTTTAACCCCGTCACACTAATGTGCTAATATGATAAAGTCAATTAGTTTAGACTTTAAGATGAAGTTTCAAAAATTAGACTTTAGGATGATGTTTCAAAAATTAGACTATTCTGTATTTTATACAGTTTGATCTTTGCATTAGATGAGAAACCAGAAAGTCTGATGAAAAAACAATTTTCAGCTTTTATAAAAAAAAAGAGGATCAGAGAACTGTTAGTTGTTTGTCAGCAAACTTTTCACAAAATAGTTTTCTAAAATAAAGCTTAAAACCATCTATTTTTTCAAAATGGATTGTTCCCTCTCCCTATTCCCAGAATCCTATATCCCACTGTATTTGCCAGAAGTCATAGGCCCATTTAGTATAAAAATGGTTTTGGTCACAGTAATGTAAAACTTTCATTGGCAATCTCTCAATTTGAACCACAAATGTCTGCACTGGAAAAAGAATTTCAGCTTCTTCCAGAGTAAAATACGCTACAGCTTTAGATTCTGTGGAAAAATTGTCAGATTTTGGTTGGGATTTTGGGGGGGATTTTATATATGTAGAGTGGAAATAATCTTTATGTTCTGATTTGTACAATACCTAGCACAGTGTCAGCTAATTCACAGCTTGGGCTTTAAAACATTATAGCAATGCAAGAAACAAACAATAAACCATACACCTTTACAGAAAATTCAATATATCCAGCATTTTATTTGGCTAGAGATGAGACAGCTTCAAACTGGAAGCCATGCAAGCATATCAGCAGAGCACTGTACTTCACCTAGCAAGTCCAAGATTCCAACAGGGATCACAGCACTGCACTAACCTGCCCATGCAGCTTCCAGTCTGCCACGAGCTCACATCCCCCTGGCTCGGAGCCTGGAGGATTGAGTCTGTCTGCAGAAAACTGTGTGGGAGCACACACAGATCCTCAGGGCAGCGTGAGCAGCCACTGAGACACAGAAGCCTCAGTTAAACATTTCTCATTCTGCCACCACAGGTCTTCACATTAGCAACTCAATCCAGATGTGCTTGTAAACTACAGCTACTCCATTCTGCTTTCTGGGTGTAGCCGACTAGCCAGTATTTCCTAGAAATTCCCTAGAAAGTCTGCACTCCTTTGGCACACTAAATAGGCTGTTAAAAAGTAAAACAAAAGAACTGAACTTTTCACCATTAAGATGCCAGTTTTTCCAGAGCTTCAGGTCACTGAAACTCAAGAGAAACATTATAGGAGTATGTAGTACCTTTTTAAAGTGCTTCATGTATCAGCCTCAAAGGGAGAACAAAGACAAATTCCAAGACAAAAGACTACATTAAATCATCTTTCTGGATATGAGAGAAATAAAAGACATCACAGATGCCTTTAGTTTCTTAACATCAAGTGTTAGGAATTCCAAGTCAGAGCTAATTCACACATTAAAAGAAACCAAATCAGAGTTACATATGAAAACAGACTGCTACATTCTCCAAACAACATTCATTCTGTCTTGTGACAGCAAAATAAGCAGAATGAATGCATTAAAGAAACTGACAGATTTTTAGTCATAAAAATTACGTGCCTTAGACGTAATTGTGTGCTGTTTAGTGGTACTATTGGATGCAAGTATAAGAACAAAACCAGATACATGCATTTCTTGATTCAACTTCCCAAAAAACATTCAGTGGCACAAAGGATGACTGCACTCTCCCTTACTGGTGCAATATCCCCCTCACAGAGATGCAATGGCAGCAATAGACCAAAACTACAACTTAGGTGTGGGCACGAATAAACATCAGCTATTTAAATAAATAAATGCATTAATACATGCATATAACAGTTGAGGGAGGGAGGAAGACTTCACTTAAGTGGAAGGAGCTTGGTAGATAAATTCTGGAGCTCTGACACTTTATACAATACAGGAAACTGTAGCACAACCATGATTTCCTTAAATGTTTCTTAGCTGTTCCAAGATAACAAGCTCATGTGTAAACTCTAAATGCCATACATTAAATGCCTCATAAATCACAGATCAGCCAGGATGAGATTTTTAACCGCAGAAGTGAGTCAAATTAAGGTAGTTCAGTAGCAGTCAGGATGAAGGAGGTGCCAATTGTGACCTGTTGCTTTTAAAGAAGTCCATAGAGTACAGTGAGCTGTTAGCAGAGGGGCTCGCTGCCTGTCAGAAATCGTAGGTAACATTCATTCCTTCCCTCCCAGTGTACAGGGACTTTCTGACTCCATCTTTTAAAGTCAGACAGAAACTGTAGTAAAATTCAAAGCAGCTCATCCCACCTAAAAAGCACAGCACTGCATTCTAAACAGAAATGTCTTCAGACAGCCAATCTGGCATTCAAATGCTGGGCATGACCCACTGTAAACAATATGTTTTATGTAAGCTTTAACCAAAACCATACCCTGTTTTCTACATTCCCACAATCTTGGATTGCTCAGGTCACTGGCACAAAATTACAGCTTTCTTCAGTACAGACAGCCCCATGGGTGAATTTGATTCCTTTGAAATATTATTAGCTATAGTTTCTGAAATTGTAACTGTAACTGTCTTCCAAAAACATGTTTGTGAAGTTTCCTAGAATGAATCCAGGCTATTTTTTTCTCATCTTCTGTTGCTGGTTTTTGATTCATTTATGAAGTTTTTCCTTCCTAATTTTACTATGAAGTTAATGAGGCTGAAAATAATTCTTATAATGCATGATACTACAACCAGGACCTATACTCTCACCTTAACTTTCATACACATGCCTCCCACAGTGCAGTATTTTCTAGAAATCTCTTCCCCTCTGATGACTGCAGCTAATCTTCAGAAATAATGCCATAAGGCAGGAATGAAGTCTTACAAATTAGACTTCAGCCTGAGCCAGCTGCTTTCTCCTAGCATTATTCCCTTTATGACCATCTGTCCCACCTGCTAATGTGTTTTTCCCCTCACCCAGCCTCTCCACTACAATGATTTGCCATTCTGGCTGACACACAAATATCAATGGAAAGGAACCTGGACTAAATCCAACTTTGTGCCACCCAGTATTGGGAGCTTTGGAAAGGCACCTGCTTGACTGCTGGTATAATTACATCTGCCTTAAGTCTGCTTTAGTTTAGTTCACCTGTGACCCAAACACTGCCAGAGCTTGTCATCACTGTCTTCCTTCTGGACTGCCTCATTGAGTGAAAGACACAGCTCAGTTTGGTTACACAGGAGTCTCCTCTCTGTAAAGCAATTCTTGTTTGCAAATACACCAACACACTCTGCTGAATTACTCTACTGAGATCTATCTATTTATTGAAGGTGAATTCACAAAACAACTCTTGTACTCCAGACTTGTGATTTCTTGTGGTTTCAAAACTGGCTGCATGCTCATTTTTGTCAACATTTTTCAAATCAGACCTTCTGGCTGAAAAGTCATCCTGACTTTTCCTCCTTGGCAGAATTGTCAGAGAGACACAGGAAGAAATGAGGAAGAGATGAACTGGGAAGGGCTGAGAATGAGGAAATAGAAATTAAATGGCATGTTGCTACATGGTGAAATTCTGTAGTCATGGACTCTCAAGAATTCTTTGCTGTTTTCAATGAGACCAATATCAGAATAAACCATATCAAAGGGTCCACCTTATTTACTGCAGCATTAATTTTTCATATCTGTTTAAAGTGTGACAACTGAAGGGGAAATAATTACTTTAGAATAATTCAGAAGACTGCACAGCAGGGGCACTGCCCAAAAAAATCAGGAAGAACATGACACTTACAAAATGCATCATCATATTTTCATCTCATGTACTGCTGACAATAGTCAGAAATAACAGGAAAGGAATTGCTGAAAAAACATGAGTTTTTATATTTCTGCAAAAGATAGATTTTTTAAAGACTGTAAAAGAGGGAATAAGAGAGAAAAAGAATTACAGATGTGTGACATAAAGAATAAGGTAAAAGAAGGCAGGAAAGAAAGGAAGGAAATTAGGACAGATGTAGAATTCAAAGGAGCACATGCTGACAAGCTCTTCACTTTCAACAGAAAAATGGCAGCTGACATCTGTATCCACACAGTTTTTAAAATGAGCTCTTAGTTACCAGCACTGCATTCAGGAAGGAGGCAGAGGAAAAGAACAGAATCTTAACTGAGCTCACTTCTAAGAATAAGATTAAAATAAAAACAGAGGGATGCAATTTCGTATCTGTTCCTGGCAGCTGCTCAGCATTCCTTACTGTCATAGCCCTGTTTGTTGTGGAGTGCTGATAATGTTGGAGTCCTTCTGCAATCCTTAGCTCTGCAACTTTGGGACCCAATGGAAAAACCCACTTCTGAAGACCATTGATACATACCTTGAAAGATTCAGTCATTTGCTTTCCTTTTTCTCCTGAACATCCTCCACCTGTGCACTCACTCTGGCAGCCCTAGAAATAATAAAACCAGAGAAAATCAAATTCAATGTACTTTGCAGAAAAGTTGATACACATTCAGTTAATTCATTTCAGGGACAGATTGTATTGAATCAGACTTTTTCATCAGTAAATGTATTAGCAAGAAGTTTGTGGTAGGTTCTTAGCACAACTTTCCATCTTCTGGGTTCTCAGTTTTACTTCATTTGCATTGTTTTGTGCAACTGCATTTCAGGGCTTTATATATATAACATATATACATATAACATCCTAGACTAAATTATGACTCTGAAGTGTACAAGGTTAGGGACAACATCACAAGTCTTTCATTCTGAGCTGAATAAATAAACTGGGTTTTTACACAATTCCATCAGAGCCAAGTTCCTCTACTAAAGTATCTACCTAACAGGTTTGCTTTTACCGTTTCTCAGAGAAGGCTGAGTAAGCAAAGAGAGTGGAAGAAAAAAGAAAGAATTTGTTTTGGTAAATTGTTCATTAAACAAGGACAGTAATAAGGAATGCTCACCTATATGAATAAATAATGACAATATTTTACATCATCTACAATGTTGAACTTCAGGCTTCTGCCAAGGAACTATGAGGGGAAAGAAAAAAGAAAAAAAAAAGGAGTGCTAGTTCCAGGCATCCTTCTGTTCAACAACAAAGGGATAACAGACAGGTGCAAGCCATCTACCTAAAAAAAATATTCCCATTTCCCACAGCATCAGGTTAGCATTCCTCCTGCACTACACCTGGACCTTCCCTGCCAGTAGCCACTAAATGCATGTTATACCCAAGAGCATGGAACAAAGGAGACAAATACAGCCCTGACAGGGATCCTTATTTCCCAGGAGCCTTTAAGAAGGAGCTGAAAAGGTGAAGTGGGTGCAGAGGCTTGGAAGAGGGAAGAAGGCACCAAGACCAAGAGGCTGAGGTGATGAGCCATGAAAGAGGATGGCTGGAATGATGGCTTAAGGGACCACAGCCAGAAAGATGGAGAGGACTTGGTGGCTGCCTCTCACCCTACCACCCCTCAGTCTTGCTGCATCTTGGGTGGGAACTCCCAGTCCAGGTGGGGAAGCCCCAGATGAAAGGTAAGAAGAAAAGATGCACAGAAAACCTTTCATGGTCAGCCTATGGGACCCCAGCTCTTCCCCAGGGAGCAGCCCTCACCCCACAGGGAGGGCTGTGTGCAGGTGGATGGCAGTGACACAGCAGTCACTCCAGTCCTGCAGCAGCCACCAAAGTGTGGGGTGTCCAAGGCTGGGACCACATGCATCACAGGCTGGGAAGCATGACACACAAAGTAAATAACATGATTTTTTTTCCCTTTTTACAGATCTTGGGAACATGGTAAAACATACAAAAAACAAAAAGTAGTATTTTCAGTGGACCTTCCACAGATCACAGCCTTGCTACCAACAAAAAGTAAAAGGCAAATTCTCAGCCACAGCAGATCTCACTTCCTCTCCCCTTCCCCCCAGGGAGCCCCCCACATCCCTCCTGCCTTTTCTCAGCTTTAACCCTTCTGTTCCTCTTTTTTTTCTAACCCTCTACAGCAAGGCAGGCAATTGTGGCTACAGGACCCTCCCTATCCATTAAAGGAGAATGTGGCAAGCGATACCATAAATCTCTTTACAGTATCCCAATATGCTTTATCCTTCACTAAAAGTATGTTTTATTTGTCTTAAAGCTTAGGGTTCTCTACTCCAGAAAGACAAGACTGGCAGAGTGTGCAGGGGCATTCAGTGGTAGACCCAAGCAGGACTAAAGTGTTACCCAAAGCAAAGGACACTGTATAATTATAACATGTCCTTGCTTTCCCTGTAATTTTTCAAATACTTCCAAATTCACTGGTAAAATCCTAGAAAGCTTTCATGACACCATCAGTTTACAGCAGTGAAGTATTCCACAGATGAACTGAGCCAACTGATTTTTCTTTGCACTGCAACAAGTTAGGATGGAGAGTGTGCTGGTTACCAGCTAACAGGAACTGCCAGCTGCAGAACAAGAATATCTCAAGGAACTGTAGCTCCATTGTTGGCTTTTGTCTAATAACCAGTATGCCAAGTTGGATTTTCAAATAATTACTGGTGACAGCAAATACTGACAAGTACTCAACCATTATGCTTTAGTTTCTTCCTGTTGCTGCTTTATGAACTTGCCCTAAAGCAAGAGTTGGCATCAACACAGAGCACTGAAGCTGGATACAGTTTAATATTCTCTTTCACGATCTTTTTTAAAGACACCAAGCTTGCATGTGAATTTCAAGTACAGACCACCTACAGGAACAGCCCGTGTTGCATTCAGTTCAACATTACCAGAGAACTCAGCAAAGCCAACAGCCCAATTACTGGGCATATGCCACGGTCCAATCCTGTTCTTCATGAAGTCATTATTTTTTACAGATTTAACTCATATTTAAAGCAAATAGATAACTGCCTTTGTTAACCACACTGAGATTAAACTGAGTTAATCCCTCGGCACTAGAAAGAAATACCACAATTACTTTCTAATTAATGGAGTCATATTTTAATGGCTCCATGGCTTATAAATCTGAAACATGTTGCTAAATGCAATAGGGAAAATTGCTCTCTGGTTTAGTGCCAACATTGCCAAGGGAGATACAGCAAGCATAAATTTGCCCTTTGTGTCTAATAGCACGGTAGATTTAAAAATGCCTCCATTAAAACACTGATGTTTTTCTAAAGATACATTTGAGCCACTGGGTCAACATGTTCTCAGAAGTCACTCAAGATGGTCTCAAGTTGCTCTACAATTACACAAACGTGACATTATTTCCTATGTTGTGCTGTAGAGATATCAGTGTTTTCTCTGTGGTATATGTAACTGCTTTTTCTAAATGGGAAACAGAAGAGTATTTCATAGTGTTTCTTCAAAAAATACTGAAAACACACATTGATTTTAACATTACGGTGAAGCCTGTATGAGAATGAGGTGTAAAATCTTACAACAGATTAAACTTGGTTAAAAAATGGGGGTTATATGTCATTTAATCTCTGTGAAACACTACTGAAATAATGACCTGCTGAGTAGTAATTCTGTTACTTTTACAGAAGACCTCAATGCTATAATGACCATTATAAATCCTTTAGCATTGACAATACATTTGTGGGAAACACAAAAGGTGGACAGGCTCTTAGGTGTGAGAAAAAAGCAGGTTTCAGAAATAAAGCAAAAGAATTTAGGAACCAGCTCTGGCTGCGAAAACTTGAAGACAGAAGAGGATACAATTATATAGCAAGCAAGGGCATTAAAACAATGGTTGGAGTTTTTGGCTTGGCTGAGATAGTTTTTGAAGTTGCAAAAACTATGCTTAGCAAGATAGATAAGTTTAAGCTTAATAATGGAATATTAAGGCATAACAAGCAAGTATTGAGTACAACATGTACGTGAGCTGTTGAAGATTGGTTAAAACAATTGTCTGTAAATTTTAGAAGCATGTGATTGGATAAAAAGCTTGTAAGAATGTCTTTGGATGCTTGTGATGACGAGCTTTGCACCATTTCTGTCTCAACTCTGTATGTGAGACTGATAATGGAATAAAATAATAAAAAGGCTCCTGGAACACCTGTCTGGGCTCCCCATCCCATTTGCTCCCCTAAAACACTGACAATACACTCAGCTGGATAACTGTAATAATACACTCAGTGCTCCTTCACATTAGCACTTAGTTCCAACCTAACTATTATACAAGGCAGAGGTAAAGCCTTAGGTGGGTATTTGTGTATGTAACACCTACTGGCACTTTTGGCAAATTTTAGGCTTAATAATTGTCACTTTCACTTCTGCTAGAGCTTTCCCAAACCTGGACACTCAGCTCCTGCACTTGGTCCTCAGGCTGCCTTAGACACACATACCTTCAACATCTTCTAGCATCATGATGCTGCAGTCAATGCTTTCCCTGCTGTCTTTGGCACACCTTCTCTACTTTTTCTATGCAGTCAGATCATTCCTCCTTCTGCTACAAAAACAGGCCCATCTCCTCCCTAAACTCCCCAGGCTCCCTAGACTGCACGAGTGTGCCTTAGCTTTTCCCGTGCCTTCACACTTGGGGCCTTTTATGACACTCAGCAGAAGCATCAGCATCTTTGTTCTTGTTTGAGACTGTCTGTCCTATAAACTGCTATTCCACCAGGTGCTTTGTCAAACTGCTGTGCCTGGGGTTTAGCTACTTTATCTCATTGGCTCATCTTCAGTTATGAAACAGGAACTGAAGATTACCAGGAGTTTCATCACTGTAAACTTCAGCTGCAAACTGCATTTCTTTAATCTATAGCACATGAGATAATTTATTAAAAAAAAAAAAAAAGTCACCAGTTCTCAAAAAAATTTGCAGTTACCTCTACATGTCATGTACTTTGTCACTTTTTCTCAAAGAAAACTGATTCTTTAATCAGTTCTCTGTTCACTTAATTTTCCCCGTTGTTTGAAAACTCTTCTCACCCCCAGGGAGCAGAAAACTTTCCCTAGCAGAAGGCAAGAGTAGTGAAATAAATTGAAAATGTCATTTACAGAGCTCACACTTTCAGCTAGGAAATCATGTTGGATGCTTTTCAAAACACCCCAAGTTCTGCAGTTTCACAAAATCCTTGGTCATCTTTTTTGGTTGCACCAGCCATCTGTGTGAAGCCTGCCACAGGCTCCATTCTGATGGAGAATTTAATCAACATTTCATCAACAGCATCAGTGCCCTAGTAGAGTACCACTAGTGAGAGGGAACATCTGGAAACCTCATTTCATGCCCATGAAAGAACCACAAACGGTGCTTTTTTGGGCAAGCATTGGCTATCCATGTAGGACAAGAACCTAAGAAACCAAATAAGCCACAGATACACAACAGTGATTTCACAGAGTTCCTTCTACCAAAGCAAACCCACCTCCTGCTATAAACACCATCGTATCTTGTAGCAGTCATCAGGCCCCAGAAAAGTCTATCAGGAATTTCCTCTCAGTCAGAAGTCATATGAAAGGCAGTTTTCAACAAAGAAAATCCTTTCTGAGATATTTCCCCAAGCTAAAACAGTGTCTTACTGCTTTTTCTCCATGCCTGCTTCTGGCTACTAAGTGTCTAAGAAATATTTCATGCTCTAATTTGCACTGGAAGGATAATGAAATTAGAGCACTTGCCAGATTGCAGGAATACAGCAGATCAATAAATCCAGTATATGACTCATACTCTGGTACTGCCTACAGGCAAGCCAAACGAGGTGTGTGATGACAGGTGCTTTGTCACCCACAGCCATACAAATCAGAGCTGCCTTTCTGCACCAGGTATAAAAGAGAATCCAATGTGCACAAATGCCATCTATTCAGTGTATTGCTACAGTCAGACAAAAACGCTTCTGTGACCTCAAAACAGCTTTTATCTGTCCCCAGGAAGCGTTAATACAATTTTGCAGCCACACCACATAAAAGATGAATTTGCAGGGAAAAAACCCCAGTAATAATGTTCACAGCTTAACAAAAAAAAAAACAAAAAACAAAAACAAACAAAAAAAACCCCAAAAAACAAACAAACAAAAAAACACAACAAAAAAAAATCAAAACCAAACCAAAATAAAACCCCCACACACTGTCAGACAGGAAGAAATTGCTGAAGGGCCAAGTCATATAACACTATTTTTAATATCAACTAAAAAAATACTTATTTAATGACATTTGTGAAAGATTTCCATAGTTTAAGAAGCTCATTTGTGGAAGCCAACAGGCAGGTACATTTATTTCAGCTTTCATGGCAGTAGGTGCATGATAGAAAAGTATTTTAATCCTGTTTTCATATTGCAGGTATGTGAACATGAACATACATAACACATGTCAGTGCTACCATGCAAGTGTCACCAAGAACATTTGTTGGGCTGGGCCATTTACACAATTTACAGTGCTGATTTCTGCACTTCCAATACATTTTTTAAGACTGTTCCTCCTTACATAGACCTTCCCTGATGCCTTGTCAGCTTGGCATTGTCACCTTGCTGTAGCTGCTTGCTCAGCCTTGGGCTGGCACTAATGGTTAAACGGAGGCTGTGCAGTGACAGCATAAAACAAAGAAAAACACAAGGCAACTACTGCAGCAGAAAGAGAAGGCTTCCACGCTGTTTAATAATAATTTTGCCTCACAGTGAAGGTATTGGGGCTTAGAACATACAAGAGATTCTATGTCCAAGAAAGCTGAATTGCATAAAATAAAGTTGAATTGAAATAGATTGTAATTAAATTAGTCCAAAGAACTGTGCAGACACTTATCCCTGACTTGAGCAGCTTACCAGCTTTAACGTAAAGCAGTTTAATTAGTTTGACTAAAACTGAAATATGTTCCTCTTAAAACAAGCATCACTGTTTTTAGTATTCTTAAATAAAAGACAATTCAGATTGTATGAACAATAAGCATAACTTACTGGTTAGAAAAACCTTAAAACAGAGACCATCAAGAAGTGGAAATATTCAGCTAGTCCATCCAAGAATCTTGTTTAGTAACAGTTATAGCTATATCACAACTGCAAAAGCACACAAAGTCGGTTTCACAAGAACAAATAAAGGCAGAACAATGTTTGCAAAGTAAAGCCATTGCAAGCAGCACTCTGGTGAAAAACCTGTTACAGAACTAATAACATTTTTTGACTCAATGTTTAAATTAATTCTTGAGTATGTTCAGTAATGCCTAAACTGATGCAGAAGAAAGCTTGTCTCAGTTCACCTGAAAGATACCAAGGCTAGGCAAGGTGAAGGAGAACTACTTCTGAAGTCCAAAAAGAATGGGTCCTTGACAAGCTTAATTACTGTTGTAGATGGGTCAAAATTCATAAGAAATTAAAACACTATAAATGGAATAAGTTATTAATGTGGAATCTAAAATGTGAACTATATCTTGTAAATTGTATATATGTTTAAACTTAGTTGTGTTCAGAGTACACCTTGGCAAGTCTCATGACATCTTGCTCAAGGAAGGTACTAATTAACATAAGAAGTGCAGGCAAGCTCAGGAAATGACCTCAGACCCATGATTTCACCTTACCCAACAAGAATCTTTTTCCATCTGAAAGAAGCAAGAGATAGAATCTGCTGCTCCTTGGACATTGCTGATGAATGGACCTATTGCTCGAGATACCTCATTGTAATCATATAAGGATTTCTCATCATACGTTGGGATGAGTTACTGGAAACCATCAACCAGAGCACAAAGAGAATCCTTAGACACATCAACATCTAAATGTACCACTGAGCACCGGACCTGAGTATCATCAAGAATGAAAAGGACAATGGATTTCATAGCCAAGAGCAAGAAAAACAGTATAAAAACTGGACTCAAACATCTCAAAGGTGTGCACTTACCTCTCTGAACTGCTGGTGGTCAGAGCTGTGTATGTGTCACCCAGAGTCAAGAACCTAGGCTTGGCCCTGTTTTCTTTTACAGTGGCTGATTTTGATTGTCAATTTGATTAAAATAAATTTTATTGGTTTTTATATTAAAAATTTGGCTTGCGCAAATTATTAATCTAATGAAATTGACAATTCATTTATAACAATTACCAAGAACCCTAAAGGAACAAAGAGATCAGCAGAAATACAGAACAAATTAATATGCTGAAACTAATACCCTAAGGAGAACCTGACCAGGAATCTATTGAGCTTCAGGCTGAATTTATTTTGTCATGTATTTCAGAAAAATTTACAACATGAGCTGTGAATTACAACCATCCAACACAGAGTCTAAAGTGTGATTCTTCCCAACTGAAAAATACTGAAAGCCTCCCATCAGTCCTGTCCAATAAAGGACATAGAGCAGCTGTAATTCTGCATGGTGCCCCTTTATTCAATAGTCAGTTTGGTCTTAATACATTTCCTGCACATCCCTACAATTCTCCTTCCTATTTTCTTTGCAGAAATAGGCAGGTAGTCTAAAGAAATCCTCTTCACAAATAACCTCCAAGTGCAATGTGCTTCACCCTCGATTTCTAAACCCGCTGTTCTTGACTGTTCTCACGCTGTTCTTGACTGTTTAACTTCCTATGACCCTCCTGTTGCTCTGTCACTCCCCAGTGCCATTTCCTCTGCTTCACAGTTTACTGGCTCTTCCCTTCTGATTTGGGAAAACAGCCTCACACAATGAGGGCAAGAGGCAGACGACCTAATGGAGCTCTTCCATCTCTAACTCCTATGAACAGTGCCTGTGACTCTTTTGTTGGTTTGTTTGTCCCTTCTAGCATTAATTAGGTTTCTAACAAGTGCATTGTTTGCTAGAATGGCACGAAAGAAAACATGTTAAAGCAACCAGCTGGATCGAGTTGACCTATAAATTCATCTGCTTGTTTGCTAACTAGATAGTGTCTCGTGGCTATATGATACAGTGATTGCTCAAACAAAATAAACGAAAATTCTGAAACTCACCACAGCTTTATTGTGTCTAGGCACGGTTCTTTGATATGAGATCTTTTGTATGAAACTGGCAACACAAAAGGGTATAAATGCTATTACATGCTTTCCCCTAGCACTGTAACAGGGTTTTGCTCTTTATCACAAGCTTGTGTTCATTATGTTTTCTCTCACATTTCACTCACATATTCTATAATGCCAGGCACTAAACTGGCATATTAAGATTTTCTAGTAAGATTAAGCAGGATGCATTTTTAACTGTACTGTCATACCAGAAAAGATGAGTCTAAGCACAATAAAAATTAATTTGTTTCTTTTCCTTGAAGATTCAGTTACACTGACTATACTTTTTATTCTGAAACACCTGTACAGATAACGATAGATCTGATTTAAAGATGTATAAAATATAGCTTGCAATTTATTTGTGTAATTGCCTGATAGTAGAAACTCCACGCAGATCCTGCAGCTGATGACCAAGGCAATTGGCTTTATACAATTACCAAATGAAAATATAAATAACATGAAGGCATTGAGAGCAGAAACAAACCAAATCATTGTCTGAAGAGTTACTGAGGGCTTAGAACTGGAAGCAGACAATTTAATGCAGAAGACCAAAGCTTCTGCAGTTTGCAAATAAATCATTGTAGACTCCTGGGGGGAAAAAACCCAACCAAACCACAGCAGAGACAGTGATTCCAAAATGAGAACTGACATGCTCAAAGAAAAGAGCTAGCAGACAAAAACCTGTTTTTAAGGACACAGTCCTGTTTGCAAGCTCCTTCATAACTACAGCAGCACCAGGAGAAGCACGAGGTCAGGCCTGAATCACTGGCCTGTATAAGGGGTCATTTGTAGCTATTCTCAGAGCGCTCAGACCGTGTCCCATTTAAGTCCATTTTGCACTGGAATAAAGGTTTACATAAGACACTGAGCAAAGATGAATGACACACTGAAAACAAAAGGTCTGTGGAAGAAAAAACAGCTTTTGGAGGAAGAAGGAGTTACTTTTTTCACCAGAAGTCCTGTGGACAGTCCCCCTAGTGATCCTATAACTGTAACTTATACAGCTGGCTCTCAAGTGCAAGTGCACATGTGGTTGCTGGTGCATAAAGGGCTGACACAGGCTGGCTTGATACCACATCTAGCTCTGGTAACTTTGCATGGCCTATTTAATCAAAACCCATTATCAAATGCCACTGCTGAAAAGCACAAGAAGCACGACTTTCCGCAGTGTGCTGGCTGTTAGTGCTCTTATTCCCCGTTCCCTGTTCCCCAAGAGGCTGGTATGTCTGTGAAGTGTCCAACAGATGAAGCTGATAAAGCACAGCAGCAGCTATCTAACCTGGGCATCTGAATGGACTCAAGTCTGCAGGTACACTCTGCTCCACTAGTCAGAGGAGTGCTCCTTATAAATGCATTCCTCTGCTCTGTTGGCCTTCAAACGGCTAAGCAAAGCCCCATTTCTTTGCTTGCAGGCAGAACCCTGCACACACAGATGTGGCTTCTGCCTGGACATTCAGCCACAGTGCTGCAGAAGGACCCTGACTCGAGCTTTCAGGGCTCACAGTGATCTAGTAGGTCTTGTTAAGAGATCCATTAAAGTCATCATGTATGTCTTTAAACTGATGATGCAAGGCAGGGTAGGAAAAAAAATAAAACAAAAAAACCCCAAAAAAACAAGAGGACAGCAAACTTTCTGGAAATACTGCAAATATTGTGTTCTCTTGGATTCTGATGGTGGGCTGGAACTGTTTGTTCTAGATACAGAACCAACACCTTCACTATTTATAAGCTCTAAAGGATCCACTATAAGACCTGGAAGCCTGGCTCTACAGTCACAATGCCCAGGTGAAAGAAGGCAGAAATATCCATCTCTTCTACAAACAGGAAATTAAGGCATGGATTGTCCCACTGGCACACTTCACCTTGCTCAGCAGCTGCTTCAGGGAATTCACTGGGGCACCAGAATAGGGTGTGCACAGCCCCCAGGAACTAAAACATACCCATCAAATCCATTGCCATTCTTCCCAAGGAAGAAGAACAGGTGTAAATGACTGATTTACAGTGCGTTTGGCTGTTCACTATTCACAGCTATAACCTATTCAAGTTTCTTGCCTAACAACACACAGGTGATGGCTGCAGAATACCGGCCTATACCAGCTCCAGTGGGTTTTAAGCCTCGCATAATTGGTCTGAAGCAATGAGAGACCTCTCCAAAGCCTCGGTTATGCCCCCTGTGATGTGTGTTTGCTGTATGTTCAAACACTGCTCTGGACACAGTTCAACAAAGTAGAAAGGAAACTGAAGCTGATGTAAAGGGCACTAGGAACAGAGACAACCTAAAGGGAAAATCCTTGGGACCTTTTTGAGGACAGCATCTACAATAATGTTCCAATAACAACAGAGAGGGAGCACATTTGCATGATAGATGCTCAGCTCAGAATACTCTAGGAACTTAACTACTTTACATTCTTTATGAGTTGCAGAGGGTGTAACAGAAGGTAATATGCATAATCCACCACACCAAGCAAATGCAAATAATCCCATGGAAGCTTACTAACAAGCCAGGAAAAGCAGGGCACAACTACAGCGTCACTGCAGTGTCACACATTACTCCCTTGAATGTGGTACAACAACAAGATAACACTCAGAAGAAGCTGCTTTTCTTGATATCATCTGCTCAAAAGAGGTAAAATATTTCAAACTAGTGACAGAACAAGATATCCCACCTATTTAATATGTATTCAACCTTGTAGCAACTCTAAGACAGGGAAAAATCATGGTTTATAATACTTCAAAATTCTGGAGCTGTGTTAAACTTATCCTATGTGTCCTTTCTAAAGAACATGAGCAAGTCCTTCATCTGAAATCCCCTATCATTTGTTGACAGTGCCCAGAGCAAATTGGATGCTGCCCAGGGAATTTGAGAGCAAAATATCATTCAGCACATTAAAAGTGGCCTTGAAAAAGTGTGGTCACAGATGAGGTATTTGTAGAGGTGCCAGCTTTAAGCACACATGAAGTGCATGAAGCAAAGAGAGGACCTTTGCCCAAATCATAGCATGGTAAAAGCTGTAACAAACATAAATCAGGAGTGATGCAGTCTCTATTACAAAAATTACAGCTTTGAAATGCTAAGAAATGACACTGGTAATGAAGATAACAAACTGGCCT
Source organism: Lanius collurio (assembly GCA_020086605.1). NCBI lineage: Eukaryota > Metazoa > Chordata > Aves > Passeriformes > Laniidae > Lanius > Lanius collurio. The sequence continues at coordinate 23,621,502 of JACBWW010000009.1, read as the reverse complement.
ATGACAAGTAACGTAGGCTTGTCCTCCTACAGTTCAACATCTGTATCATTGATCAAACAGCCCTGCTCAGCTCCTCAAATCTAAATTGACAAATGACTCATTTTTTCATAACATGAACAAAGGGCTTTGTGGGGCTTCAATCTATGTGAGCATCAATGTTTTTGACATTTTGGAATGTATGAATGTATGAAGCTAATCTCAAGCACCTTAAAACAGTTGCATCTGATATGTCCACTGCTGAAATCCAGTTCACCTGGAAATGGCAGAACAGAACATTAATTTTATATGTATGCTCTAATAAATATTTTGCCCAATTAACATGATAAAAACATTGCTAGTTACAGCACAACATCTTAATAGAATTGTTTCCAAAAGGAAACAATTGTAAATGCTAATTTTCAGCTCAGTGACCAACCAGAAAGGAGTGCTGTTACTTGAACTTCTATTTTCAGGTGTTAAGAATGGAATCAAACTGTAAATGCCAAAAACGGTCTCTGAAAAAGTGTTGAAAGATAAAGGATAATATTAAAAATATTGAAAAACACAGATGATGTACTCATGATGGATAAACGCCTCAAATATATGAGCATGTGAATAAAATTATGGTTTTACTGCAGGCATGTGGACATGCAGCTGAATAGCTGTGGCAAGATTGTGCCTGTATAGGCACTACATGTAATAATACCCTGTACTAAAACTATTACTTCATGCTTATTCATTCTTTCTAGCTTTTACCCTCTATATTTCAGGCAATACTTTCTAGCAACAAGGAAGGAAAGGGTTTTTCAATTTTTAAGCACGCATTGCCACAGGGCAGAATTCAGAAGGACTGTGATGTTGATAATTTGGTAATAAATCTTGATGTTCTGTTCTTAAAAAATAATTATGGTACTCTGAACTGCAAATCTATAAAAACGGTTCATAATGAACAAACTATAAACTATAGAGCCTAAAAAAAAGATATTTATACCTTTTTTTTCATCCAGGATCAAAAAACTTAGCCTCTCTACCAGTTTCCTCAAACTTTAAAATCAGAGAAATAAAACCAGATGGCATCATGCATCTGGTAAGAAATTTACTTAGCAACTGGCTTGCCAGCTATGTTGAGGATAACTTCATAGTAAATGTTAACACTGGAAGTTTCTTTTCCAGTCTCATTTGATTGAGAAGTTCCTTTATTTTAATGGAGGTTGAGAAACTCTACATTAAAAGAAATTGTATTGTTACTGCCGATTTCAGGTGGACTATCTACAATTGTTAATTAATTGCATGATGATATCCAAATGTATCATTTTATAAGAGTAGAAAATGCAATTATATGTGGTAACCTTATAAATTGTATTTCAGATGCAGCAATTTAAAGTTCACATTCCTGGAAATCAAAAATATTCAGTGCTTTATAGTTTTCCAGCTTAACCTCTTCTGTTAAGCACACAGACTTCCTCAAGACAAAATAAGAAAATAATACTACTATACTGACATGTTAAAGAATATACCTTCTGCAAAGAAATCTGCTTGCAGTGGTCACTTTAAACACCACCTTTGCACAGACTTCTTTGTGCTGTTAAAAGCCAAGCAGTCAGGGCTCTGGACAAATACGTACTGGTCCCACACCACTGGGTGTGTCAAAAACTAGGACTGGATTAAAAAAAAATTAGTTAGTAAACTCCTTCTCAGGACCACAGGAAAATCCAGGCTGGACAGGACCTCAGGATGTCTTTAATTCAACCTCCTGCTCAAAGCAGGGTGAGCTCTGAGCTCAGACCATTTTTCTAAGGCTTGATCCAGCTGGGTCTTGAAAGCTCTCAAGGATGGGAACTGCAACAGTCTCTCTTGGTAGCCCACTTCCCAACTGTCCTTGTGGAGAGAATTTTTTCCTTATACCCCATCTGAACCTTTTTTGTTTCAGTTTATGCCATTGTCTCTTGTCCTCCTGTCATATAGCACTGCTGAGCCTCACCCCATCTCCATCATTTTTCTCTAGATTGTGGAAGGATTCTGTTACACCATCCCAGAGCCTTCTCCGGACTGAACACACTCTGTTTCTTCAAACTCTGTGTCAAAGGTTTAAAAAACTTTATTCTCAGTAAGAGTAATGCAAATTCAAACATTTATATAGAAGTGATGACCCTTAAGACAGCAGTGTAAATGAAATTAATAAGTGGACATGATTTGTGTGGCAGTGATGTCTCTGAATGCTAGTGAAAATTATTCCAATCAGAACCTTGTGAAAATAAACTCTATTTGTGTACCAGGAAAAACAGTTTTCTGTGTTTACTAGGATTGTTTTTATCAAGATGGTGTGTGAAATGCTCTAATAGGCAAACTGAGTTAGCAGTAGCTGTGTACCTGCTGGGAAGTCATATGCTGCCCTTCATTAATGCTTCAGGTATACTCTAAAATAAAACTTGGAACACATTGCAGACCTCAAGGGAATAAGTAGATGAGTAACTCTGTTAGAATGGTATTATAACATTGGTTTGCAAAACCAGTAATAATCTATACAAAAAGACAGATGGGTAAAAGTTCTTGATTATTTTAAAGATAGTTTCAACTATTCTCATGTTAAGTTTTGGATCCTCAGATGTACACACCAAAGGGTGCTTTCCATAAGAATAACAATAGATTTTCCTCTGCAACAGCATATGGTAATACTTCCTAAATTGCCCTTCTGCAACAGGTGCTCTATTTTATGATGTAATTTTACCTGGACCTTTAATGTATAAAGCCATAAAATAATGAAGCTGTTTCCAAGGTAAATGGGGCCACCCATTCACTTCATCCTGTGTTAGAATTGGAGGCATCAAGGTGCAAGCATGGAAGTGACTATGAACATAACATATTAGGGTCACATACTACTTTGATTTATGCTCAACTACCACCTAAAGTCAGACTTTTAAGATGAAGTTTGGGCATTTAATCTCTCCACGACAGCCACCGTTGCAGGTGGGTAACCACAATTCATTATCAAAAGCCACAATCAATACTGAGTGCCTTGAACTCATAGAGCTGCCTGCTGAGCTTATCCAGCAGCATGAAGAACTCGATGTGCACTGCGGTGACATGAACGTGCCAGTCCTCACATCTGTGGCCTAAGAAGGCTGATTGTGCGAATTTTACAGGGAGAATTTAACCCTTGGCTCCTTCATTCTGACACTGAAGGTCCTGCCCTCAAACCTTCTGGTAATTTTCAACATTATACATTCAGCTATGATTATTCATTTAAGAAAATGGCATAACACAGGGAAGTAATTAAAATGTCTGTTCTAATTCTTTACCATGCCCACATCACCTAATTTGTTTTAAAATGCCAGAATAAATGCCAAGCACCTGAGTGTTTAAACAGTTAATGAACTGATTTACCTCCTTTCCTAACATTTTCCTCCCAGGGATAAATTAATGACTAATGAAATCCCTCTGAATTATTTTCATCTATCAAATAAAACCAAGGATTTGGCCTATGGACTATTTTAGCAAGTTGTGTTAAAGCTACCTTATGACTTTGCAATCTCTCTTTTACCTATGGCTTTGCAGCATATTTCAATGCTCAATTTCCATGGCAAAAAATCAGCATATCCTCTGGATCACACAGGAGTGCTAGGCCTGTCAGTAACAATCACTGCATTAGGCAGACAAGGCAGACTGCAGAAACCAGAGGCGTAATTCATTTCTTATACATTACTTTAAACAGGACACAAAGCGAGGGTTGTGGTTGAGCTGGAAATAGTTCAAAAAAAAATGGAAGGCTGTGACTAAACACAGGAAATAATGAAGGGAGAGATGAAGGGACAAGGAGGTGAAATAATGCTGTTGATTGCCAAAACATTTACAAATGTATCAGTTTTTATGTAAGTATGGTGATAATCAAATCATCATTTTCTGTACCTTTGATAAATGCGCTACAAACACACAGTGACAGCCAGAGCCCTGGAGAGATGACAGTCGGAACAGAAGAGGCAAATAAAAGGTAAAGGGCTCAGACAGCACTGACTCGCCCAAGGCCACATCACTTCCAAATGGCAAGAGCATCCTTTTACTGATGCAGCTATTGCTTCCTTCCATGTCTTCTTCAGTAAAAAGACAAAGCGAAGGTTGGTTTCATGCAGGCGAGAAGAACCCAATGAGATGTCAGTGCTGCTTTGAGCAGACAGGTTGGTAGGTCTATGGTTTCCCTGTTACTCATTTTTTTTGTAAGGCCATGCCAGTGCATTCCTGACAGGTGCTGGAGGACACCCTGGAAACAGGAGCCGTGCCCTCTTTCTTTGACACGCAACAGGTACACCAGAAGTGAAATAAAACCCTACAGTCTGCCCCTTCCTTCAGATGCTCCCTTCTGTCTCCATGCATTGTGGCTGGGGGAGCTCTTGGGTATTTTCCCTGAGTAGTTTCAGACCAGTTTTCTGCCATGGCTGGTCTACCACTCTCCAGCTGCAGGGAGGGCAAACAGGGCTATGAGAGCATCCCAAGACTCCTCCAGAGGATCATCCATCCTAGCCCTGCCACCACGAGTAGCAACTGCACCACTGCCAGAGTCACCCAGGGGACAGCATTGCTGGATGTGAGGAACTCTTGCCATCAGCAGCAGAGAGGAGCTGGGGAGACACCTGCCAGTCACATACCTGTTGTGCCTATATTCCATCTGCTAAAGTGACCCAAGGAAAGCAAATAACTCAGCCAAGTTTTCCTCAGCTGTTAACTCTGGTATCAGACTGCAGCTGTGCAGTTCACAGTCGGCCCAGCACAGACCTTCCTCAAAACCTAAGCATTATTGCAGCTGTTCCACATGGTGTTAATGTGGCTGTGATGTTCCTTTGGTCTAATTGAAAAGCACCCGTGCTAACTCCATGCCATTTGCCTTGACAAGGAAGACTTCTTTTTAATCCCCAGATCAGCCTCACTAAGCAGAAGAGCACAAACATGACATTTATAAAAGGAGAGCGCCCACAGATGCTCATGTGCCACATGAGTGTTTGCTACCAACAACTCTTCTCCCATTATTTAAAGTGATTTCTGAAATTACTCAAAACTCCTAAGCACATGTTACTGGATTTTACCCATAGTCTATTTTAGTACAAGGGCGGACATAAGAGCTTTAACAAACTCACAGGCATAAAAAGGCTTGATGTCTGCCAGGAGACCACAACTTCTGCAGGCTTTTGGTTTGTTGGTTTTTTGTTTAGGTTTTTTTTTAATCTATGAGAGTCCCATAAACAAGAAATTCCCCTAAAGGAAACCACATGCCTTCTCTTCCTCCTTCTCCATCCCCCCACATTTCTTTTCCACAGAATTACTTCTTTTCCACACATGCTGCCTGCAATGAAAGAGCCAGAAAAGAGGTAGAATCACACACATCCTGCCTCTGAATCTCAAACAAGAAATCCGTCGGGGGCAGAAATCCCTTTCGCAAAGCACGAGTAAATCGAGGCACTAAAATCTATAAACACAAATCGGCGAGCTACCGATTTACCAAGGAGAAGCTCTGCTGCTCCGCATCCCCGGAAGGATGGGCGAGTGGATTTCGGCAGGAAACCCGCTCCGCTTACCTTGATCATGCTGGCAGGCGCGGGGGGGGGATGTTGCTGCCGGGCTCTCGGAGGGATGGAGCCGGCGGATCGCCGAGCTCCGGGGCGGATACAGCGGCGGCGGCGCTGCGCGGGATCGGGGCCGGCCGGAGCGCCCGCTGCTGCCGCCGGGGCTGCCGCTCCGACTGCCGGTGCTGGGGCTGCTGCTGCCGCCGCCGCCGGGCTCCGATTGCATCAGCGGGCGAGGGCGGCGCGCACGGCGGGCGCTCGGGGAGCTCGGCGAGGGGCTGGGGGCCGCCCCGCCCCGCTGCTCCCGGCGGCACCGACACCTCCTCCCGCCCGCCGAAGCCTCGGGAAGCACCGGCTCGGCCGAGTCCCCACCCGCACCTTTCCCGCCCGGGTCACCTCGGCACTAAAATGGCCCCGCATCGTGCGCGGCGCCGGCCGGGGGGAGACCATTCAGTGCTTGTGCTGTAATTCAGACTGAGGGCGACACGTTCTTCCCAGCAAGCATTAACCAACTCATCGTTTTCTGAGTCATTTCCTCTGTCTCGCGTCCGACTCGGCTGACACACCAACACCTCACAGTTATCCCTCCCATTGCCAGCTCTTCCCCGTTTGCCCCCGCCACCGCTCCGGGCACGGCTGGTGCTTGGTGCCCCAGCACTGCCACCCAACACAGACACAGGGGGGCCATACGACCCATCGTAGCTGGAATTAGTGGGGCTGCCAGATGTTTCGCTGCTCACCCGTACCCCCAGTCCATGCTGGAGGGCTGGTAGGTACCTGCACAGCTCTGCACACCACCGTGAGCCACCACTCCTGCATTACCTCCGAGTTCTGGTACCTGGCACGCAGCTGACCAGCACCTCAAGACAAAAGAATAAATACAGCAGCCTGTCCACTTGTGTTGCTTCTACCGTGCAGCTGCTAGTGAAACTAATGCAAAAAAAGCCACGATTTTTTAAGAGAAAATGCCAATGTCATGTTCACAAAGTGCCTACTTTCATCATAGCTGATTTTACATTTAAGTCTTTTCTTCCTTTACTAATGTTTTTACAGAAGTTTTCCCCTTTTGATCACCTTTAGAGTTGTTGTAGGAAGACTTTTCATCTCGGTGCGACTGTCAGAAGTGCCAAGTTCTGCTTTGCACGATGTACATGAATTATTCTCTGTTGTGCAGTGCCAGAGATTGGTTACATAACTAGATTTTTGTTCCTCTTGCTCTTCAGCCAGGTAAAAAGCACCATTTAATGGATTTACAAGCATTTTGGGTTCCAAAAGAACACAGGTAAGCGACAGTACCCAAAATGCAAGTTCACATGAGCAGTGATGTTTCAGCAGCTGTTTAGGAGAGAAGAAAGATGGAGCAAAAAACAGGAGGCAGAGAAAGCAGCAAAGAGGCTTCAGGCAGATAAAAATCATCATTAGGGCAGGGTCCGTTTAATGCAATATCCTGCCTCTGACAGTACACAATAATAATGCCTGCAGAAGAGTTTCAAGAAAAGAATAAGGACATAGAGGCACTTTGCTCCATATACTCTTTCTACTACACACTCTTATCCTCAAAGGGTTTATACCACATCAACTTCCTGAAAGATGAATTCTCTAGGCTTAACAGTTCCTCATGGATTTTTGTTCTATTAATTTGTTCCTTGAATCTACATAAAATTTGCTATCGATCAGATCTTGTGCTCATCAGTTCCACAGTTTATCTCTGTTCTGTGAAAAAACTCATAATGCTTTATTTTGAATTTGCCACTTGCAAATTTCACATAATTCTCCATTTTTCTTATACTGTGAGACTGTAAGCACAAATGAAGAGCATTTCACCCCCTGTATGTCATTTGTGATTTTACAGGCAGTTGTCAAATCCTCTGTCAGCCATCTCCTTTCTCCAGATGAGGAGTTCTGATCTTTTGTGTTTACTATAAAACAGTTCAATAACTTTGAGCATCCTTGATTTAGGATGGGACATGAACTACACAACACTCTCAAAAAGTAGGTCACCATATTTAATTTTAATTTGCCTTTTTCCCCCTCCTCTATTTCTTTTTATTATAGTCCCTTTTCCTGTTTTGACTGTTTATGAGCACTAAAACGAACCGATTTGTGAACTACTTAATCCTAAGATTTCTCTGCTGAAAGGCAACACTTCGTTCATAACCCACTCATTTAATAAATTGAATTTGTTTTTTTTTTTTGCTATGTGCATAATTTTATACTCACAGACATTATTGTATGTTATTTTTACAACTGTATATTCAGTTTCATAAGGTCCTGCTGCCGATAGCCCTAGTTTGGTTGAATTGTTTTAACACCCTTACCCTAAAGGCTTTAAATCTTGTCAGCAAACTTTGTTCTTTCTCTGTTTGCCTCATTTTCCCCTTCTTTCAAATACAGACTCTCTCTTCTGTTCTTATCTCTTACTCAGTTAAAGATATCAACCATAAAAGCATCTTTCTTTTCTATGAGCCTTTATTAAGAGACTTTTTCAAATGCTTTGGAAATCCAATTAGATTGTATCCATTGGACCTCTACTTCCTTTGAAGAAGTTTATAGATAGACAGGTCAGGATTTCCTTTCAGAAAAATCATACTGAGTCTGCCTCTCAATGGCATATTTATCTCTATATCTTTTTGCATTTCTTGTTACAGGTTGTACATTTTCTACAGACTCGCTTCAGTACCCTGAATCCGTAAAAAAAAAAAAAAAAAAAAAAAACAAAAAAACCACAGAGCTGTTTGAGTGCAATTTTAATGTTTCCAGAGCTCAGTTTACCAGTCTGAACAATCAGCCCTTTTTTTAAGTTCTCTGCAACACGCTCCACCCGTAGAGGCGTATTTCAAATTATCCTTAAACAGCTGCCAACTACCAAGGTACAGAGCAGAATCCATGGCCTGGGCAAAACTAAGAAATAGGAGAAGGAAAGGGAAAGAAGAAATATTATCTGAACTACAGAGGAATTGTGGAAAGCCAAACCACTATTTATTACATATCTAGAATATGTAATAAAAAGAGATCTTTATATTGATCTTCTGCTTTTATTTGGGGCCAAGTTGTCCCTGAACCTGCAAATAAAAGTCAGAAAAAGGAGACCAAAACTCAGAAAAGCTGCACAACTTGCTTTAAAAGTTGAATCTTGCTGCAACATCCCAAAACCTGAAGTTGCCATTAGTAAATGTATTTTTGCAGCAATAGCTTGCATTGCCTCAGTCTAATTACAGTCCTTTATGAAAGGCTGCAGAAGTTACAAGGCAAGGGACACTAGATCATTACCTCTAATGATTCACTCAGTTGCATTGATCCATTGGTAAGAAATTATATTTTCTACAGTCTAAATATTTAATTTTCATAAAACATTATTCACTTCAGCGCTAGTTTTTCTATTAACACCAAGAATTCTGTGAATGCTTGACAGTACTGTTCAACTTTAGAAGTTTTAATAAGTAAAATTTTCACAATTCTAAGAGAATAAGGTAGTTTAGATGCTCTGAGTCCAAAGTGTTTCCACAAGTTCTAGGGAGCTGAAGAATTTGAGTCACACACATTTTCCAAACCAGACCTGAATAAACTCACCTTTTAGCCACTGAAATATGAGGAACTACTGTTGTGGAAGTGAAAAGGCTGTACGATATAAAGCCAAATGGGAAGTGTTGAAAGAGGAAGCTTGTAGTTCTATAATTCTGTAAGAATAAAGAGCAGAAACCCTTCTTGATACACTTTTCAAGGTTTCCTCTACAACCCTGGTTGTATCCTCAGTAGAGGATAGGGAAAAGGTGGGTAGAAACCAGGTTTTCCGTGTAAGAGAAAGCTAGGATTCAGAGATTTTCTTCTTTCTTCTGAAATGGCATAAAAACTTCCTGTAGAAGAATGTGGAGAAACCAAATTTGATTCAATCAAAAGGTATCATTTAGACAAAGACTGTGCTTCAGTTTGATCCTGATCTTTCAAAGCTCTTTGTAATATAAGCCCTTTCAAAATGTGTTCCAAAGCTATTTTAAAAAAATAATTGTATCTCTTCCAGAAATACCAGAATGTTATGTTTTGATCTTTGTGAAATACTTTACTTCTATGTTAGCTTTTCTACTAAAGCTTAATCTTGCAGTTTCTATGACTGCATGTAAGTGCATTGGAGCAAATATTTAAAATAAGATCAACTTTCATCTACAATATTTTTCAGAGAAAACTTGTGTCTGATTTCAGCTACAAAACTAAAATTCCTAAGAGCCATTAAGAAAGTAATGGCAGAACATGATTTCTGTATAGCTGCCTTGCAGAACTGGGAATATAGTTGTGGAAAGCTTTTAAAGTGAAGGGAAGACAAACCTTCGGTTAAGAATCAGGTTGGTAATGTAGAAATTTCCTAAAAGAAAATAAAAAGTATTATGTAATTATTATACATGTATATAAAAAGTATTCTGTAATTATACACATATGTGTTCAGATATGTACAAAATGGTAGGGCAGGTTGTTTTTAAAATCTTTTTACTTTGGGGAGGGAGAGGTCCTTTAAAGATTGGTCATTTGGGACTATAACAATGATGGGCAAAGCTGATGATTGCAATTACTAGTCTTCCTTTTGGAAAAGAAGAAAGTTAGGATTGTTTGCAGAAACAGAAAGAGGAAAGCACCATGGCCTATCTCCTTGTGGAAGGACTTGAGTGGGGTGCAAGGTTTCAGGGGATGTGATTTGCAGATCAGCAAGATGTTTTTGTGGCAGCACCTTCTCCCAGTACTCATTCCCTCACTTCCATCCTCTTACCGTTCCCCCACCTCCTTGGCCATGCCAGCCCCTCTGTGTGCGGGCTGTGCTGGAAAACCCATTAGCAGAGTGACCTGGGTGTAAAAATCCCATATGAAAAGCCCGGGAGTATGAAGCAATTGTCAGAGATGCTGAAGGGAGGAAAGCGCCTCAGCTGCCGCCCTCACAAAGAGCACGGGCTGCACAATTACCCTCACAGAAAGAAACATTAAAAACCAAGAGTTGGGAGAGGAGATAAAAGGGAAAGCAGCCACACAACATCTGACAACCAGGGAAATGCTGACAAAGAGACTGAAAGGAAAAGGCCTGCATGAGTGAGGGTAATTGGAACCAAACAAACACATCTCTCCCCTTTCATTCCCACCCTCTGAGGGAAACAGCATTTTACGCATTCCTCCTAAACAAGCACTTTGTGAATGTGTCACTTATTTCTGCCCGGAGAAGCAAGAAAAACATCGTGCTTCGGGAATTAACCAAGAACAAAGTTTGTTTTCAACATTTCTTCCAGTCTTCTGTTTTCCAGCTACTCACCTCACCTCTGCCTCATCAGTGGCTCTTCCAGAAGGTTCTGGGTGGCTGCACCTGCCTCACCCCAGTGCTGCCAGCCCCCAGCCCTGTTGGAAGGGGACAGGCTTCCTACAGGTCACATCATCAGAGCAAAGCCTTCAAAAGGCTTTTAAAGAAGGTTAAGTGCTCCAGAGCTAGGAGTGGAGGAGGCATAGGGTGGGCAGCAGGGGCCAAGCCCACCCCAGCTCGCTCTGTTTGAGGCTTTAGCTCCTGGGTCATGTGAATCCTGAGCTCTCATCAAAATCAACCCGCTCATTCACCTTTTAAATGGCATACCAGGATTCCTCGCTACCCTATTTTCCCCATCCAATGTTGCTCCCAAAGTTGTTTCTTTGTCCCCCCACTCAGCTCTGCCTAAAAACATAGAAAAGTGAGAGAGGGGAAACACTTAATGTTTTGTGCAGTTGAGGGTTTTTTTTGAGGGGGGAAGAAGTAAGTGGAGGATAATTCTCTACACAAGTTCATAGAACGATAGAACTATTTAGGTGGGAAAAGACTTTTAAGGTCACTGAGTCCAGTCATTACCCAACACTTCCAAACCCATCACTAAACCATGCCCCTGAGTGCCACATCCACACTTGTTTTAAATATCTCCAGGGATGGTGACTCCACCACCTCTCTCAGCAGCCATTCCAATGTCTAATCATTCTTTCTATGAAGCAATTTTGCCTAATGTTGAACTTAAACTGCTCTGGTGCAGCTTGAGGCCATTTCCTCTTGTCCTGTTGCTGGTTGCCAGAGAGCAGAGCCTGACCCCCATCTGGCTATACCGTCTTGTCGGGGAGTTGTAGAGAGTGATAGTGTCTACCCCGAGCCTCCTTTTTTCCCCAGGTCCCTCACAGGACTTGTGTTCCAGACCTTCACCAGCTTTGCTACCCTTCTTTGGAGCAAGAAGTTTGACAGTTAATGATAAAAGCCACTCAGCTGGAGCATCTGGAAGATTCACTGCAGAACTGCTTGGTTTCATTATAAAAACAAAATCTATATTCAAAGACTGACCTAATGAGTGTGTGGGTTTGGTGGAGTAAAACATCTGGATCCAAAAAAGCCTTTTATTTCAAAGCAGTAGAATTAAATTGTAGAAATCAATGTGAAATCTTGATTTCTCTGATGTTACTGGAAGAGCTCTGGATCGCCTAGAGATAAAGAGGCAGCGAGGCAGCTGGGCTGTGCCAAAGTGGAAAGCCTGCTTTCCCAACTTTCCAAGTACAACCTGGCTGCTTCAAATCCTGCCAGCCCAGAGAGGGGCTGACGCACAAGGTTTCAGCTCTGACACTGCTCTATAAAAAGCTCAACATCCTCTTTGTGCTCCAAAGCCACACCACGGTTCCCCAGTCAATATTAAATCAAGCCTAAAAAGACTTCGGAAAGAAGTGCACAAAAAAACCAGTCAGAAAACTTCAAGCTGTTTTCCAGGTCCCGCTTACCAGCAATAGGACTCGGAGCTGTTAGTGTGCACTGGGGCTGATTGAAAAGAAGACAATAAAAGGTATGTTTTGCTCTTGAGCTCATCATCACTTGACCTCCTGCCCAGGTTTTGCAGGGACAGGGGCTCCATGCTGGCTCTTCTAGGGAGCCAGTGATCCCCCAAGCCCCCGGGCCCCTCCTGCCATCCTTGACCCCGTGGCCCATGAATTTCGCTTCCTCTTGGCTCCTCCTGGTGGCTGTGGGGGGACCCCGACTGCAGGACCACCAAGTCCTGTGATGCTCAGCTATGAATCCAGTGCTTCTGTGAGCAATAAGATACCCCAAACTTACATATTTTTAGAGGAGAACCACCACGTAAAGCAGTACTCAATGGAAATTGGTGTCTGCTAGAAAGCATACAGCAGCACAGATGCTTTTTGGCAAGCACATTTCTAGGCATGCACCACCTCAGCAGGTAAACTGTTAATTAAACTACCATTAATGACTGGTAACCAACACATAAATGCATTCCTATAAATAGATATTGCTCCATATTTCAGGTTATCAGTCATAATACTTAGTCTAAGATAATGAATTCCACACCAAAATACCCCACAGTAAGCCATGTCATTTTTCTGTAAATTGTTACATGTTTGAGGAAGATGTTATAGCATATAATTGTGGTGAAATTAGGCTTGGCAATGGATTACAGCAGCTGCAGAATCTCTTTGTTGGGCTGAGCATGAGATCCAAATCTTCTAAGAGATGCTTTAATGTGCCAAGATCAATACTAGAGGGACAGAGCTTAGAACAAATGGGCCACAAGGTCCAAGTTCTGCTGGTAAATCAGTCTTGTAATGACATGCCAGTGATGTCACAGCTGGTACTGTCAGTCTGAAGGGTAGAACAGCCAAAGCGAGCCAGGATGTGGCAGCCAGAGAAGCAGAGAAGGGAGTCCAAGGGCTAGCAGTGACCTCTGAAGAGACAGCTGGGAAACAGACATTTGGTTTAGGGATGGACTCTACTCTCCAGCCTGACTGATAATCAATGATCCACAAAGGCAACAAGTGGATGAATCTGTGCCTTGAAATCTGGTGAGTAAACAATTTAAAGTAATCCCGTAAAACCTTGATTTTGACATCTGCCGCAGGGACAAGATTCCTTTCTTTACACTGCTTTTGACAGATTCTAAACTGCATATGGTACATTGTGAGCAGTAACAAAGCCAAAGTATTCCTGGTTAATGAATGGCAACTAGTCACTGAAAGTAACTGGCCATGAGCTACATACAGATTAAAATGATACCGCTCATAGTTTAACAAATGGAACCAGACATTGCTGTGGGGTTGTTTTGCTCTTAAATTAGGAAGTGCCAGTTCTTTGGAATCCTTACTATACAAGCAACTTTGGTCAAAGTTAGTTGAGAGGCTGGAACTTTGGTCAAATTAAGTTTATAGGCTACTAACCGGTACATAGCACCAACACCCACACCTCAACAACCAGTTAAAAGCTTTGCTTTGCTGCTCTACTCCCTCTGTGAAAATCCTTAACAGGCCACAAGCTTGCAGAGCACCACTGAATGGTAAACCTGCTTATCAGGCCACTCTCTAGGATAAAGGGAACTCATGGTCATAAACTTGAACTAGGCTAAAAACCTGCTCCAAGATCTAGACACATGCTCTTTTCCTCCTGAAGTTTCACAGTTATTTCCTCAGAAAGAAAAAAAAAAAAAGGTAGTTTCCCAAGTAACTGAAATTTCATGTTTTGTTGTACTGTGCTCAAAACTGGAACTTGAAAAACTTAGGGGGATGCTTATGTAAGAGATTTGTTGTAAAAAAGGGAGGAAACCCAATTCCATTTAAGATTAATCCAAGCCCCTACTTACTGTAAAAGCCATAACACTGTAAGACAGGCAAGCAGCAACAGCTTGTACTCCCGACCCTCTGGAAAGGAAAACTTTCAAAGGACTTTCTTAAAATGTGAAGACAAAGACACAAAGACAAATTATAGAAAAAGGTACCCATTTATTCAAGGTATGACAAGGATATTTACAGTATTCATTTTCTCAGAATAAGATCCATCCTCATGAGTTTTAAAGCAGCAATTATAAATTACAGTTAAAAGGGGAAACATTCCAAGCATGTTTCTGTTGGAGATATTTTCACAAGGACAGAAACACTTTAAGGCTAAGTTGTTTTGACCTTTGCTGCCACCCACATTCATCTTGGCAAAACCATCTCAAAGACGTTACCTTGAGGGATAAACTACGCTAAATTCAACATACAATTCTGTTCCCTCTGATGCTTTTCACAACAGTTCACATGTGACAAAAAATTGACTTTTGATTAAAAACAATGAATTAAATATAAATGAGATGACCTCCCTATACCCCAGCTTTTCAGAGAGGCAAAAGATCATCCACAGCAACACATTAACCACCTCCAAAAGACATCATCAACTTTCTTGCTGAAGGTACTTCAGCTTACCAAGTAAGTTGCTGCAGCCAGAGATCACAGTCACATGGCACAATCCACCTTTCCCATCACATTATTTTTCAAGAGAGAAGAACGAAAACCTTCAGGTAACTGATTTCTAAGGTAAATGATGAACACTGTCTGCTTTAGACAGCACTTGGTTCCCACAGCACAGACTAGTGCCCTACCACAGCAAACAGGATGAGTTGGCTAGGCTGCTGTAGTGTTATTCTCTAGTCACTGTAACACTCAACAGAACTATAGGAGCAGTTAAAATTGGGTTATCTAAAATGGTTTATCTCTTGAGGTAGAGCCCACAAGTCATATTTACTCCTGTCTGTAAACTGTCATGCACATACCATCAAGCAAATATAGCTAGTTTTGGTCATTTGTATAATAAACCCACTTATTTATGTTATTAATTGTAAAATAACAGCTTTTTTTTTTTTCTGAATAATTGTGTGCCTCTTTTAGAAGGAAACAAGTATTGATGATAGCAGATTGTGGCTATTTATACAGTTGCAATGAAAAAAACCTCTGTTTTATACAAATAAACTTCAGAGCAACTTTCAGAAGGGTTGGTATATAAGGATTCTTTTAATTTAAAACATATTTTGGAAAATTCCAATTTTAAATGCATAATAAACAAACAAAAAACCCAAAACAAACAACAAAACCCCCCCAGTCATTAGACTTTTAGGCTAGATAGCTACTTTTAATACTACATTGGGTAATTGATTCAGGATTACATGAAAAGAAAGTGAAACGCAACAGAAAACCCCCCCTGCTGCTGCCTACACAAACACAATTCAATTGAATGAGCCTGGTTTGTTAGGTGAGGACACTGTAACTAAGACTATTGAAAGTGCACAATGTTTAACATTCCAAAAGAAGCAGAAACGTGACCTATGCTTTAGGAGGGGACATTTATTCCAGGTTAGCCAAGAATCCTCTGTAACAACAAAGCTGTTGCTGTAACCAAGACAAGTTGTTTGAAGATAACCAGATAACCCAGTAACAAGTTACAAACACGTGGAGATTGGCACTTGATCTTTAGTCAGCTCCAGACACTCAGTTTTGTCCCCAGAGACTCACATACACAGAATTTTAAGTTTCCATTTTATTACCGTAAAAAATAAAAGTCAATTTGTAGTTCCAGAGTAAACAAAGAAATTTTAGTTTCAATATGTTTAAAAACAAAGCTCCAAATTCTGATAAGTTACATTTCACAGGGTTCACATCAGCACCTCAACCTAATGCATTTTTTTGTGAACTAAGCGTATTTCACAAAGTTTTCATGTTAGTGACAAGGGGCTACATTCTCATCTGGATGCACATGTAACATGGCTCAAGGAGAACAACCTGCAAGGATTGCAAGTCAGCTTCCAGAGTTCCCCACTGAGCTCTACATGCTCAGAACCAACATTTAAGACCAAAATTATTAAAGATTGACCTTTTGCATATTCCAAAATGGAAGGCAAATACAATCAACTAACATTTGGCTTTGAAACACTAAGATAACAATGCTGTATTTCAGCCACATATTTACAAAAATGTTTACAACAGAACTGTGTAGGGTTTCCTTTTTATTGACACTTATAGATGAACAGTCATCTCAACCTTCATGCAAAGATGCACCTCTTGTTACACAAGAAGTTTCCTGTTTGATTTTTTGCACTCTGAGGATAGCAAGCAGAGGGTTGGGTAAATTTGGGTCACCCTTAAAAATGTAGGCCTGTTCACTCTACTGCACCTTCAAAATAAGGAGGTATAGGACAGACACTGTTAATTCCACAAGGGTTCATTGCCTCTAGCATGTTTTCCAAAACCAACAAAAATAGTCTTGAACAGTTGTAACATGGGTTATTCCATGACTTTCCCCTCTTCAGTTTGCTTCCTGAACTCTGGAGTTACTTTCCTAGAAGCATACTTGCCGAGCTTCTTTTCTAATGTATATTGTTGACTATACATTTTAAATTAAACTGTTATGTAAAGAATGTAACAAGCTTTTTCCTTTGTACACAACTTAATCTTTGTGCTGAGTATTCTTCAAAGGGATTTTATAAATAATACAGTAAAAGTTTAGATCAGTCTTCCACCCTCTCATCATTATACCATGTTGTTGCTTTCTCCAACTTTATCTACAAGCTGTGAAAAAGGAGACAAAAAGGTTTTAGGCTGATGACATTTATGTACAGTGAAGCTACTCTCAAATACTGCTTGCTACTTAGACAGTTAGTATGCGACTGGAAATGAGAGTCAAGTAGTACTCACCGAGGTCTCATGGTTTAGGTTTGTGAAAACCAGAATTTTTACAATTGCAATTGTGTTTCTGCATGACATGTTTTTCTCATATAGACATTAACAGTGCAACATGAAGATGCAACAGAATGAGAAAGGAAATAGAAGAATGTATATAACACTGCCAGCTTAATGGTTAAAACAAAACAATACAATCTCAGCCACACATGCATTAGTAGACCAAGGAAGATATTTCAACTGACCATTACTGTGGATTCTCTTCTGAGCCTACGTAGGCTTTGAACAAAACATTAACAATTATCTTTTAAAAATAAGATTTAACCCCATTATGATCAAATTAAATATGATTAAGATCAATTGACAAATGAAACATTCAATTGATCATGAATTATGAGCCACAACTTGGCCTAACTGTGAGATTGGAACAGATGATCTGGAACACTCATTTTTAAAAAACAGCCTGTATGCATCTAAGTTATTCACACTATTAATTTTTAGTAGTAGCTATTGAAACTGTTGCTTTCAAAACCAGCACTACAAATGCCTGTGTTAAAAATACATACCAAAATTAGCACAGTAAAAGTAGTTGACTGAAACACCCTGGATTAGCATGTTACTGGTCCTTGTTAATTGTCTTCAAATCCCTGGCCAGTTGGTTAAAAAAATGGAAAACTCCATTTGAAAAAATACATATCTTAGTACTAAAAATGTACTAATGTAGCCTGGTGCAGTGGACCTTAATAAGTTATGTCTGATGAATGACTATGCATCATGATAGTTTCTGGGTTCACCATACAAGCTGCAACTTAACATTGAATCCCACTGTTTGCTTTTACAGGCCACTTTTCAAAAGTTCACCGAAGTACTGCACCATGAATGGTATCCTCCTCATTGTACAGACAGGAGAAGAGGCTCAGGGAAATGGCAGGATTCACCTATCTGGTCACCCAGGGCCAAGAGTGAAGCAGGAAGAAACCCAGCATTCCCAGTAACAATGCAGGGCTCTTCCCACTTCACTACCTATGAGCAGGGGCAGCTTCTGCAAACGTGTCCTTTTGTTGCTTTTATACCTACAAGTCTCTCCCTGGGAATGAATGTGATGTGTATGGTGCAAGAACTGTACAGGAATGTGGTTGAAGTCATTGCTCCAAAGTTATATTTGCTTTATTTTTGATGCATTTCAACTAGTGCTAATCAGTGGAATAAAACACAGAACAAGCTTCAATTGTTGCACGATGTACCAAACTTACCGAGCTTATACCAGGTAAATTCAAGAGATATCCAAGAACTGGAACTCTTCTAATAAAGCCAACCACCACAGGAAAGAACCCCCTTTAGGTAAGATATCAGAAGGTTGCATTAGTTTTTATAATTAATTTTTTCTCATATTGCTATAACATGAAAAAAATAGCAGGTAATTTTTATACCAAGATTACCAAAATCTTGCAACTTGTTAGCAGCACACTTGTTTACCAAATATATCAACACACATTCATCAGAGAAAGGAGAAAACCAGGAAAGAAATGGTGTATTTTAAAATGGATTTAATTTTCTTTGTAGCTGGCAACTCTCAGCCAGCTCATCAAAAAGTAACTCAAGTGAGAATACCCAACTTAGTCAGCAAAACTGATTTCTCAAAATTAGCATTATTTGAGATAATTCCTCTCTGTATTATAGAAAATACATTCAGACCCACTGTAGAAACAAGTGAAGTTAGTTCTGAGTAATTAAAACCATGTATGGAACTCTTTACATTAACTAAAGAAAATGAAGCATGACAAGAGTTGTGTATTCATTTATTTCCCAAATTTAAGTCAGTAGTTTTGATGCCTTTTCCTGGTCTTAAAATCAAAAGTCAAACATGGTTAGAAGGGAAAAAGGGATTTTACCTTGGTATTTATTTTAAGGATCCTTAGGTGCACTACATCCAGGTCAAATGCACCTCAATGCACACTGCAATGCACCCCCAAAAGATCTGGTATAACATTATAGGTCTTACTAATTACTATCAAAGATTGCCCAGTGAGAGTCTCCAATGAGCCCTCCTCCCCAGGGAACCTTCCCCTGGGTGGTTCTATCTCAGCTTACAAAATGTGTTCTGGAAAGGACCTTGGGGTCTGGGAGACACTGATCTCTAACTATGAAGCTTCTAAAATGTTTAGTCTCCTAGTTTGACAAACAAGGACAAGAATGTAGGCAAAAAGTACTAAGAATACACAAGTTGTAAAAGGGTGTAAAAGAGGTCTAAAAGAAAAGGCAAAAAATCATCATGGCATCAGTTTGAATCATGACTCTAGGGATGTTGCCTGGAATAGCTGTTATGGTGTAGCCCTTGCACTGCCCACTTAATCTCTGCAGCAGAAAAACAAATTTTCTGTGGCAATATCTCAGCTGTTTGCAGCCAGCTGGTGGCATTCCCAGCGATCTCGTGTTGAGCATTCCCTGCGTGGAATAAGGATTAACATTCAATGAAGCCTCAGCCATAGTGAAACAGTGAAGCTTCACAAGTCATCATCCTCTTCACCACACTGCTAAGAACTATTTGCTGGGTAATATCCATACCAATAAGAAGGGTTTTCGAGATTTTTTTTTTTTTTTTTTTTTTTTTTTAGAAACCAGATCATTTAAGTAGTCCAGTAAGTTGTGATGCAGGGCAAACCACTTAGATTAAAACAACTGCAGTATGCAAGAATAAAGACTAGTCAGTACAGCAGGGATAATATTGTCACCCATAACTCTGCACACCTATAATCTGAACAATGCTCCAAAAGCACCTTAGATTACAACAACTGTCCCACAGTAGCCAGGTCAGTTTTCTGCTATGCAACCAAGCAGCAGGATCCTGAGGAACAGTATAAAATGAGGCTTGAGGAAAGACTTCATTTGTAACTTCTGCAGAAAGGATCAAGTTGCTGACAACACAATGATGGTTGAAGTGAACAAGACTGAAGCAAAACAAAAAGCTTTCCTTGAAGTAGTCACTAGCCGACCTTAAAGCAAGGGAATTAGATTCTATCAACTATTAAGCACTGGAAAAGATGGTCACAGAATCATCAAGGATGGGAAAGACATTTACGATCATTCAGTGCAAACCACTGGTCTCCAGAAGCTTTAAATGAACACAGATCAGATGGAATTATCTATCCCTTGCTGATACCCTTCAGGCTAAAGGATTGTCCTAGGGATAACTATTGATCTTTTATAAACCTCTCAACATTATTTTACCTTGCTAGCACCACTAGATAATCCATAACCATACCTGCTTAGACATAGTAACTTATAACTCTCCTGAGATCTTTTAAAAGGAGGGTGATTTGTTGGAAACACATTCTACTTGCTTTGTACTGGTTGATTAAAGCAAGCACTACATGCAAGAAGTGACAGTGTATTCAGTGAAATACTGTGATTATCAAAGCACTTCCAGTGACAGAATTCAAAGTAACACAGAGTAGAACAATAAGAAATACATTAAACCCACAAAATTAATTTTCTGAAATTTCAATGTCTTCAGAAGAAGCCAAGTTCAGATTTGTTTTTAAAAATAAACATTTTATCTGAACTAAATACCAAATTAACATATGATTTTATTAAGTACAAAAAGAGCTCCATGTGGTTTCACTTTGATTAACAGGAATAGTATTATTTAGCCATTTGCTGAACACTTCAGGGTCTGAAACCTGACCAATAAGCATTAGTGAAACAGTCTGCATCAGGACAGGAGTCCAAGAACAACTAGAAGCCTCCCTTTCTACTTTTTTGCATATTTTTTTGCTGTTTTCTGTAGGGAAGCATGGAAACTTCAACCATGGAAATAAAGATAAAAACACAGATATCTGTGCAGGTTGTAACAAGTCAAATTCTTTCACCATTACAGTTGCATTTATAAAGAACTTAAGTGACACATTGTGAAAGTTATACATGTTCCAAGATGGCTGTTAAAAAAGTTAGAATTTCCATTTTTCCTTAACTCAGTCAAGATACTGCTAACTCAAACAAGCAGTTCTGACTCCAAGGCACAATTGTAATGATGTAATGAAACATGACAGAAAACATCTCTTCCCTGGGCTGCTAGTGATGAAATGGTAAGGTTACAAACCTAGGATGGTAGTAACTAAATATTTTGCCCTGTTTGTTAAAGAAAGGAACAAACTCCCCACCAAAAAAGTACCAAGTATCCCTTTTCCACACTGAAATTTTTAAACTCCACACTGCTAATAATTTGGGCTCCCATATCTTTTGAACCTTTACAATTCTTTGGTTAGACATCAACATTACCAAAGTCACTTTGGTAAATGCCTCACAAACATTAGCAGATTTGAGTCTTGGAAAAATACTTACCGACTTGTAAATAAACAATTTCATATAAAATCTAACAAAAATGAACATTTAAAGGATGCTGCTTTGCCAACTCTAACACAGAAACACTACATGAACACATTTATTCCTAGATACACCAACATACAAAGTTATTTTCAAACAAGACTTACCTGAACAATAGGAAGAACCCATAAATTTCAAGGATCATTCCTATTAAAGGCCAACCAATGAGAACTATGAGCACACCACCCAGGAAGAAGCCCGTTGCTTTCATTTTGTGTTTTTGAAAGAAGAATCTGAATGTTCTTTCTAAACCGATAACAAAAGACAAGCCAGCCACAAATAAAACCTAGAAAAGCAAAAAAAACCAAAGAAAGAAAATAGCTAATTATGTTCCCAAGTACAGAATGTAAACATATACAGATATATATTTTACAAAATTAGACTGCTTTTCTTGCACAACTTCTGATACCAAAAGACAGATGGTGAGAATGAATTTACTACATATTTTCTTTTGTAAGGTCCATCTTAAAGCCCTTGTAGCTCTCAACTGCTTGAAAGTAAAGAGTCTGTGGTCACTGCCAAACACTCTCAAGACAAAAGACCTGCTGACAACAGTTGTATCTGCCTTGTCACATACATACAAACTTAACCACAAGTTAAGTTATTCAGCTGAAGCTGAATACTACTGACAGCAAAGGTTCCTAAAAACTAAGAACACACATAAAAACACCTGTTTTGTGCCACTGACATCTTCAACAGCTTGTACTGATCTACTCATAATGCAAAGCCAGAGAAGAAAAACAGCTGAATAGTTGGTTTTTACCGTGCAGAGCCTTTTTACGGTTTATTTATTTGTTCCAATATAGACTGAACGCTATCACACACTAGTCTCAATTAGTTGGAACTATTTCTAGTGTCCTGCAGCAACAGGACTCATAATTATTTCAGCTTGTAAGCACACATCTGGGCAACATTTTTGCTCAGAAAGCGATAGCATGTCAGATTTTACTCAAGATTATTCTACTAAAGCTTAAGTTTGTATGGTATTTAATTAATCACTGTCTTAGAACCTCCTGCCCTTTCTGATAAAACTTTTTTTTTTAATAAAAACAACTCTCTGCAAGGATACAGTATCTTTGCTTGCATTATCTTTGGTTACCACATAGCCTGTCATTGTCTCTTCCTACCTATGTTTTCATCATTTTCCCTAAACAGGATCTCATATTTCCACCTTACATTAGGAAAAGAAAAAGTAAGCATTATTTCATTTTTCACTCTTCCACTGCACACTTGATTTGATGGCTCATAACAATGCTTCAACTAATGCACCCACATTCAGATACACAATTTTGTATTTTACTTCAGTGAATCTCAGTATTTGAGAATGAAACTGATCTGTTCTGACCTCAGATTTTTAGGCATCAGCAGGAGGGGGTGAACCTCTACCAACCAGGCTGTGCTTTGGCTGGCTGGCAAAGCTGAGAACAGCAGAGACACCGAGATTATCACATGCGGAAAACACCCTGACATTTTATATTTGGATTGGAGATTTCGTGTACCAGAACAAGGATTTATTTTCTGTTCTGCTTAGAGCAACAATTTTGATTTGGTAAAAGATAAAGATAGTGAATCTCTCTTTTATGAAGGGGGTCTGGCTCTTCTAAAGCCAGAACTGTCAGCAATTCATTTCCTTTCCTCATACAGCACTGCAAAGCTACATTTGCTAGCACGTACCTAATGATTCTTATCCAAATATACACTTAAATTGACAGTTATCTTAGAGGATCACAAAAAATCACATATGCAGTAGCACAACAACTATGGAACAAGCTACTTCTTGTCTACCAACATCCCACAGGCTTGACCCAAGGTGATATTCACATCAGTGTGAGCTGTTCTAACCTCAATCAGGAAAAATGAATCACTCCTGTCACTGAGCACAACTCCTCCTTTATAACAAATGGCCACAGTAATCTTTGTCATGCAGCTTCAAACTGATAATATACTCTTCTACTTTTAGTTTATCTTTAATAGATCACATACTTGATTTGAAGCAGTGCAGAAAAGGCACTTACATTTCCAATAGCCAAAAGAGCTTTGTCAAAGAAGAGTATCATTCCAAAGAAGAGGAAAAACACTCCAAAGCCTGTTAGTCCCATTCCGATCTCTGAAAAAGAAGCAAATTTAGGCATGTAACAAAACATAGTACCAAGGTAAAGTCATACATAAAAACAGGGAAAAAATTAGAACATCCAATCTAAAGACATTTTAAATTTAGAAACTTCCCTGAGTGTACAAATATCGTAAATCTTGTAGACACCAATTACGTCAACAAATAGATCTTGGAAGCTGCTTATCAAAAAAGTCCAAATTTGGAACCAGACACTGAAATTGAATGCAACCAAAAGCAATCCTGCATTACATACACACAGCAAAGACATACATCCGTTTTGATTAATTGCTAGTATGGAGAAAAGGATTGCTTTCTAAAGAGAAAATCAAACTTTGCTTTCCAGATTAGATCAGTTGGTCAGTACATGGTACAAATAACACCAAGGTCATGGGTTTGATTCCCCTATGGGTCATTCACAGAAGAATTGGACTCAATGATCCTTGTGGATCATTGTGATTCTTCCCTTTCAACTCAGAATATTCTGGAATTTGTAGATCTTATTCCATTATCTTTAGCACAGTAATGTAAGTACCCTGGTTCCCTCCATCCTCCTGAGACCCCATGTTCAATTTCCCATAACCTTGTATAGCAGTCCAACTCCCTCCAGTTTCCAGATGGAACACAACTTGAATGAATCCTGAAGGAGTTTTCCAAGTTACACACGTGCTGACAGCTATCAGTCACTAGCCTGGGTCTCCAGATAACTGCCAGTTTTCACAAAACTATTAGATAGTAAATATTGAGGGATTAATGTTCAATTACATTTTTCATGCTTAGTATTTCATTTTTCATAATTAAATGGTAGATTTACATTACACATAGATAAAATATCTCTAGACTGCCAGTGTTGCATAGCAGTTTCATTTTATGAAATTTTTCATTTTATGATCTTAATTTGTAGATTTTTTTAAAAATACCTTTTGTGCTTTATATATTTGCTTATATTGTAGACGAGGCAGTGCTGGGTTATCAGTTGGACTCAATGCTCTTAAAGGTTTTTTCCCCAATCTAAGCAATTCTATAAACTTTGAGTTCTGCAAAGGATGCTCAAGAAATACTGGAAACCCAAGAGTAGGATGGAAGGTTTGTATGACAAACTAGGCTAAAAATGTCAAGCTATGATTAAAACTACCATTTGACAACAGCCTCTAAAGTATTTTGAAGACTGCTCTTAGAAATAATACATCCTGCTTTTAATTTTAAATCTCTAAAGCCTTCCTTTGACTCTCAGGCTGAATGGGAGAGAAAAACCAGGAACAGCAGCAACACGTCTGAAAAACCACATCCATTTATTATTGCTTTCCCTGTGACCAGACAATTTAGAAACCCAGAGAACACAAAAACAGCTTAGCAAAACCAGCCCTAACACTACAGACAGGCTGGCAGCCCAGTATGTGCCTGCATATATATGTGTATTTTGAAATTCCAGTAGTTTCGCATAGCCTGTCCTGAAACAAACAAAAAACCACACCCACAATCACAGCCTTCAGTGCTACTGCTGGCCAGATCTACCTCAATATATTTTAATTGCACTTTGCAGATGTAGTTGGTCATTTGCTATTGCTTGATGAGATTGGGAGTAAAGGAGGATAACTATGCCTGTTTCAGGCCTGTTTCCAAGTAGTTATTGGAAATAAATTTCAAAATACCTCAAAGAGATTTGTTCCAGCAACATTCCACTCCCCAAACTTCTGCAAGGGCTTGGCTTTCAGCATGGCTGCAGAGCACATGCTGTTAGAGCTGTAGTTCTGTAGTACTGCCTGCCACTTTAAACTGTTACTATGAGCATTTTAACACCCTACAATTAAAACCACTAAGTAACTCAATACAATCAATTTACTACAGGCACTCTCTGTACTTGTTTGCCATGAAAAACAGAACTGCAAATTGTATTTTCAATGGATCTGCTGACTGAAGGCAATATAAAAATTGCAACTGCCCTTTTCTCCAGTACTCTTTACTTCAGAAGAGCAGAAACAATCTGCATTCTGGAAGGAAAACACTTGGAGGCAGGACTCCAGAGGAATTACCAGCTGCCAGCAAGATAGATATGCAGTCCTGGGAAGTGAGTATTCACTCCTCCTGCAGACACAACACAAGGTATGGATCTGGCAAGGAGGCAGAGGCCAACTCCCAACAGCTGCTGCAATCACCACTCTGACACTTCTCTAATCACCCGAAATGTGTTTGTAATCACTTCTGCCACAATGGATTCTGATTCACTTCAGAAGTCACCCATATTCTCTGGTTAGTGGAGGAAAAGGGAAAAAAGAGAAAGGAACATTATTCTCATGATCCCAAAATAACTGCTGGAAGAAGATGAATGGTCCAGGACTATTATCCTCTGGTTCTGATATCTCAGCAGAGGGTGTTACTGACTTGATTTATATCAGAATTTGAAAGTATATTTAACTACTGTTCTTAGAGGAAGGAAAAGAAAAAGTGCTGGTATTTTGTATAAAATCTTTTCAACAACAAACTATGAATATTTATAGAGGGAGCAGACTATTTTAAAATGCTTTCTCCTTTGCCAGAAGAGCTTTCCCACATTAGTCAAATACAACATAGCAATGCCTAGAAATGCAGAAACACACACTAGCCAGGCTGCATTTATTCTGATTATGATTTCCTGAGACGAGGGATCAAACCCTTATCAATGTTTCTCCAGAAATTACATAAGCTGTGCAAGAGTACTGCAGCACTGTGTCAAAACAGTAGATATTAGGATTAAAAATTAAGATACACTGCTTGTGAAAGATTAGGGCAGACAATGCACATCTCCAGTCTTTTATACTGCCCAATAAAAAGGAATTTTGTGCAATAGGCTCTCAGAAGACAAAAACTAATACAGTTTATATTCAATGTATAACTATTATTTTATATTATTTAATGAGCATTTTTTAGTATTGAAATTTTAATTTGGGAAAAGCCAAGTGCATTCTTTTGCAATTACTGGTGCTTTATAACATCATCCAGTGCACCACTTAAAATTATTTTCTAGAATACAGATGCAAAATTAACCTTTCAAACATTAACCAGGGCAGTGGTTCTCTCCAGGTATTTATCATACTACTCCACCAGTAACTCTATGGCTATCTCTGTATTTTTCCAGACAGCAGTGAGTTTTAAAATACCTGAGGAACTATCTTCAGAATTTCAGAAAAATAAAACCCCAAACCCTTAAAACCCCTAAACATCACAGTATTTTATTTACTACTCTTGTCTCTGACATTTAAAACCAACAGTCTTAGCACTGGAAATAGCTGAAGGTCCCAAATGAGGACCTAAGAAAAAGAAAAATAGCAAGTCTCTTTCTGAAGAGATTTTTCTTCTTCTGCCCAACAAATGCTCCAGGCTGGAAGTTAAAGGCAAAAAAAAAAATGCCCACAAGGGCTTAAACATTCAGAAATCTAAAAATTAACCCCAAGGGTTAATAGTCATCCCAGTAACAGCACAATATCTGAATATCTCAAGAAATCATTGATCCTGAATGCTGCTAGACTCTGCTGCCTGTCTTCATCCTTGTCCTTAATGGGCTCTCCAATATGTCAATTTCCAGTATCCTGCTATCAAACTTGGTTATTGTAACTTTTTTTCCTAAATTTTTTGCACCCTCCTTCATTACTGATGCTGTGGTGCTTATCAGGCAGACTTGTCTCCTTCTGTGGCAATCATAACAGAAATGCAGCATACATGAGATGGTAATTTAAATCAAAGGCCTAACATTGTCCTTTACCTTGCAGCTTAAGCTGTTATCAAAGAATCACAATTGTTAGGGCTGGAAGGGACCTCTGGAGATCACCCAGTCCAACCCCCGTGCCAAGGCAGGGTCACCTGCAGCAGGTGACACAGGAATGTGTCCAGGTGGGTTTGGAATGTCTCCAGAAAGAGAGACTCCACACCCTCCCTGGGCAGCTGTTCCAGGGCTCTGCCACCCTCAATGGGAAGAAGTTATTCCTCATCTTGAGGTGGAAGCTCTGTCTTTTAGTTTCTTGCCATTCCGCTTCATCTTGTTGCTTGGCACCACTGAAAAAAGTCCGGCACCAATTTCTTTGAGCTCTGTTTCCAAGTACTTCAGTGGAAACAAAACTATGGCCACATACAAGTATTTTTAAAGCCATTTACAGAAAATTAAGTGGTTCCAGACCACTGACGTCCACAGGGAGGCACACGGGAGGATACGAGCTAAGTGTTACTTTGTTTACCGTTCAGCTTTCATTCATTCATTCATTCATTCACAGTGAACAGTCAAGGTGCAATAGGTACAAACCCATAGAGGGGCTAAGCTAGATATCAGAAAGAATTTTTTTCCTGTAAGGGTGGCCAGGCACTGGCACAGGTTGTCCAGAGAAGCTGTGGATGCCCCATTCCTGGAAGCCTTCAAGACCAGGTTGGATGGGGCTGTGAGCAACTCGGTGTGGTGGAAAGTGTCCCTGCTCATGGCACAGGGTTGGAACTGGATAATCTTTAATCCCTTCCAACCCAAACCATTCTGTGATCACAGCACAGCACTCCGAGCACTCCAAGCCCCAGACAAAAGCTGGCCGCACTGGTCACAGAGCTCTCCTAGGGGCGAGGGACCCTGCCGAGCGCTCCCCTGTCGCTCTCCATCCCACCTCTCTGTCCGTGCTCCCCACCAGCTCACGGTACCGCCGCACCGGGCCGCCGCGGCTTCCACTGCGGGGATGCGGCCGTGAGAGTTCCCCCCCGGCCCTGTCCGCTCCCACCCCGCCGCTGGCTCCAGCCGGTCTCCAGGGGCCCAGCCAGACCCTGCTCGGCCGCTCCCGGGAGGCCGCGCCGCGGACAAAGGGTGCGGGCCCGGCGAACCCGGCCGCCCTAGGACCCCCCGGCCGCCGACGTCCCCAGCCCCGCAGCGGGCAGCCCCTCCCCGCTTCCCCCCCGGGAGCGGCGGCAGAGCTTACTCTGTGTGTCCGACAGGGAGATCATGGTGGCGGCGGGCCCGGGAGCAGGACGGGAGCGGGACCGGCGGGAGCGGCGGCGGCGGCCACGTCTTCCGGAAACACGCACCCCGCCGGATGAGAGACGCTCGCCGATTGGTCATGCCAACCACCAATCAGCAGCCGCCTTGTATCGCCTCTCGGGCGCGCCCACGGCGCACGGCCGGTGCTGATTGGCGGAGGGGCGGCGCTCGCGCCGGGACCCTCCCGCCAGTGGCTGAGGGCGGCGGCGGAAAGGGCGGGGCCGGCGCGCGCGGCACAGGTGGGAGCGGGCGCGCGGGGCGGGAGCGGCTGAGGGCTGAGGGCTAAAGGATAAAAGCCGCGGGAGCGGGGCTGGTGCTAACCCTTGGGGCAGCTCTGGGGGCTGTCAGTGCGAGCCGGGCCTGAGCCCGCCGCACGGGGGGACACGGCTGCGAGGCGCGGTGGCGTCCCCTACCTGGCCGCCTCTATCCCTTTATCCATCCTCCTCGGCCCTACATCCACCGAGCAAGTGCCTTCCTGCCTGCCCTCTGCAGCCTCCCTCTGTCCTTCCCCGCCCTGCCCTCCCCGAGCAGGTGCTTCTTTGCCTTCCCCAGCTATCTCCTTCCCTTCCTTCATCCCGCCGCGCTCCATCCTGTATCCGCCGAGCAGGGGCCTGCCTGCCTGCCGCCCGCAGCCTCCGTCCGTCCATCTATCCCGCCCCGCCTTGCAGCCCTACCGAGTCGGTGCTTCCGGCCTGAGAAGCACCGTGCCTGCGGCTGGCGTGTGGGTGAGGAGTGCCGAGAATATTCCGATGTGTATGTTCACTGTATATCTTCGCGTATGTGTTCCGCATAATATTCGCGCTCTATGCGTATGAATATTCCCGCACTGGAGTAGGTTGCCCAGGGATTTGGTAGAGTCGCCATCCCTGGAAGTGATTGAGAGGCGTCTGGAGTTGGCCCTGGGTGATGCGGAAGTGTTTTATTCACACATCATTTTTAATATATATTTCCTCCTCCATTTATAGGAGGGGGCAAGATCTTTGTTATGGTGGAATCAGCTGATAGTGAGAATCTGCTGAATTTATTCCCTGTCATCTTCCACTGGACTTTGCTTCCATCTATGTAATAAATTGTTCACAATTTAATAACAGAGAGAAAACATCAAGTTTCTTGAGCTTGGTATTGGTAATGTTTAATATTACAAAGACTGTTCAAAAAACAAGCCGATAAATAGAATGTTCATTTCACTGATGATCTGTTCAAAATCAGTCCTCCTTCTCTGAGCCAAACCACATTTTCCTTTCCTCCTAACAGGTCCTCTAGGACTTATGGTGGCTCCCTTTCTAAGGGGCACAACATAATGTGTTCAGACTTCTGTAAAATGGTCTTTGAAGAGATCAAAAAAGATAATGGACACTTGGTGAGTGACTGGTGTATGTTAGAGCATCCTTCTTGCAGGAAATTTATGACTTGGTCAAAATTCACTTGGATTCGTTTAGAAGCCTGATGAGTTGGGGGAGTTGGTTGTGAGTTTGTGCTCATCCATTTTGCAGAAGGGAAAAAAGCAGTTGTCATCTAGTGGAGCTTCTTTACATAAGCAAATTAAATTAACCTCTTCTTAAACTGTTACATTAACAGCTCTGGTAATGAAGAATCTTCTGCAGTAAATTTGTTTTAAGTTGAGAAGGTTGACTTATAAAATATATTTTTAAATGTATTTATTTCATTTTCATTTTAGTGACAGTTGCTTGGTTAAATAAGATCTCCTAAGGATAACATTCTTTAATCTCCAAAGATGACAGCTGTTGCAGGTAATCCACAATTAATATTCCATATGTTTATTTTGCTGTTGTTTAACTACCTGTCACAATTACCTGATGTTACTGATTGTTATTTATATGAATTTATAGTATGCAGAAAAGAGTTTGTGGGGTCTGTGCTATTATGTTTAAGATTTGAAGGAAAAAAAATCTTTTACTGTAAAACTAATGTAAAATGCCCCATCCCTGGAAGTGTTCAAGACTAGTTTGGATGGTGCTCTGAGCAACCTGGTCTGGTGGCAGGGGGGATGGAACAAGATGAGCTTTAAAGTCCCTTCCTGCCCACCGGCCTCTACACCTTCCAACCCAAGCTATCGTATGATGAAAATTGAGTTTGTCAAGGGAAATTACTTGGCTTTCAATATTTTGAAAATATGCTTCGTATTTTAAGATATTCTTAACTCTTTTCTGCTAGGTAGCAGTAGGCATTTAGGAAGACAACTTGTCATCATTTTGTGCCATTTGAAATGAGGATATTTTTTCCATATCACACATTTTTGTTTCCATATCCATATTACCATATCTGCTCTGGCTGGACCAAAATCTCTTGGGTTTTCTGGGTGTGGGAGAGGAAGTAATTTCTTCTTATGCATTCCTGACCTGGCTCTGAAATAGTGATACATGCTTGGCATGTAGATGTATGTGTTACTTACTCTTTTAAACTCTGGGGATTGGCTTCTAGAACACAATCTGCAATTCACACACATGCCTTTTGGTATGGAAAGAAGCAAATTCCTGCCAAAGATTCACTTGTGTAACCCAAGCTTTTGAGGAGTGTTTCCTTAATTTTTTTCGTGTGAACGACGGCTTGTGTTTGTAAAAGCATTTTTCTGCTATATCCAAACCTTGTTGTTCATCAGATCCCCTTGTTCTATGCAGGAGGGATCTTGGTGCATGAAACATAGCTTTTTGCTAATGGCCCTGTTTTCAACTCCAGAAGAATTTAACTTGCTGAGGTTAAGGTTGCTTCTCACATGTAAATAAATGCTTTCTATTAACAACTTGCTCATGTTATGCTTATGTTGGGATTGGAGTACAATTAATATAATTAAAACTTTCACCAGCTAATGACTGGTCTCTATTGTGCTTTCTTCTTGCTTTTCCTTGCAGTGCTAGAGGAGGTGCTGGTGTCCATTGAGAATGAGCTGCAAGCAGTGGAGATGCAGATACAGGAGCTTGTGGATAAGCAGCAGGAACTCCTTCAAAAGAAGATGAGAATAAAGAATCTGATAAAACAGTCCTCAGGAGACTTAGAGGCAGGTGGAAGTAAAGACACTGAAACTTCAGCTGAGGAATGGAACAAAAAAGGTTTGCAGAGTCAAATTCTAGTATTTTAGCAGAAAGGTGAACTAATTCAGTAGAGGAAATTGCACTTTTTACAGAGTTTTGTTTGGATAATGGTATTGTCCTATCCAGTTTTCATCAGCTGGCTGACATGCCAGGGTAATGGGGTAATGTTTGTACTTGTCTCACTGGACATTCCTAAACACTAATCTTGAGTTGGTCTGGGCAGAATTATCTGTTCTGTCAGAAAGGCCTGTTATAACTACTTTAATTCTTTGCTTGTTGTGAAGTCACGATTTGATTTGCTCTTAGAATCCCAGAGTAAATTTTTATTACAATACTTGTCTACTAAATACTTAAATTATATTGCAATACTTGTCCTTGTTTGTGTTCTAAAACAAATTGCTCTTGATTTTTCTCTGGATTTCATAATGACAATTTTGCACTTAGAGTTGTTTCTTGCTGGTTTTGTGTTTCCTCTTGCTTGAGTGGGTAGGACATTGGTGGTGTTTGTGATAGGTTATGTAGCCTCACTGTCGTACCAAATTAATGCAAATTACATGGATGCTGATTGCCAAAAATAACCTAGAATACATTATTATGGTAGAATTAATGCAAGTGCCTCGTGGTGGTGTGAGGGCTGCTGTCTTTCAACTTAAACATTAACTGAAATCCTGGATAGTTAGTGGTTCTTGGCCATGTTATGCCTTGCCAAATTTTACTCAGATATTTTAATTTGTTTTTCCTCCTTTTAAATTTAATTTTCAGTTTGGAAATGCCTATATCTATTGTATAGATAGGCTTTTTTGGCTTTTTAAAAAATGAAACTAATGTTGTAGTTGAATTCATATTTATCTGTGTGTTTGAGGAGTATTATGCAAATGTAAGAGTACTGATAATTTATTATTGCAAATTATGCTACTGAAAAAATAATGTGGCTTGTGTAGTTCTATGCCTAATTCTGTCCTCCTGTGCTTTGAAAATTAATATCTTTGCAATCAGATGCTGTGTATGTGTTGAACAAGAGCAGCAGCTAAATTTGTTCCCAGTAGAAAGCTCCTGGACATCAGTGGAGGGGCTTCTCTTGGTTTCAGAGAGCATTGGATTTTGACTATGCTCTTTGTAAATTTCTTTGCAATGTCACCTCAAGTCCCAGAGTTAATTCTTGCATTGCATGTGATGTAACCTGAAGCTCCCACAGTTTTTCTGCATTTTAATTTGAATGGTACCAAAAAGATGCATCAGGAAGCATAATTTAAGTTTTTATAGTATTTCATCTTTAAAAAATTCAGTCTTTAGCTCTTTATTGAAAGAAAGGAAAACCTATTATAGGCATGTTGGAGTGGTGATTTTGGGGAAGATTAAACAACTTTTCCCCCTCCTTTTTTTTTTTTTTTTTTATTTTTTTTTTGTTTGTTTTTACAAATACTTTTTTTACTGATGGAATATATGGAAAAATTGTATCCCTACTTCATTATACTATTTCTAATTGCTGCATTTGTATGAGGGAAGCATTTGAGTCACTCTTGTAGGGCTCAGTGTCTGTTTTTATTTATTTTCAGGGTGGGATTCTAATTTCTAGTTAATTTTGGACTAATGAGTTACCATGATCATTAGCACTTTGAAGTTCATCTGTTTTGAGTCTGGAGGGGGATTGTATTTACAATTTGAGCTTTCAAGGGTCCACCCTAGAAAATGGTGTATTCAGACTCAGGTTGTGTGGAGCTTTTTCTGTGCTATTACCGAATCTTTAAACACTTTTCCACATCTAAAATAGTGTCGCTAGCAGATTTAGTTATTGAATATGTAAATTACTCCTCCTTTTTTTATTTTAATTTGCTTATGAAACATGTTTGTTGAGTTGGTTTTTTGCCTTAACAGATTTTCCATGGTATGAGAAGATAAAAACTGCACTGCAGAGCAAATTTAAGCTCCAGAAGTTTAGATCATTGCAACTTGAAACAGTAAATGCTGCAATGGCAGGAAAGGATATATTTCTTGTCATGCCTACAGGTGGTGGAAAGAGCCTTTGTTACCAGTTACCGGCTGTCTGTTCTGATGGTATGGAAGGGGGGGAAAAAAAGAACATAATATAAAGAATTAGAGCTGTTTTCTCCCTTTTATAGTTATTTGGAGAATGAACATTATTTGGTTGTTTTTTTATTTGGTTGATTTGGTTTTGTTTGGTTGGGTTTTTTTTAATGACTCATTCAATTGCACTGGAAGTTTACTTATTTACAAAGGCCAAATTTACCACTACCTGCTACTGATTAGTTCTATGGTAAATCAGCACCTCATGAAGCAGATATCCAACTTTTTTTGGTTTGTATATTTTTATACTCTGTTGCAGCTCAGTTGTTTGTGGTCTAGACCCTATGAGGAGGTGCATGCCATGGGCCTTTAATAAGAATTAACCCTATGGGATCTGGCACTCACTTGCCAGCTATCTAGGAGGGGAATCTGCTGCTGTGTATGAGCTTAAGCTTACATTTGGCAGTTTCTTCAGAGCAGGGCTGATGCATCAGTAAAAAGAATTAGAGGGGGTATTTGTGACATCTGAACTTCTCAGTTTGCACAACGATTGATTGTTACAGGTTTCACACTGGTGATATGTCCTTTGATATCTCTCATGGAAGATCAGCTCATGGTTTTAGAACAGCTTGGTATTTCTGCAGCTTTATTAAATGCCTCAAGCAGCAAGGTATGTTTAATTTCATGTGCTTTTTGGTGTATGTGCTGGTGTCTCCCCTCTCTTACTTGTGAAAGTGGAATGGATGAGAGATTTATCAGCTAATGCTGTTCTATCAACAGCCAGGAGGGTGCTGTGATATGGGTAAGGTGGTTAAGTATCTTGTGTTCATGTTTTATTGACAACAACACATGGGAACCAACACCTTCTGGGGAATTAATACATTTCTTGGGGCTATTTAGAGGATGTGAAGTACCTTTGGCTGGTGTGTGTTGTAAATTTTTACTTGGTGTCTAGACTTGAAGTAGGTGATTTTTGACCACTACTACCATATTGAGCAGTGCAGGCTTTTACAATAATTATTTCTCTCTTACTATAGGGTGGTGAGCTGTTTGATCCAGAGGCCAAGAATCAACATATTTCCCAGTGTCGTACGAGACAATTGCTTCTTTTACAGTTATTTTCCTGAGTAGCAGGAGGCCATGATCATTAACTTGCACGTGACACTGGATTTGATAACTCAAATGTGCTTGTGCCAACTTGAAGCCTGCTTTGATGTGGAGCACTCTGGAAACTCAGTAATAAAAACCACTGTTGTGTGCAAGGAATTATTTTATACTTGCAGTATCACAGGCATGTTTGGTACATCATAGTTTATTGGGGAAATATTGATATCACATGATGGAGCAAAGACACATATTCAACATTTTGCTTCTTCAAAGTTCCATCACAGATTTTCTATGTATTAAAATGACCATTTTATATATTGTGATCGTCTACAAAGGTTTATAGTGGTCAATACTGTGGAACAGTTTATCAGTCTGTTAATTACACCTTACGAATTGCTAATCACCTCTTAAGAGCCTTAGCACTAGGCAACTTGAGTGTGTTGTCCTAGTTTGTTACCCCCCTGCTGTCTCGTTTTGTTTTGAACAGGAGCATGTGAAGTGGGTCCACACGGAAATGCTGAATAGGAATTCACAAATGAAGCTCATCTATGTGACCCCTGAGAAGATTGCAAAGAGCAAAATGTTCATGTCCAAGCTGGAGAAGGCTTATCAGGCTGGGTGCCTGGCTCGCATTGCTGTGGATGAGGTGCATTGCTGCAGTCAGTGGGGCCATGACTTCAGGCCTGGTATGCCCCTCAGAAATGCCCTGTGCAGGGTTGTTCAGGCATAAGTGAATGATAAGTTGGGCCTGAAATAAGGCCAGCTGCTTTCTTCATGTGTTAAGTAAATTCTTAACATGTGACAAGTACCTGTGTTAGCTCAAGGATTTTAATTAGCAAATTGTCTAGGAGCTAAGTTCATACCAATGATAATTTCAATGTAGATTTTGCTGTCAGTATTCTGAAAAATGCCTTATTCAGCTTACTTTATTTGGCGCTTCATAAAATCAAAGGTTTTAGCTGGCATCTTTAATATGGACAATAGTTACCTTTAATCTACTGCTACATGAAAGTGTCATTCTGTATGCTACTCCCTGGTACTTACGGTGAAAGAGGTAAAGCATTTTGTAAATTCCCGAGACATATTTTAATCATCTCTAAAGCAAGTGGAAACAAATGCCCTTTGCTTCCAGGAAAAGGTGTGCTGCAGTCTTTTTTCCTCTCTTGGCGATTATAGCATATTGTTGGTTACTGTTGCTTTGTCTTTGAAAGAAAACCTGATTTGAAGCAATATTAACTGTAAAGTCTTAGCAGTTTTGCTAGAAAGTGGCGCCTGAGCCAGGCTAGTTCAACAGGCAATGTGGAATTTGGGTATGTACCTCTGGCTGCATTTCTGTTCTCAGGTAGCAGGTAATTGTCAGTACTGAACTTTTAAAATTTTTTATTAGTACAGTCTAGTCTATGTATCCAAATTCCACATTGCTTATTTATTAGAAAATTTCTGTTTACTCAAAAGCTGTTTGTAAAAACGGACCTGCAAAATAACCTGAGTGTTGTTTAATACAGTGGCACACATATTTTTCTAACTTTTAAAAAATTTATATTTCCATATATTTTTGCCTTCTGAGCTGTGGCTGATAATTGCAGCCTTACAGTACCTGGAGGGAGCCTGAAAGAAAACTGGGGAGGGACTTTTTAGAAGAGCCTGGAGTGACAGGCCAAGGAGGAATAGCTTCAAACTGAGAGTGTATGTTTAGACTGGATATTAGAAAGAAATCCTTTTCTGTAAAGGTGATGAGGCATGGGAACAGTTGCCCAGAGAAGCTGTGGCTGCCTCATCCCTGGAGGTGTTCAAAGCCAGGTTGGATGGGGCTGTGAACAACCTGGTGTAGTGGAAGGCGTCCCTGCCCATGGCAGGGGGGTTGGAACAAGATGGTCTTTAAGATGTCTTCCAGCCCAAATGATTCTGTGATTGATTCTTTAAAATTCAATTAGAAAACATCTCTTTTGATAAGTGCAATCTGCTTGTTACTTTCTTTGGATGTATAAACTAGTTCTGTAGTAGTTTAGCAGTAATAACATTTTTTTTGCAGTATTACCCCATTAAATACTATCCACATGAATGTCTTTTTTAAGTTTGCGTTTGTGGTATGAGAAATCCTTTTCTTTCCTCTTTTTGTTTTCTTGCTTAGACTACAAGTCTCTTGGGATCTTAAAAAGACAGTTTCCCAATACGCCCTTGATTGGATTGACAGCAACAGCTACCAATCATGTTTTAAAGGATGCTCAGAACATTTTGCATGTTCAGAAGTGCATTACCTTTACTGCTTCCTTCAACCGACCCAACCTTTACTATGAGGTAGGTCTTGTTACCTGGTTTTTTGGCTGCAGTGCTGTTGTGCTGTCTCCTGGAAGGAGAGAGGCAGGCAGCAGGTTTAGACTGCTTCAACTTGTTGGAAAATATGTCCCATGATGGAAAAAAGTTGTGAATAATTGTGTTGTGCTGTATTTTCACTTTGGCCATGGGTTTGTTTATTGTTCATTGTGGGGAAAGCTTGCAGGTTTGTTTTGGGGTTTATTTTTCCATGGACTATTGAGTTGTAATCTGACTGTTCATAAAGAGAATATAGTAATTTTTTTTAAAATGGCAGAATAGTTGTGTTTATTATACTGGAAAAAGTAAAAAAAGGTGTTTGGCAGACTGTTTGCCCACTTGAATTCTGACTTGTGTGTAATATATTTTTGAGGTTCGGCATAAGCCTTCAAATAACGAAGATTTTATAGAGGACATAGTTAAGACCATTAATGGAAGATACAAAGGACTGTCAGGTAAAAAGTGTCAAAAAAGGCATGTTATTTTTCATAACCTCCAGCATTACAAGTATGTTGGGATGTTTTCAAGTGATCTTGAAGCATGTAGAGAAATTCTGCCTTCACCATACATTAAACATCCAGCATTAGAATAAATTAAATTTAATAAGATCCATACCTTGAATAATTTCTCTCTTCATTTGTTAGTGTTTAAATGTCTTTACTGCTTACTTGTATCTTCTGAAGTATTGAACTGGAATGTTGATGTCTGTAGAACAATGTTTACGTAGGTAAGAATAATAGGAAGTTTTAAGATTGGAAAACCAAAGCTCAGAAAAGGTTGTCCCCGTGTTCTTGAATCACACATTATTTAGTATCTTTGTATCAGGATACTTGTAATCTTAAATGTGTTTTTTCATATTTGATCATAAGGGTCATCTGTTACTCAGTGCCCAGAATGGGTGTTATGGGGTGAATTGCAGATAAAAGCAGAACTGTAAAAGTTGGACTTGTGTAATCAATAAATTATGTAGTGGAAATAGAGAGGAGAGACATCTTGCCAAGGCAGCAGAGCCCAGGTTTCCGGAGCAGCAGTCTGGCACTGTCTCTGCTTGGAGCTCTGTGGTGGTGAGGAGCAGCTCCCTGAGCACAAACTGTGCTAAGACCATCACAAATCACATGGCTTTGTGTGTAATCCCTGACTTGGCCCAGCCTGGCTAATGACAAAAAGCAGATTTAACTGAAACCTCAGGTGAGATGCCATAGATGTCATAAGGAATAGCACCTCTTTAAAGAAGCTTTAGTAAGCATTGTCCTCCTTGAACATTATTAGAATATTTCCATGATTCTATGGAATGGCACCTGTACTTCCTCTTTAGCCTTGAATACCAATACCATAGACTAAATAGGCTGAAAGACTGTATAATGTTTTTTATTTATTTCTTTTATAAGGTAATAAAACTTTCACTTCTTTTTAAGTATTGGGGATTGTTTGGCCTTTTTAAGGTATTACAATGAAACCTCTTTCACTTTTGTGCAGGAATCGTTTACTGTTTTTCTCAGAAGGATTCTGAGCAAGTTACTGTGAGTTTGCAGAAACTGGGAATCAAGGCAGGGACTTACCATGCAAACATGGATGCTAAATATAAAACCAAAGTTCATAAAGGATGGGCAACAAATCAAATCCAGGTTAAGTAAATACTTTTCATGTACTTACATCTCATTTAAACAAATTGTGGTTTGGTACCTTGATGATTTTTTAATCTTTTTCTTTTTTCCAGGTTGTAGTGGCAACAGTTGCTTTTGGCATGGGAATTGATAAACCTGATGTGAGGTTTGTAATTCATCACTCTATGAGCAAGTCCATGGAAAACTACTACCAAGAGAGTGGACGTGCAGGTATTGTAGGAAGTGGCTTTTGCAAAGTTGCCATTTACATCCATTAAACCAGTAAAACTGTCCTTCAGTTTTCTAGGCATTTGTGCAAAGTCTCCTGGTTTTGAGATGGTTTTAAAAGAGTATAATGACACTGCCTCTGTAAAAAGACTGTAAATATAAACTGCATTCATGACCTGGCCCCTACTGCAATGTAACAAAGAATAACTGGGTACCTAGACCTCCACTCTGCAATTTTTAATTACTTAATTTTTATCATGTCTGTGGCTTGCCAGAATAACATGATATGGATTTGACATACAATTTTTCATTTTTTAATTTTGTATAGTGGCTGGGATGTATGATTTGCTCAGCTTGTCTCTAGATGGTGTTTAATCACTGTATGAATTTCAGAAATACAAGTAGGATGGAGTGTCTGGAGCAGGGAATTTTAAGAATTGATCAGTGTTTAGCAGCACTAAATACCTGTTCTGGCCAACCCCATCCTCCCCCCCAAAAAACATTTTGTGGTGTTTTGGGTTTTTTTTGATCTTGTTCATCTCAGTACTTTTTTAAAGGCAGATTTGAGTCTTATGTGGAGAAAGCTTTTCAAGGAACTTGAGGGGCAGCTGGTTGAGATTTTAATTTTCTGTTCATTTTAATTCATTGCAGGTAGAGATGACCAAAAGGCTGACTGCATTTTGTATTATGGGTTTGGTGATATATTCAGAATCAGCTCAATGGTAGTGATGGAAAATGTTGGCCAAGAGAAGCTGTATGATATAGTATCTTATTGCCAAAATATGAACAAGTAAGTTACTGTGGTGGCTTGGTTGCTTAGTTTTTAAATAGGCTAATTTTGTTGGGATTTTTAGAGGGCATTTGGGAAAAAAAAAAAAAGAAAACAAAACAAAAAAAAACCCAACCAAACAAAAGAAAAATCCAAAACAAAATTAAATGAACTCCTCACTAAACAAAACTGCCCACAAAAACAGAAACAAGCTTGCCAGCTTCAGGATACAATTTTGGAAGTGGTTATGTTGAGGTGAAATATCTGCTAGCAAACACTGGATTTCAAATCCCAGTCAGAGGAAATACTGGAATGCTTTGGTTTTGACTCTTAAGCTACAGTGTTTAATGGCCACATAGGAATCCATGTGTGTTTAATGCTTCACCTGCTCCACTGAGCTATCTGGAATAATTGATGAAAAATGGGTATACCCGTATTGTGGACAACTGGTGTATCCAGTTAAGCCTTCGGTGGCCTCAGTGTAACAATGAGTTCATATTCTTACCATTTTTCATTCTCTTAAAATTGCAGATTATACTCTTCTGCTTCAACCAGACTGTTTCTACACGAGTGTTAAATAATTAATTATTCCTATTAGCATAGCTGATAGGCAATACTGGTGTTGCAGTATTTGTGTTCTGATTTTTCCTGTGATAATTCTTCATGCTTGTTTTGAGATCTGAGCTGTCCCTAGGGGTCTTTTTTGCTGTTTTCATGATGTGTGTCAGAGGTGTTTTATATTCATTTGGGTTCTATAGCCCCCCTTTGCTCTTTGCTCTTCAGGTGTCGCCGGGTGCTCATAGCCCACCACTTTGATGAAGTGTGGGATTCTGCAAACTGCAACAGAATGTGTGATAACTGCTGTAGAGAGAATGGTAGGTAAAGGACAGAGAACATGGGAAAAATTGATTTAAAGAAACATCTGGTGTAGAAAAACTATAAGCAAATTTTGGGACCTGTGCTTGTATTACTGACTGTTTTCAAGGTGCAGATTTTGTTACGAATATCAGTTTTTGGTGGCCTGCTGTTGCCAAGTTCAGGGTATGTAGCAGGATGTTTCCTGGTTTGGCTTTTTGCCTGAGGTTGAACACTTCGGTATTTTTCAGGCTCAGTTGTTCCCCTGTTCCCAGAAGAGCTGGGGCAAGGGGGAGATTGGCTTACCTGTTTTAAAAGGATTCTGGTTGTATCAGGTTTTGTTTCAGGATTTGTTTGGGTGTGAAAGCTTTATTGAAGAGGAGCCCCTGCATGCCAGACTGTTCACACTCAGGCTCTGAGAAGGTACAGTTTGCACAGCCTCTCACAACTTGCCTGGAAAAATCCCTGAGGATTTCAGGGCTGCATGCTCATGAGATGTTCCTGAGTCAGGACTGCACATGACAGGTGTGCAGAACATCTCTAATTCAAGGTTTTGTTGCGAATTTTGGTACCATCAGAAAGCTGAAAGACTCGGAAGATGAGCAAAGCATGTGTTGTTGCACTTAAAAAGTGAGTGCTGTGACTTGGACATGTGAAACCCCATGGAAAGCAAGAAAGCTCTGAAAGATCTGAGAGAAAGTTGGTCTTGGGTATCTCTGAAGGATGCACAAAATTGCCTTAAATCTTATTGAGGACCACCTAGGTGAATTCTTGTAATATGTGGAAGATACCATCTCCCCATATCATATATCTGTTGCAAAAAGCATTTGGATAATAGTGATCAACGCTTGAAAAAACATAGGAACAATTCTGTATTCAAAGCTGTTCTCATAACTAGACTTTATTTCCCTCTAATTTTGGTTTGTCTACTTTATATCCCAGAAATATAAACTTTTTTCATTGCACACTTTTATTATATAATAAAAGTCGTTTGCAAAATCTTGCAAGTAACAATGTCTTGCTGTCTCCTAGTTAGAAATGGAGCTTAGCTGAAATGTACACTGGGATCAGAGGTTGGGAAGAGTATGGAGCTGGCTTGTCCCCAAGGCTTGCAGGAGCCCTGTGATGAAATAAAGTTGAAATATATCCTGTTTACTGCTTTTTCACCTCTAGGGCCTTTTGATACTTAAGCAAGCTCTGAGGAAGCTTAGCAGTAGTATTGTTTTTATATACTTAATCCTTAGTATCAGTCAGTTGAGGTAATTCTGTGCCATGATCTGATCCTTGTGTACTGTGCTGATGAGTTGGTGCTCAGAATTGTTATTGATGATGAAGCTAATTATTATAATGTAATTATTGCTTTTTATGTCTGTCTCATTTTGTCAAGAACTGTCTTGAGAGAAGAAATGTCTCACAGTCTTCACCTCTTCTGTGCTCTCTAATCTTTTCATAATAAACCCTGTGGGTGAGGAAAAGGAATTCAGTTCTAGAGTAACATAGTAGCTACATTGCAAATTTTATGCTTTGAAATAATTTCTGGTTTATAACATTAAATACAAGTACAAATGTTTGTCAGATGGGAGTTCCAATAATGGAGAAAAATATGTGAGTATACATATATCCTGATTTGACAGAAGAAAAGTTACCACTTTATTTGTTAAGTAAGTTTAAAAGCAAAACAAAAAAAGTATTGCTATTATACAGCACAAAGATATGTATTAAAAGCTATATATAACTACAAAAAACTTTCTATTTACTTCTTTCACTTTTACTTGCAGCATGTGAGAAGATAGATGTAACAGGATACTGCAGGGATCTAATCAAGATCCTTGAGCAAGCTGACAACATGAATGAGAAACTCACACCACTGAAATTAATTGATGCCTGGTCTGGGAAAGGTGTGTCCAAATTCAG
Source organism: Lanius collurio (assembly GCA_020086605.1). NCBI lineage: Eukaryota > Metazoa > Chordata > Aves > Passeriformes > Laniidae > Lanius > Lanius collurio. The sequence goes on along the minus strand of JACBWW010000009.1, from coordinate 23,579,166 downwards.
GGTGCCTGAAGTTACTCCACCTAAGCACCCTCGAGAGGAGCTGGAGAGAATTATTGCCCATTTACTGCTGCAGCAGTATCTGAAGTATGTAAAAACTATTTTGTTTTCTTTGTTTTGGTTTTTTAATATTTAGTAGTCATTTTTCTTTTTGCTTTCTTGTTACTGCTGTATAATATTAATGGATACATTCTGTAGTCTTGTTTTTATTTCAGATGCATTTAATGTATTCTTAAAAGCACTTAATATTGCTATATTTCCATTTCAAAAGTTGGAGGAACATTTACATGCTGCATCTCATGCAATTTTAAAAAGTATTCTGTACTCAGATAGAATGTTTAAATCTGCAGCAGGATTAATTTAGGAGAAGTCTGCAGTTTATACAGATCTCACTCACATTGCATGGATGAGGAAAGCAAAAGCCCATATGATGTCTAAGTTAGGAAAGACTGGCTAATGTGTAAAGTGTTACTCAGAAAATTTTAAGAAAGCATAGTAAAAATAACAACAGTGCTGCCTCTGTAAGCTGTGTGCTATGTGTTTTGTCTTCTCATACAATTTTGAGTTGAAGAAGATCTACAAATATTTAATCCCTTTATTTTGTCTTAATCTTTCTTTGCATCTTTCCATACAGCTGATGTATTTTTATATTATTAAGAGTGAGCAGATGACTTACTACATTTTTTTTTTCCTCCACATGTGTCAAGAGATTGACAAGTGTGTGTCTGAGTATTTTTGTGTGTGTAAAGGTCCACAAACTGAATTATGTTAAGTGTTGGCCAGAGCAGCTCTAAGTCAACCGACTGCCTGCTTGAATAGGTAAAGCAGAATGAAGGTGCTATTTGGAACATCCTTAGAATGGATTATGAAAAGGGTTATGTGTCCCTTTCATTATGGAAAGACTTGTTGAGATTGAAGCAGGCTGCCCAGGGAAGTGGTGGAGTCACCATCCATGGGATTGTTCACACAACACGTAGATATGGCACTTGATGACCTGTTTAGTGGCAGTGCTGGCTTGATGGTTGGTCTTAATGATCTTGGAGGTCTTTTTGAACCTTAATGATTCTATTTTTCCCCATGCATAGTCCGGCCTGTGTCTCCAATCTTCCCTTGTAACACTGATTTAATTCATGCAGGGAGGATTTCAGCTTCACAGCCTTTGCTACAATATCCTACCTGAAGGTGGGACCGAAAGCCCGGCTGCTGAAAAACGATGGACACGTCATCACCATAGAAGGGATAACAAACAGGAAAAGTGTTCTCAAGGTATTTACATCTGTACTGGCGTTGCTATATAGATATCCTCTCCATTAGAGCTTAATTTAATGATTTGCTATCTGCTCAAAATATGTTTTGTAGTAATGCAGTCAACCTCATAAATATCTTCTCTCTTGTGTGGGAACATGGAAAAAGAAGGGAAACAATGTTAGAATTTTAATTGAAGTCTTTATATCTTACAGGTCAAACCGTCTCAATCTTCAAATTTGAAAGGAAGTGGAGAAAATGCCCAGACTGTATCAAAGATTGGCCAAGATTCAGTGGTGAAGAAATCGCAGGAACATAAACGGCCCAGCTGTAGTCCTAACTTGAAAGCAAAGAAGCCTAAGCTCCAGGCAGGTGGAAATGACCAACCAGTAGTTATTGACTGAGTGTCACAGACTATATTTAGGATCTAATCATGGCTGCTGCTCCATGGAAAATGCAGTATGTAACTTCAGCTTTTGCTTTAGTTATTTTTATTTAATAAACACTGAACAAGGAACAAATATTTAAAAAAACTGTCAAATCTATAAGGAGGCTAGTAGTGAAGGAAAAAGTGCCTCCTATCAAAATAATTGGTGCATATCTTAGTGCCATGATGCTCACCAAGTGGCCAGCTCAGGGGCTGAGCACTGGGCAGGGGTCTCTCCTGCTGCCACGGCAGGGGGAAGGTGCAGAGGGGAGTGCGGGAGGCTGGGAGAGGTCCAGGCAAGGCTCAGCCACGGGTGGGGAAGGCACAAGGAGAGAGGAAGCAACGAGGGACTCTTGGGGAAACAGGAACGGGTTTATTGAGGCCCGGGCAGGAAGGACCAAGAAGAGCCAAGAGCAGCCCCTTGACAGGCGATTTTCTACCCCACTGCTCAGGGCGGAGCAAACATCAACCAACCAACAGCACCACAGACAAGGGGGGTAACAGAGGCGGGGTACACACAGCCACTGGGGAGAGAGGTGGGTGGAGAGGATGAGCTCGGGCCAATGACAGAATGAGGTGGTAACCAAGGGAGGGGAGAGCAATGGCCACTGCAGACGTGCAGGGTGTTATGTCATACATGAAATCCCTAATTATGCTTGGTCTTTGCATATTAAGTGCTTTAATTAGTTAATTTTGAGTTAATTTTTTTTTATTGAATGTTAAAATTAACCCATCAGCCCAGGTACAAAAGTCAGGTTCTATTGTTGGTGTCTTAACTGTTCTAGTAGTTTATATGCACAATCCCAAGTTAAAAAAATTCCCCAGTTAAAAAAATCCCTTTTTAAACCTTAAACCACTTGTATCCTGTAAGAGTTATTTTTCCTATGTTCATTGTCTACTTTTACAATTGTTTTAAGATGTGTTAGATGTATTTTAAGATGTTTTTAGGAATTTTTACTTGGCACTTAAGTCCAGGGACCAACTCCAACCCCCCAGTTTTAACAGCCAACAGCTATTTTTAGCCCCATAGCCTTTATTCTGCAGGTAAGCTCCATGGCAACCTGAATTTTAATAAGGGCATGTTACCATCCTTACTCCAGCTGGTACCACCCCCCTAACAACGATGAGCTATTGGTGGACAGAGATGATCTGTCAAACGAAAAATTACCAATCACCTTGTGCCAGAGGGGTGGGCTGTGGGCGGACTGGGGCGGAGCGAAAGCAGCATAAAACACCGATGAAGGCTTGGGGCGGGGGCAGATTCACTACAGGTTAGCTGCAGTGGATGCCAGTGCTGGGCATATTAAGCTTTACTCCTTTTAAGGAGCCTTTAATAATTTTTGTTAGCTAAGAGCCAGCCCAGCACTACAAGTTTCTTTTTCCACCAGAGGTCCAGTGCTGTCTCAGCCCAAAGATCTCTAATCCCTGCGCTCCTGGGGCATACCACCAATGAGCCAAAGGATCCCAAATTTTTACATTTTGCTAATTTTGTAATTTTTTTTGGTTTTTCAATAAATTATTTTATTTTTTTTAATAAGAGTTGTCTCATTCCTCACATGTTACATCTTTCCTGCCTTGGCCAACGAACTTCTGTGTTTAGGTGAGCAGCCATCTTAGGGTTCCTGGGCTCAGGCTCACTGCAACATCTTAGGATACAGCAATGATTACAAAGCCTGTATAAACAATGTTGCTTTTTTAACTCTTGATAGTGTAGTATATAGTAACACTAGGGCAGGATCATGCAGTCTGGGAAGGAGAGACGCAGATTCAGAGGTTTCCAGACTTCCTTCCTGTGGGAGTGAGTCTCCACCCACTCACTACTCCTCTGAGTCATCTTGAAGTTTCCCTCCTTTGCAGCACAGGACTTGGGTGGTTCTTAGCTCTGCAGTGTCTCTGAAGAACCTGCTACCGCCTGTTCCTTCTGCCTGCTGTGCAGGTGACTCCTTCACCAGTGACTCCATTGCAGCCACAGCCCAGCTTCCCCAGGGCAGCTGCTGTCACCAGCCTCAGGGAGTGACATTGGACAGCAAGAGACTGGGATGCTGCTGCATCCTTCTTCTGGAGCCCTGCCTGTCAAAGCTGCTGCTCTGCCAGGGCTGGTTGGTCCAGCCCATGTGGGCATTACCATCTCTGCAGTTCTGAGTACATGTGTCCCTACACCCACTGTGCTATATCTGAGTGAAATACTGTATTTATGAGTGAGGTATTATGTGTATTTGTCCCTTTGAAATATGACTGTTGCTTTTAGAATTGGATTTCTCTAGGTTGTTATTCAAATAGAAATTTGTAACTTTTGTGCTTTGCAGAAGTCCCTAAATTTAGGTTTACAAACAAGACAACCTGCCAGCCTGGGAAAAAACTCAACAGCTACTGCTGCCTGTGAGTGTTCTCAGGAACACATGTTGACTGTTAGATTCAATTTTATTTTCTTAGTTTTAACATCTTAGCAGCCAAAGATCAAAAAGGCAAGTTCTGTTTCAGTAACAAACACAATTCTGGGTGGTTGCATTTTGGTTTTTCTCCCTTCCTCCCCCAACACTTACATGTATAACAAATATAAAACAAGTATCATTAAGAACATGCTCTTCATCTTTATTATTCTGATAAAATTGTGACAGTGACTAAAGCCTATAGTCTTTCACCCATCCTTTAGTGGAGACCTTTACCAAAAATGGAATTAATTTAGTCAAAACCAGTCATTCTCTTAAAAAAAATAAGTGATTTGTCTGGGAGAATGCTTAAGACTGCCAACTCTGCAGTGAGTAGAGTACAATAAATTGTTCCCAATTTGACCCTAAATAAATAGCAACTCTGAAGTAGCAACAGTAGAACAAAATCAAAAGCCAGCGTGAAACAACTGCTGGCATGGGCTGGCCCTGTGCAAGAGCGTGCAGCTCTACCTCAACACCTGGACAGCTGAAGGGATGCAGTTGAAAAGCTGATCTTAACTGCTGTCTCCTCCTAGACTTCACTGTGTAAAACTTGTGTTCTGTACAACGGAGTAGAAAATACATGTATTTCAGAAGTAAACTTATAGGGGGGAAAAAAAGGCATAAGGCCTTATATTTGCAACCTGTATTCCAGGCAGTAAGAGCTCTGTGTACCCTCTGTCCTAAAACTGTTCTCTGTTCATCTGAGCCAGCTCAACGGAGATTGCACTGTGTCAGTATTTTGGCAAGATCAACCCAAAATCTTTACAGAGAATTGCACTTATCCCTCATTTCTGGTAATCCTGAGAAAACAGTTTTCTAAGATGTATTACTTGGTATCAAAGCTCCATACAAAAGGGGAATGGGGTATTGTTCAATCAAAATAATCTTCTATATCAATATCTGGATTTAGAAGATCTTCACCATAGGCTGAAAGATCCATTTGATTTAAAATTAAGTTTTCAAAGGTTTCTTCCAAGTCGGTTTCACCAATCAGCACAGCTCCCATCATTCGGCCATTCTGCATCACCACTTTCACATACTCATGTCCCTTGGTACACCTCAGCATCAGCTCATGGTCTGAGCCCAAGCCCTGAGCATTGTACTTTCCCAAAACCACCACCTAACAGAAGGAAAAGGGAAAAGAAAAAGCTCTCATAAGAACATTGCAGTGGATTTCAGCATTTCTGTTGCTAACACTTCTATGCCTCAAAAGTGAGGCAAATAGGGAAATACTTGGCTCTAGGCTCCCTCCCCCAGCACTAGCTTGCAAACAGTAGACTCAAAAATCTTCCCCTTGAAATATCATACACATTAGTACAAATGGAGAAAATCTAAGCTAGGATTAATTATACAAAGAAACCTGTTTTGTCAATATTAAAGCTCAGTGTCAACAAGTGACAATAAGCAAGCAGTATATGTTACTCAGTGGTTTACAACTCTTAGACTGTACTGACCTTGTAATTGAAAAACTTCGTAATATGAGCAAATAGTTCAAAGCTGAAATCCAAATCAATAGATTCCCCTAGAGCATCTGCTGCCATGCACTTTGCTGCATACCATCCCATCTGCCGAGCTTGGGTCCACAGCCTCATCTGAAGGAGAAAAGTGGAAAGGTTTAAGGACCGTCACCGTGCCGTGACCACACTCACTGCTCTCCTCAGTGCATACTTTGTGTTTTTAATACTCAGAAGCGCTGGCCAGCTCAGTTTCCAGCCACTTCCATAAAAATGTCATCAACACGCTGAGGATTATCCACTTGTTTAACCCTTCACTCCCCAGTATGTGTGCTGATGTGTAATTCCCTGTGCATCTCACGCATCCGAGGGTGTACCTGGTGCCACACGGGGCTCGGCTCCCACGCTGCCGTGCAGATATCTCCAGCTGCATACACATCTGGCAGCGACGTGTGCATGTGCTTGTCTACCTTCAGTCCTCCATCTTCACCCACAGCAAACTGAAGGGTGTGCACACATCAGCAATAAAATAAGTCATCAACTCACTCAACTTCCTCTACCTTAAGCAATCATCTGATACTTTATTATTTAACATAAGACCATCCTGAGTGGCAAGATGTCCATGAAAAATACAAAGCATTATTGTTACTATTATTTCTAGACCACAGCACAGGTTTTTAAAGGACTGTTACTGATACCTACGCAGGGAAGTAACAGGGCTTGCCAAATTCCAAATCACACTGCGTGTTACAGGGACACACAGTCTTAAGAGATCACTTTTTATTTTTGCCAAGGCAAGAAAATACCATTGCAGAAACTTAATTCCTGATCTAATCTTATAGCATAGGCCTGGAAATATCTCATGGCTCAACATCAGATCTATGTTTTCAGCATTTGCTTCTTTAACCAGAGCACAGACTTTTACTTCCTAATCAGATGGCACCACTAAACCCCAAATACCCCAACATGCTGGTTTTGTCTGGGATAATTTTTTAGTAGTAGCTTGTATGGGGCTATTTGTTGGATTTGTGATGAAAACGGTGTTAATAACCCAGGGATGTTTTAGCTGAGCAGACACCAAACACAGAAATGGAATGATCTCAAGGCCTGGAGATTCACACAGCAGTTAAGAACTCCAGGATCACCATCCGTGTTTGGGTGCTGAATCAGGGTGACTTCCCTCAATGAACATCAGCACCCTGACAGCTCAGTGTCCCACATGTAAAATATCGGAAATAGTTGCTTCCTTTCCAGGAGCAAATGTCATGATTTATAAGGTAAGAATATGGGACAGCATTAACATGAAAATTATTCTACATTTTTGCCACATTAGCCAATTATACAATGGTCTTCTGTCTTTGCATAGGCTTGATTTAACAGTTTATACTGCATATATGCTGTGTATAGACATGTGGGGAACAACATCATAAACCAATACCACAAATCAAATACATTTGTATCATGTTGGATGTCTCAGTATCAACAAAACCTGCCTTATTTTGAGCTGCTGCACAATATTTAATCTTTAGCAATCCATGTTTCATGTTGAAACAGAAGCATAAACTGGCTGAAAAAGTTTTTCACCTTACTTAAAAAGCTCCAAAAGAAATCAGTTTACTTACATTATTGCCATCAAGAAACGGTTCAACATTTGGCACAACTCCAGTTGCACTGACAAGGAAATTGCATCCATAAATTTTTCCATTAGTTAATTCCACATATACAGGCCACAACACTGAAAAAGGGGAAAATTTTGCCCTGAGAATGTAACCAACAGAAATTATTTTATTAATTATGTCTTATGGTAAGATATGAAAGAAAAAAACACACAAAATCTTTGAGGTAACTGAATAGGTAAAGGAAGATTAAAATAAAAAAAAACAAAGGAGAAAATTATCAGAGGTTACCTATAACATTTTATACCATTGCTCAGAACTAGAGAAAAAAATTATTTTAGATGTCCAACTCCTACTAATAACTTTTTTCAAAACCTTCCCAAATTAAAGCCCTCATTTGTAGGGAAAAAATACTGTGTCCTCAGGGGTGTTCTCTCAAGTATCCAATTGCCAAATATTCTTTTACATAGAAATTTACAAATGCACAGGAAGTGCCTCAAAAGCAAAAAGAACAAAAGAACATCACAGATTTGACTTATGCTGAAAGTAGCTGATTACTAAAATAGTATTTAAAATATTCATTTTAATTAGGTGGAAATTATAAGCATAATAATCATGAAACAAAGGGATATTCTCCTCTACTTTGAAGGTTTTACTTCAGTTTTGATACAAAATGTTGATTTTTTTTTTTCTCCTGTTTTAACTTCACTATTAAAATATTACTTTAATGGATTGTGTTAAGGATGAAATATTCTACATACAGGATTTTGGTTACTTCATGGAAAAAAAGGGCCTGACCCATAAGACTTTGTAATTTAATTGTAGCCCATAAATTTAATTACTGTAAACTGCTAGACCTATTTGTAGAGATAAAAAATTTATTTTTCAAATCTGTATTTGCTTTAAAACAGCAAACAAGATCAAGCATGCTTCAGTACAGATTTATCTTCAACATCTTATTAGCACTGGCACTCACCCTCATCTGGTTCTACATTTTTTTCTCCTTTAGGAAAAGCCAAGGAAGTCTGCTGCAGTTGGATAAATTCTTGCTGTAAGTGTATTTTCTTTACTTCACACAGTATTTCAATATGTACTTTATGAGAAAACTAAAGAAAGGTTGACAAAATTATAATGATTAGCAATCAAAAGAATGTTAATAGCAAGTATATCTTCACCTAAATTGACATTACTAAACTGGAAAACCCCCCACCATATATCCCAGCCCACTAACTGAATTCCCACACTTTTTCCTCTTTTGGCACAGATCTAGCCATAGCCAATGGCAATTTACCTGCTTTTTCAGCATGTATCTGATGTTCCTTCAAAGTCCCTAACAATTAGATTTTTCTGGCATGCCAGAAAAGGTATTCAAGTTCCCCTGAGCTTACAGGAAAAGAGTTCAAAACTTAACAGAACAAAGTAAACTCATCTTTTCCGTCTTTCAGGATTGCAAATCCTTTGTTTTTCTATCATGAATTAAATTCTGAAAACAAGTTTTGTTCTAAACACTGTAAAAAGAAAAAGTATTCTGAACCACCAACCCGTGTTTCAACCATATTTCTGAGCTCAAACGAGAAGCTGGAAAGTCACCTGTTTCTCTAAATTGTTCTGTGAATTTGGGCCTTGTTTTATTCTTCACTACACAAATACAGTTCCATAGGCTTCAACAGACAAATCACCACTGATTAAGCTACTAAATATTCTAAACATCCTTTAGTTGGTCTACAACTGACCACCCTTGCATTTTTAAATGAAAAACAGATGCAAACATCTAACAGCTAAGGAATTAATAAATGAAAAAAACAAACAAACAAAAAAAACTGAGGATTTTTGCTTTATTGCAAACATGAAATGCTACACAATGCTCATGCCCACAACATTTAAACAAATATGAAAGCAAGCTTACACCCATACCTCTTTAGTCCCTTTAAGGTGTAAGCCCTCATGCCAGTCAGGGCCTAAGGCACTGCCCAGCTTGCCAGATGCTGCTGTAAGTCTTCCTTTTTCCTCGCTTCCTTAAGGAAAGAGATGGAGTATATCAGATTTAGAGTGCACACTCCCTTGTCCACAGAATTCAGAACAAGGATTCTCAATTAATAGAAGAATACCATCTGGCTGCCAAAGGGGAAAATGAAGGTGTAATATCCTTCTTCTTCCTGCCTGATGTGTAGAACCAAGCTCCTCTTTTTGTTATGATTTTGGTCCTACATATGTTTGTGTGATGTTTGTTCATGCAGTCCTAGTTAACTGCTGTTTCTCAGACTGCAATTTCACTCCATCTGTAATAATGTTCTGTGAGGTTTCATCTGCTCCTCCAGTATCTTACTACATGACAGCTCCTTTCTATATAATAGTGAGATAGTTCACTTCAAAACATTACAGAAAAAAGAACAAGTTCTTCAGCAGAAGGAATACAGGGAACATAAATCTGGCACAAAGGTAAGCACTTTTTTGCAGTTTGCAAATGACTGTATTACATTCTGTCTACAGAAATTCAGGATGGGTTTTCATGCTGCTTTTTTTACTCTCAGTCTTTGGAAGAAGGGAATGTCATGAAAGATAACAGTAAGCATTATTCCAAGCTGCTAAATTGACTAATTTTCAGACTATTTTGAATAGGAAATACTGGTGCTGCAGTGTCAGGAACCTAAACCTTCCATACCTTCCACTGTGTACTTGGTTCTTTTACACTCGATTGGACTCTCTCGGCTTTCAGCAGTGAGCTTTGGAATGAGAAATTCAGCTGCTCCTGCATCAAAGAAAGTGTTCCCAATGGCTTTGTCTTTGATAGCCCAGATTACTTCACAGCCTTGAATTTCATACCTGTGGACATTTAAACAGGGGATAAAGTGACAGACTGCCTGAAAAGGATCTGACTGTTAGCAACACAAGCAGAAGTGTGTCAAGTTTCCTTCCAGAAGCCAGAACTAGGGGATCCAAGACTTTCCATCCTATCAAATCCACTTCTAAATATTTACATAAGGAACCCATTAAAAAATATTTCTTCAAATTGACAAGTCATACTCTCACCAACACAATCTCGACTGAACTGGGGCAGGGGGTGGAGGAGGGGGGGCAAATCAAATTTGTAATAGTAATAATTAGTATTTCCTGCTCCCCATAATGAAAAAGGAGTGCATTTCTGCCAGACTCCCACTGCTAAAAACAGGCATTTGCATCTTGTTTGCACTATGTAGAACATGAACTGTATATTCTTGACATCTATGTGTCAAAGCTTCTTCTGGAGCTTTCCTAATTTTATATGTCAGTAAGAACCAATATGTTGCAAAAAAAAAGAATAATCTCCAACTGTAATCAGTTTTGCTACTAAATGCTTTAAGGGATACAATTTTATAAGTAAACCCTCTCCCAAACTCATGTACATTAGATTTAGCATTGCATCGTTAGAGATTTTATTTGAATATGTATTTTTTGTTTACTTACACTAATTCAAGGGCAATCCCACCATTTCCTACCACCACTATTCTCTCGGCTTGAGCCAAATTCTTCTGAAAAGTCTGCATTAAGAAACAAAAAATGTCAATTAGAACTTAGAGCATGTTCCTTCATACCAATTAACTATATCCTTTTCAGTGTTTTCTTGCTCTTAGTTTTGATTTTCTCAGACTATTGATACACATATAGTTAGGCTGAGATCTGTAATAGAAGCTGCTGTAACAATTTCAGTTTCACTTCAGATTATTTGAAAATGTAACTCCTTTTTATCCTCAAGATCCAACTTCATTTGATGACTGGCAGTTCCCTGTTACAGAGAAGCAGTGCTCCTCCTGTCTCCTCTAATTCTGAAGACCAACAGCACTGAAACTTCACCTTTCGCTTCCAAGCTTAATTTTTAGTCTATTAACTCATTTCTCAGGTGAAAACTTTTCCACAACTTTGACTGTAACTAACTCTCTTCTATACAAAGAGGAGAAGCTACAGGAGAAGAAGGAGTAGAACTAAAAGGGCATAAAAAGTCATTCCTCCAGTAGCTTTCCACTGTAAGAAGCAGCCCGTTGTACCATATACCACACACACCTTCCCAGGGAAGTTTCTACTGGTGCCTCTTTAATATTTTCCAATTGGATTCTGCATGGAGGGTGAAAGAATATTGTTTATTCCATATTATCATGTTAGAAATACTGTGTATGAGCTATTTGTAAAATTAACCAATGTAGTGGGTAATTAATTTATTACTGGCATTTTAAGGCTGTTTTTCTTCTAGTGAAAATGTTCCTATTTAAGAATATATAATAACAAACATTATTTTCTGTTTCTCCATTTCACTCCACAATAATTTTGGTATTTTGCACCAGAAGCAGGAATATATGACACGTTTTAAAGTCCAAAACATGTTTACCTGTGCACTGTCAGTATCCCGGATTCCCAATACATATGGGTTCCCTTCAACAATTAATTTCGGTTTGGCTCCAGCACACAGGCAAAGCTTTTCATATATGTATTCCTCCCCATCCTCAGTGCAAATTTTCTGTTAACAACAAAGAGAAAAGAAAAATCAATTCATTAAGCAAATTCAACTAAATCAAGACATCTAAGAGAACACCAGAACATTCTTCCTTAATGTCACAGTAATTTGCAGAGATTAAAAGCTCTAAGGGGCTTCTTAAGGAACAAGCCTTCATACCCTCACTGACTGTGTGTCATTTATTCCCATCACACTCACCACAAGTGTGTCACCAATAAAATGAGAAGTGTACACAGTGCACTCCAAGCAAGATCAAGTTTACCACTTGGTGGCACTTTGTACTCACTGGCTGTGCCAGAAGAGAGCTGTGTTTTCTATGTGACAAATGTCCCTCTAGCCCCAGTAACAAAACTATACACTAGTGTACATTAGCAACTGAGAATCTCATTCAACACATTTCAACAACAGTAGTTCTGTGTTAACCAGGCACAGGATAGGACACAGTTTAGAAAGACTGCAGATCTGTTCTTTGCTGAAGAAAAAGTGAAGGCACTAAACAAGCTACATCATTCTGAGAAAGAAGACCTTGAATTTTAACATTTTATGACATTATTTGTTGTTCTACAAACTAGAAGCTGCATAGTTTAAAGTGGTTTTGGGCAAAAGATCCTCCAAATCCACATGTATTAATTGTTTGTGTCCACAAAGACCTAAACTAAAACACTATCCTAGTAATGATATAAGAAAACCATTGGATTCAGAATGTTAGCAGAATCTACCCAAAATTACATCTCCAAAACTTAAAAGTGAGCAAAATGAGCTTTGGATGTGCTGAAGTGAAAAATAACATGTTGACACACAGCTAACAAGGGTGTGTACATGCTGTCCATTGCTCATATTTGCAATGTATTTCCTGCTAAATAGAAGGAAGAAAATGTGGAAATGCTGGTTCTTTTAAGATTTATTTTGTCCCCTGTATATATTTCTACTTGAAAAACAGTGTTAAGCAGTAAGTGACATTAGAATTAGGAAGTATTTTCTTGTAATTTCAGTAACTTATCAATTCGCTAATCAGAATGTTCTTGAACAAAATTTCTCACCCAAAACATTCAACTACTTCTTAAATTATTTTTATATACATAACTTGAAACCCCAAATAAAAAAGAAAACATTATCTTACATGTTCATCACTTTTCAACTGCTTTACTCCAGACTGTATAACTCTAATATTGGGATATCGTTTTTCTAATAGGGAACTTGGTTGCTCTTCAACATCAAATTCCTCAAGTGTTTTGGAGACCTGTAGGAGAAAGAGAGGTATTTAAAAGTATGGATCATTTATCCATATCTTGTTCTACAGCTTTTGACAAAAGGTGCTCATTTCCAGTAAAAAAGTCACAACATAAAGCCCATATTGTCTGAAAATCTGTTATCATGTAACTGATAAAAGTTCCTTTTTCAATACAGAATCTTTTCATGCCTGTTCCTGGTTAAAGAGTCAAAGTACTACAGAGAATTTTAATCTTAAAGAGATTAAGCAAAAATGGAGAACCCTGACAGCTGCTCTAACTGCTACAATGTTTTATTCCATAAATAAGTCCATTATCAGAGTTGTTAACACTGCTTTTTAACTTATCTGACACAGTATTATAATCCTGTTTTTCTCTTTGTTGTAAATTTGATAAAGTAACTCATCCAGAGCCACTATCTGATATTTCAGAGACCTGGGGGAAAATGGGCAACACCAAACAAAAAACAAACACAAAATAAAAACCTCGAAGAGGCAAACCAGAACTTGAAAAACATTCAAATAAGTTATAACAATTTGGGGTTTTTTTGCAAAAGAGTGGCTGCATGGAAACCTCCAGGCCTGCTACTTTATTGAATATCCAGAGTTTGGAACACATCTAGGTACCAGAAGCCACATCATGCTTGCAATTCAGAGAGAAATGAAGATGCTTATGTCCAAAACGTAGACGCTGCTGCCTTCAAATAATGCTCAGCTATTCCAGTATTCTTCACATATGTAAAGTTCCACTGATGTGAATTACAGACTTCACATCTCTGCACTGTGCAAATGTCTTTACTGAACACTCATGGCACTGCTGCCAACACTTTCAGAAAGCATTCTTTAGTTGGGTGCTACTCCAAAAGCCTCACAGAGAGCTCTCAGACTCAGCTAAATGACCCTACTAGCCACAAACATGAATTCATGCATGGATTGGATTTTATTTTCCAAACCAGCAGGAAAGATGTCACTGTATCACCAGCTGCTGGAGTAGATAAATCTCAAAGCAATTTCCCAGAAGGCTGTCCCTTCTTTTGCTACTTGTCAGAAGGCTGTTTCTTCCCCAAATTCAAACATGAGCAAGACCACATACCATTTCAGTGCTTAAAAGAGGGCACTCACTAATAAAGCAGTGAAATAAAGCTTCAGTAATTCCAAACACACTTCAATTGTGTAAGTACCTAGTTTAACCTTTGCTTGAATGGTATGACTATATTCACCAATTACCAATAATGGATCATTATAAAACAGCTCATCAGTCCTACTAACACCACTGCAGTCACACTAATAGGAAAACAAGCACAATGCCACAAGCATTTTCACCACTGGGTTCTAAATTATCTGCCCATAAAAACTTTGAAGATGTCTTGCTGTAAGAAAAAATAAAGTCTCTCTTACCTGCTTAAAATTAGTTACAGCTTTTATAACTGGGGAAGCTGTTATTAAAAAAATGTCTTCTGATGGGAATTCTGCAGCCAGCTTGTAAAGAAACAAAAACCATCATGAGAGCCATCATCAGACTTTAACACAATAAAATTACTGGTGAAAAGTAGTATGTCTTAATACATTACTTTGATTTTGTAGAATCTTATTGAATAAACACTAATTCAGGATAACAGAAGGATAATGACTGAAGAGAATTTGGAGACACATTTATTTCATTCACACATAAATACACCTTCAAGAACTGCAGCCAAAGTGTAAAGGACTACTTTATTGTCACAATACTTCAAAGACCGTCTGATGGATCAGACTACTATCACGTGATTTCTGGAAACACACAGTTGCTGGATACACATTTTTTTACTGCATAGCAGTGACTAATTGTTTACAGGTTTCATTTTCACAGAGGAAATGCTGATTTCTACTGAATATTTTAAACCCTATATAGTAAACTGATAAATGGATTATCTTCTTCAAAGTGCTGTTAAGCAATGCAAGACTTTTAAAGCCCCAAGCCAAAGGGAAGAATTTCCATTTTTAATGTGCATTGCTCAGCAAGGTGACAGGTACACCAAGGCAAGTGGTGCTGTTGTGTGGAAAGGATGCCATCCAGAGGGACCCTGACATCACCAGAGAACACACGCACCCAAGACACAGCCTTTATACTGCTTTGCGTTCTAACACATAAAATATTCCTCACCAAACTAATACCCACATAATTTCATTCTACAGGTACAAAATTACCTCCAGTTACCGTTACTTTAAAACCATCAAAAACCTTGAAATCAAGAAACAGATTAATTTATTTTTAGAGCTTGGGCTCACAGAGAGCTGGATGAGGTATAAACCTCTAAAATATGAATCCTATGAAAACTGAGCAGTATTAATAAAAGGAAGCCCCAGCAGCCTTCAGCTCGGCTGCAGCACAGTCCTTTATGGCTATGAGGAACAATTCCTGCCGGAATACTGAAGTCCCTGACCTCTGGACCAGGGCACGAAGTGCCGGCTTTCTGCAGTTATGAAGTTGTAAGTCTACTTTTACGACACGTTCATAAACTGCTTCAAAATAGCCTTAAAGGTTTGAACCTCTTGAGACTTATACACAGATAAATATCGTTATATTACAACACTGCTGTCCTGGGGCTGCGTTTGGTTTGTTTTCCCAAGCGAGACAAATTATATTTAAGAAGTGAGGATTAGGGGCATGAAGGACAGAGTCCAGAACTACTGTATACATGAGAATATCTGTGCAATTACTGTGCCGATCTGTTTCCATGACCGTGCACAACATGTCCCTGAGAGGGTTTAGGCCTCTAAGTAAGCGCGGGCACCGGGGCGGTCCCGCCGGCCGCGCAGCCCAGTTCCACCAGCTCACGGCCGGTCCAGGCGGCTGCACAGGGCCGCCAAGGACCCTGACAGACTGAAGTTCCGCCATGGGGTCGGGGAGCCTCCCGGGTCCCGGGAGAAATTGCCAGCTGGCACCGAGCGGACTCCGCACCCCCCGCGCGGGAAGGCGGGGAGGAGGGAGAGCACCGTGGGCACGGCGGGGCAGGGCGGCGCGGCCGCGGCCCCTTTTACCTTCTCGGCGCAGGTGACCCCCGCGATGCCGCCGCCCACCACCGCGAACCGGCTCCGCGCTCCGCCGCCGCCGGCCCCCGACATCGCCCCGCCCGCCCCCGGGCACGGCAGCCACTTCCGCCGGCCGCGACCTCGCTGCTGCTCCACCTACGGCGAGCGGTAGCGCCTAAACTTCCTCTCCTCCCGCGGGCCGGCGTGGGCATGAGTCATCCCGTGTGCACCCGCCCCGAAAGGGTTTGTCCCGCCCATCTGGTATTTATGCAACGTGTGTGTAGTATCTGCTGTACATGTCTGTACAAAAAAATGGGGTCAAACCCCAGCTTTTGCACCAATTCCGGGATCGAGCCGCCATCCAGTCCGAGGTTCCCCCATTCCGTAGTTTCAGGAAATCCAGTCCGGGTTTTCCTCGATGCCATAACCCGGGCCCGATCCGCGCAAACTTTGTGGCAATGACCACTGTAATCCGTATCTATTCTATTTTCTCTCCATATTTTTTCATATTAGTCGGCTTCTTATTTGATATGAACAGCAGCAAGGTTTGCTCATCTTATTGATTAAGACTCAGAGTGGGATTTAGTGAAATTCCTGCGTAAATCAATGTCTATGGAAGCTCTGGGTATGGTCAGTGAGGGTGAGGAGGGGTGGGGCAGCCCGGGGTGTGGTCAGTCAGGGTGAGGAGGGGTGGGGCAGCCCGGGGTGTGGTCAGTGAGGGTGAGGACGGGTGAAATAAAAAGGGCAGGACCGATGGTCCTTTTTAAGCCTTTATTAAAAGTGATCAGCTCGGGTGGGGGCTCTGGCCAGCTTCGTTGCCCCCAGCTTCGACTTGGAGGAGGAACTTCGGCTCTATCACTCCCTGTGATAGAGCCGGGCCTTCAAATGTTCCTCACAAGGCATGGCTGTATACCCAAGGGTATACGAAGGCGCTGGTGGTAATTCGCTGTCCTCAGGGCAGTGGCTCCAACAGACTTTTTTGTTACGGTGACTTCTTGGAGAACTCAAAAGCTGGCCAGGTAGTAGTTGCCTATAGAGTAGCCTGGTTAATTTTTCTTAAAAGTTTGTTGGCTCGTTTTAAATTAGTATTGTCTAGGGAAAATCTTTACTCCCAAGGGTCTTTTCAGCTCTAGTTTGCATATTCAGCCCCTTTTCTTCTCTTTTTTTTTTTTTTTTTTTTTTCTTTCTGTCTTTTCCTTATCTACTACTCTCCAGGCAGGCCAGCTTAGAAAGGGGTAAGGAGGGGAGGGTCGTAAATTCCTGCATTGCAATGCAAG